>JAIFOV010000204.1:0-43717 GCA_020654155.1 Novius pumilus
ATGGACCAATCACGGCTATTCACTACGACCGTGGCAGTGGGACAAGTACAACCAGGCCCATTCAGCGCCCCGATGCTGCTGAACTAGCAACCAGAGCCAACTCGAGACCGAGGGTCTCAAAACTGTGGTTTCGGCCGTCCTCGAGGCCCAGGAGCAAGACGCCGATCTCCAGGCATCCATACGCTAGCTGTTCGTTATTAGTCAGCTGTAGTATGAATGCCTGGGCATCGGAGTATGCTCCTGGGCTTTATAGATGGCCGAAACCACCGTTTTGAGCCCCATGGTCTCGGTTTGGCTCTGGGTTGCTAGTTCGAGAGCATCAGGGGCGCTGGATGGGCCTGGTTGTGCCTTTCCCACTGCCACGGTCGGGTGAATAGCCGTGGGTGATCTACATGGGGCGAGTGTCGTGGGTTTCCGAGTCCCTGGAGCGCAGATTGGTGGGACCCACGGCTATTCAACCGACCGTGGCAGTGGGAAAGGAACAACCCGGCCCATCCGGCGCCCCCGATGCTCTCGAACTAGCAACCCAGAGCCAAACCGAGACCATGGGGCTCAAAACGGTGGTTTCGGCCATCTGAGAAGCCCAGGACCATACGCCGATGCCCAGGCATTCATACAACAGCTGACTAATAACGAACAGCTAGCGTATGGATGCCTGGATATCGGCGTCTTGCTCCTGGGCCTCGAGGACGGCGGAAACCACAGTTTTGAGACCCTTTGTCTCGAATTGGCTCTGGTAGCTAGTTCGGGAGCATCGGGGCGCTGGATGGGCCCGGTTGTGCCTGTCGCACTGCCACGGTCGGTTGAATAGCCGTGGGTCCCCAATCTGCGCTCCAACGAAACCCACGACACCCGCCCCGATATGGACCACCCACGGCTATTCACTACGACCGTGGCAGTGGGACAGGCACAACCAGGCCCATCCAGCGCACCGATGCTGCCGAACTAGCAACCAGAGCCAACTCGAGACCGAGGGTCTCAAAACTGTGGTTTCGGCCGTCCCGAGGCCCAGGAGCAAGACGCCGATCTCCAGGCATCCATACGCTAGCTGTTCGTTATTAGTCAGCTGCGTATGAATGCCTGGGCATCGGCGTATGGTCCTGGCCTTTATAGATGGCCGAAACCACCGTTTTGTGCCCCATGGTCTCGGTTTGGCTCTGGGTTGCTAGTTCGAGAGCATCGGGGGCGCTGGATGGGCCTGGTTGTGCCTTTCCCTCTGCCACGGTCGTAGTGAATAGCCGTGGGTGGTCCATATCGAGGCGGGTGTCGTGGGTTTCGTTGGAGCGCAGATTGGGGACCCACGGCTATTCAACCGACCGTGGCAGTGCGACAGGCACAAACGGGCCCATCCAGCGCCAACGATGCTCCCGAACTAGCCACGCAGAGCCAATTCGAGACAAAGGGTCTCAAAACTGTGGTTTCCGCCGTCCTCGAGGCCCAGGAGCAAGACGCCGATCTCCAGGCATCCATACGCTAGCTGTTCGTTTTAAGTCAGCTGTTGTATGGATGCCTGGGCATCGGCGTATGGTCCTGGGCTTCCCAGATGGCCGAAACCACCGTTTTGAGCCCCATGGTCTCGGTTTGGCTCTGGGTTGCTAGTTCGAGAGCATCGGGGGCGCTGGATGGGCCTGGTTGTGCCTTTCCCTGCCACGGTGGGGTGAATAGCCGTGGGTGATTCATATGGGGGCGAGTGTCGTGGGTTTCGAGTCCTGGAGCGCAGATTGGTGGGACCCACGGCTATTCAACCGACCGTGGCAGTGGAAAGGCACAACCCAGCCCATCTGGCGCCCCGATGCTCTCGAACTAGCAACCCAGAGCCAAACCGAGACCATGGGGCTCAAAACGGTGGTTTCGGCCATCTGGGAAGCCCAGGACCATACGCCGATGCCCAGGCATTCATACACCAGCTGACTAATAACGAACAGCTGGCGTATGGATGCCTGGATATCGGCGTGTTGCTCCTGGGCCTCGAGGACGGCGGAAACCACCGTTTTGAGACCCTTTGTCTCGAATTGGCTCTGCGTGGCTAGTTCGGGAGCATCGTTGGCGCTGGATGGGCCCGTTTGTGCCTGTCGCACTGCCACGGTCGGTTGAATAGCCGTGGGTCCCCAATCTGCGCTCCAACAAAACCCACGACACCCGCCCCGATATGGACCACCCACGGCTATTCACTACGACCGTGGCAGTGCGACAGGCACAACCGGGCCCATCCAGCGCAACGATGCTCCCGAACTAGCCACGCAGAGCCAATTCGAGACAAAGGGTCTCAAAACTGTGGTTTCCGCCGTCCTCGAGGCCCAGGAGCAACGCGCCGATATCCAGGCATCCATACGCCAGCTGTTCGTTATTAGTCAGCTGGCGTATGAATGCCTGGGCATCGGCGTATGGTCCTGGGCTTCTCAGACGGCCGAAACCACGTTTTGAATCCCTTTGTCTCGAATTGGCTCTGGATTGCTAGTTCGGGAGCATCGGGGCGCTGGATGGGCCCGGTTGTGCCTGTCGCACTGCCACGGTCGGTTGAATAGCCGTGGATCCCACCAATCTGCGCTCCAACGAAAGCCACGACACCCTCCCCGATATGGACCACCCACGGCTATTCACTACGACCGTGGCAGTGGGACAGGTACAACCAGGCCCATTCAGCTGTCGAACTAGCAAACCAGAGCCAAACCGAGACCGTGAGGCTCAAAACGGTGGTTTCGGCCGTCTGAGAAGCCCAGGACCATACGCCGATGCCCAGGCATTCATACACCAGCTGACTTATAACGAACAGCTGGCGTATGGATGCCTGAATATCGGCGTCTTGCTCCTGGGCCTCGAGGACGGCCGAAACCACAGTTTTGAGACCCTCGGTCTCGAGTTGGCTCTGGGTTGCTAGTTCGGCAGCATCGGGGCGCTGAAGGGCCCTGGTTGTGCCTGTCCCACTGCCACGGTCGTAGTGAATAGCCGTGGGTGGTCCATATCGGGCGGGTGTCGTGGGTTTCGTTGGAGCGCAGATTGGGGGACCCACGGCTATTCAACCGACCGTGGCAGTGCGACAGGCACAACCGGGCCCATCCAGCGCCAACGATGCTCCCGAACTAGCTATCCAGAGCCAATTCGAGACAAAGGATTCAAAACGTGGTTTCGGCCGTCTCGAAGCCCAGGACCATACGCCGATGCCCAGGCATTCATACGCCAGCTGACTAATAACGAACAGCTAGCGAATGGACGCCTGGATATCGGCGCGTTGCTCCTGGGCCTCGAGGACGGCGGAAACCACAGTTTTGAGACCCTTTGTCTCGAATTGGCTCTGCGTGGCTAGTTCGGGAGCATCGTTGCGCTGGATGGGCCCGGTTGTGCCTGTCGCACTGCCACGGTCGTAATGAATAGCCGTGGGTGGTCCATATCGGGGCGGGTGTCGTGGGTTTTGTTGGAGCGCAGATTGGGGAGACCCACGGCTTTTCAACCGACCGTGGCAGTGCGACAGACACAAAGGGGCCCATCCAGCGCCAACGATGCTCGCGAACTAGCCACGCAGAGCCAATTCTAGACAAAGGGTCTCAAAACGGTGTTTTCCCGTGTCCTCGAGGCCCAGGAGCAACACGCCGATATCCAGGCGTCCATACGCTAGCTGTTCGTAATTAGTCAGCTGGTGTATGAATGCATGAGCATCGGCGTATGGTCCTGGGCTTCCCAGATGGCCGCAACCACCGTTTTGTGCCCCACGGTCTCGGTTTGGCTCTGGGTTGCTAGTTCGAGAGCATTGGGGGCGCTGGATGGGCCGGGTTGTGCCTTTCCCACTGCCACGGTGGTAGTGAATAGCCGTGGGTGATCCATATGGGGCGAGTGTCGTGGGTTTCGGTGTCTTTGGAGCGCAGGTTGGTGGGACCCGCGGCTATTCAACCGACCGTGGCAGTGGGAAGGCACAACCCGGCCCATCTGGCGCCATCGATGCTCTCGAACTAGCAACCCAGAGCCAAACCGAGACCATGGGGCTCAAAACGGTGGTTTCGGCCATCTGAGAAGCCCAGGACCATACGCCGATGCCCAGGCATTCATACAACAGCTGACTAATAACGAACAGCTAGCGTATGGATGCCTGGATATCGGCGTGTTGCTCCTGGGCCTCGAGGACGGCGGAAACCACAGTTTTGAGACCCTTTGTCTCGAATTGGCTCTGCGTGGCTAGTTCGGGAGCATCGTTGGCGCTGGATGGGCCCGTTTGTGCCTGTCGCACTGCCACGGTCGTAGTGAATAGCCGTGGGTGGTCCATATCGGGGCGGGTGTCGTGGGTTTTGTTGGAGCGCAGATTGGGGGACCCACGGCTATTCAACCGACCGTGGCAGTGCGACAGGCACAACCAGGCCCATCCAGCGCCAACGATGCTGCCGAACTAGCAACCCAGAGCCAACTCGAGACCAAGGGTCTCAAAACTGTGGTTTCGGCCGTCCTCGAGGCCCAGGAGCAAGACGCCGATCTCCAGGCATCCATACGCTAGCTGTTCGTTATTAGTCAGCTGTTGTATGAATGCCTGGGCATCGGCGTATGGTCCTGGGCTTTCCAGACGGCCGAAACCACCGTTTTGAGTCCCATGGTCTCGGTTTGGCTCTGGGTTGCTAGTTCGAGAGCATCGGGGGCGCCAGATGGGCCGGGTTGTGCCTTTCCCACTGCCACGGTCGGTTGAATAGCCGTGGGTCCCACCAATCTGCGCTCCAGGGACGTGAAACCCACGACACTCGCCCCATATGGATCACCCACGGCTATTCACCACCACCGTGGCAGTGGGAAAGGCACAACCAGGCCCATCCAGCGCCCCGATGCTCTCGAACTAGCAACCCAGAGCCAAACCGAGACCATGGGGCACAAAACGGTGGTTTCGGCCATCTAGAAGCCCAGAACCATACGCCGATGCCCAGGCATTCATACAACAGCTGACTAATAACGAACAGCTAGCGTATGGATGCCTGGATATCGGCGTGTTGCTCCTGGGCCTCGAGGACGGCGGAAACCACCGTTTTGAGACCCTTTGTCTCGAATTGGCTCTGCGTGGCTAGTTCGGGAGCATCGTTGGGACCGTTTGTGCCTGTCGCTCTGCCACGGTCGGTTGTATAGCCGTGGGTCCCCCCAAATCTGCGCTCCAAAGAAACCCACGACACCCGCCCCGATATGGACCGCCCACGGCTATTCACTACGACCGTGGCAGTGGGAAAGACACAACTGGGCCCATCCAGCGCCAACGATGCTTCCGAAATAGCCACGCAGAGCCAATTCGAGACAAAGTGTCTCAAAACTGTGGTTTCCGCCGCCTTCGAGGCCCAGGAGCAACACGCCGATTTCCAGGCATCCATACGCTAGCTGTTCGTTATTAGTCAGCTGTTGTATGAATGCCTGGGCATCGCCGTATGGTCCTGGGCTTCCCAGATGGCCGCAACCACCGTTTTGTGCCCCATGGTCTCGGTTTGGCTCTGGGTTGCTAGTTCGAGAGCATCGGGGCGCCAGATGGGCCGGGTTGTGCCTTTCCCACTGCCACGGTCGGTTGAATAGCCGTGGGTCCCACCAATCTGCGCTCCAGGGACTCGAGAAACCACGACACTCGCCCCATATGATCACCCACGGCTATTCACCTCCACCGTGGCAGTGGGAAAGGCACAACCCGGCCCATCCAGCGCCCCGATGCTCTTGAACTAGCAACCCAGAGCCAAACCGAGACCATGGGACACAAAACGGTGGTTTCGGCCATCTGAGAAGCCCAGGACCATACGCCGATGCCCAGGCATTCATACAACAGCTGACTAATAACGAACAGCTAGCGTATGGATGCCTGGATATCGGCGTGTTGCTCCTGGGCCTCGAGGACGGCGGAAACCACAGTTTTGAGACACTTTGTCTCGAATTGGCTCTGCGTGGCTATTTCGGAAGCATCGTTGGCGCTGGATGGGCCCAGTTGTGCCTGTCGCACTGCCACGGTCGTAGTGAATAGCCGTGGGTGGTCCATATCGGGGCGGGTGTCGTGGGTTTCGTTGGAGCGCAGTTTGGGGGACCCACGGCTATTAAACCGACTGTGGCAGTACGACAGGCACGAACGGTCCCAACGATGCTCCCGAACTAGCCACGCAGAGCCAATTCGAGACGAAGGGTCTCAAAACTGTGGTTTCCGCCGTCCTCGAGGCCCAGGAGTAACACGCCGATATCCAGGCGTCCATACGCTAGCTGTTCGTTATTAGTCAGCTGTAGTATGAATGCCTGGGCATCGGAGTATGGTCCTGGGCTTTATAGATGGCCGAAACCACCGTTTTGTGCCCCATGGTCTCGGTTTGGCTCTGGGTTGCTAGTTCGAGAGCATCAGGGGCGCTGGATGGGCCTGGTTGTGCCTTTCCCACTGCCACGGTGGTGGTGAATAGCCGTGGGTGATCTATATGTGGCGAGTGTCGTGGGTTTCGGAGTCCCTGGAGCGCAGATTGGTGGGACCCACGGATATTCAACTGACCGTGGCAGTGGGAAAGGCACAACCCGGCCCATCTGGCGCCCCCGATGCTCTCGAACTAGCAACCCAGAGCGAAACCGAGACCATGGGACTCAAAACGGTGGTTTCAGCCGTCTGGAAGCCCAGGACCATACGCCGATGCCCAGGCATTCATACAACAGCTGACTAATAACGAACAGCTAGCGTATGGATGCCTGGAGACCGGCGTCTTGCTCCTGGGCCTCGAGGACGGCCGAAACCACAGTTTTGAGACCCTTGGTTTCGAGTTGGCTCTGGGTTACTAGTTCGGCAGCATCGGGGGCTCTGAATGGGCCTGGTTGAACCTGTCGCACTGCCACGGTCGGTTGAATAGCCGTGGGTCACCCCAATCTGCGCTCCAACAAAACCCACGACACCCGCCCCGATATGGACCACCCACGCCTATTCACTAAGACCGTGGCTGTGCGACAGGCACAAACGGGCCCATCCAGCGCCAACAATGCTCCCGAACTAGCCACGTAGAGCCAATTCGAGACAAAGGGTCTCAAAACGGTGGTTTCCGCCGTCCTCGAGTCCCAGGAGTAACACGCCGATCTCCAGGCATCCATACGCTAGCTGTTCGTTATTAGTCAGCTGTTGTATGAATGCCTGGGCATCGGCGTATGGTCCTGGGCTTCTCAGATGGCCGAAACCACCGTTTTCAGCCCCATGGTCTCGGTATGGCTTTGGGTTGCTAGTTCGAGAGCACCGATGGCGCCAGACGGGCCGGGTTGTGCCTTTCCCACTGCCACGGTCGGTTGAATAGCCGCGGGTCCCACCAACCTGCGCTCCAAAGACACCGAAACCCACGACACTCGCCCCATATGGATCACCCACGGCTATTCACTACCACCGTGGCAGTGGGAAAGGCACAACCCGGCCCATCCAGCGCCCCCGATGCTCTCGAACTAGCAACCCAGAGCCAAACCGAGACCGTGGGGCACAAAACGGTGGTTTCGGCCATCTGGGAAGCCCAGGACCATACGCCGATGCCCATGCATTCATACACCAGCTGACTAATTACGAACAGCTAGCGTATGGACGCCTGGATATCGGCGTGTTGCTCCTGGGCCTCGAGGACACGGGAAAACACCGTTTTGAGACCCTTTGTCTAGAATTGGCTCTGCGTGGCTAGTTCGCGAGCATCGTTGGCGCTGGATGGGCCCATTTGTGCCTGTCGCACTGCCACGGTCGGTTGAATAGCCGTGGGTCCCCAATCTGCGCTCCAACAAAACCACGACACCCGCCCCGATATGGACCACCCACGGCTATTCATTACGACCGTGGCAGTGCGACAGGCACAACCGGGCCCATCCAGCGCAACGATGCTCCTGAACTAGCCACGCAGAGCCAATTCGAGACAAAGGGTCTCAAAACTGTGGTTTCCGCCGTCCTCGAGGCCCAGGAGCAACGCGCCGATATTCAGGCGTCCATACGCTAGCTGTTCGTTATTAGAAAGCTGGCGTATGAATGCCTGGGCATCGGCGTATGGTACTGGGCTTCTAGACGGCCGAAACCACGTTTTGAATCCTTTTGTCTCGAATTGGCTCTGGATAGCTAGTTCGGGAGCATCGTTGGCGCTAGGTGGGCCCGGTTGTGCCTGTCGCATTGCCACGGTCGGTTGAATAGCCGTGGGTCCCCCCAATCTGCGCTCCAACGAAACCCACGACACCCTCCCCGATATGGGCCACCCACGGCTCTTCACTACGACCGTAGCAGTGGGACAGGTACAACCAGGGCCCTTCATCGCCCCCGATGCTGCCGAACTAGCAACCCAGATCCAACTCGTGACCGAGGGTCTCAAAACTGTGGTTTCGGCCGTCCTCCATGCCCAGGAGCAAGACGCCGATATTCAAGCATCGATACGCTAGTTGTTCGTTATAAGTCTGCTGGTGTATGAATGCCTGGGCATCGGTGTATGGTCCTTGGCTTCTCAGACGGCCGAAACCACCGTTTTGAGCCTCACGGTCTTGGTTTGGCTTTGGTTTGCTAGTTCGACAGCTGAATGGGCCTGGTTGTACCGGTCCCACTGCTACGGTCGTAGTGAATAGCCGTGGGTGGTCCATATCGGGGCGGGTGTCGTGGGTCTCGTTGGAGCGCAGATTGGGGGGACCCACGGCTATTCAACCGACCGTGGCAGTGCGACAGGCACAACCGGGCCCATCCAGCGCCCCTGATGCTCCCGAACTAGCTATCCAGAGCCAATTCGAGACAAAAGGATTCAAAAACGTGGTTTCGGCCGTCTGAGAAGCCCAGTACCATACGCCGATGCCCAGGCATTCATACGCCGGCTGACTAATAACGAACAGCTAGCGTATGGACGCCTGGATATCGGCGCGTTGCTCCTGGGCCTCGAGGACGGCGGAAACCACAGTTTTGAGACCCTTTGTCTGGAATTGGCTCTGCGTGACTATTTCGGGAGCATCGTTGCGCTGGATGGGCCCGGTTGTGCCTGTCGCACTGCCACGGTCGTAGTGAATAGCCGTGGGTGGTCCATATCGGGGCGGGTGTCGTGGGTTTTGTTGGAGCGCAGATTAGGGGGACCCACGGCTATTCAACCGACCGTGGCAGTGCGACAGGCACAAACGCGGCCCATCCAGCGCCAACGATGCTCCCGAACTAGCCACGCAGAGCCAATTCGAGACAAAGAGTCTCAAAACGGTGGTTTCCGCCGTCCTCGAGGCCCAGGAGCAACACGCCGATATCCAGGCATCCATACGCCAGCTGTTCGTTATTAGTCAGCTGGTGTATGAATGCCATGGGCATCGGCGTATGGTCCTGGGCTTCTCAGACGGCCGAAACCACCGTTTTGTGCCCCATGGTCTCGGTTTGGCTCTGGGTTGCTAGTTCGAGAGCATCGGGGCGCTGGATGGGCCTGGTTGTGCCTTTCCCACTGCCACGGTGGGGGTGAATAGCCGTGGGTGATCTATATGCGGCGAGTGTCGTGGGTTTCGGTGTCCCGGGAGCGCAGGTTGGTGGGAGCCGCGGCTATTTAACCGACCGTGGCAGTGGGAAAGGCACGACCCGGCCCGTCCGGCGCCCCCGGTGCTCTCGAACTGGCAACCCAAAGCCAAACCGAGATCATGGGGCTCAAAACGGTGGTTTCGGCCATCTGGGAAGCCAAGGAGCATACGCCGATGCCCAGGCAATCGTATAACAGCTGACTAATAACGAACAGCTAGCGTATGGATGCCTGGATATCGGCGTGTGGCTCCTGGGCCTCGAGGACGGCGGAAACCACAGTTTTGAGACCCTTTGTCTCGAATTGGCTCTGCGTGGCTAGTTCGGGAGCATCGTTGGCGCTGGGTGGGCCCGGTTGTACCTGACGCACTGCCACGGTCGGTTGAATAGCCGTGGGTCCCCCCAATCTGCGCTCCAACGAAACTCACGACACCCGCCCCGATATGGACCACCCACGGCTATTCACTACGATCGTGGCAGTGCGACAGGCACAACTGGGCCCATCCAGCGCCAACGATGCTCCCGAACTGGCCACGCAGAGCCAATTCGAGACAAAGGGTCTCAAAACTGTGGTTTCGGCCGTCCTCGAGGCCTCGAGGGAACGATAGCTGTTCGTTATTAGTCAGCTGTTGTATGAGGGCCTGGGCATCGGCGTATGGTCCTGGTCTTCCCAGATGGCTGAAACCACCGTTTTGTGCCCCATGGTCTCGGTTTGGCTCTGGGTTGCTAGTTCGAGAGCACCAGATGGGCTGGGTTGTGCCTTTTTCACTGCCACCGTCCGTTGAATAGCAGTTTGTCCCACCAATCTGCGCTCCAGGGACTCCGAAACCCACGACACTCGCCCCCATATGAATCACCCACGGCTATTCACCCCCACCGTGGCAGGGGGAAAGGCACAACCAGGCCCGTCCGGCGCCCCCGGTGCTCTCGAACTAGCAACCCAGAGCCAAACCGAGACCATGGGGCTCAATACGGTGGTTTCGGCCATCTGGGAAGACCAGGACCATACGCCGATGCCCAGGCATCCATACAACAGCTGACTTAAAACGAACAGCTAGCGTATGGATGCCTGGAGACCGGCGTCTTGCTCCTGGGCCTCGAGGACGGCGGAAACCACGGTTTTGAGGCCCTTTGTCTCGAATTGGCTCTGCGTGGCTAGTTCGGGAGCATCGTTGGCGCTGGATGGGCCCGTTTGTGCCTGTCGCAATGCCACGGTCGGTTGAATAGCCGTGGATCCCCCCAATCTGCGCTCCAACGAAACCCACGACACCCGCCTCGATATGGACCACCCACGGCTATTCACTACGACCGTGGCAGTGGAAAAGGCACAATCAGGCCCATCCAGCGCCCCTGATGCTCTCGAGCTAGCAACCCAGAGCCAAACCGAGACCATGGGGCACAAAACGGTTTTTCGGCCATCTATAAAGGCCAGGACCATACTCCGATGCCCAGGCATTCATACTACAGCTGACTAATTATGAACAGCTACCGTATGGATGCCTGGAGACCGGCGTCTTGCTCCTGGTCCTCAAGGACGACCTGGTTTTCGTTGGAGCGCAGATTGGGGGGACCCACGGCTATTCAACCGAACGTAGCAGTGCGACAGGCACAAACGGGCCCATCTGGCTCCCCGTTGCTCTTGAACTGTCAACCCAGAGCCAAACCGAGACCAGGGGACACGAAACGGTGGTTTCGACCATCTGTGAAGCCCAGGACCATACGCCGATGACCAGGCATTCATACACCAGCTGACTAATAACGAACAGCTAGCGTATGGATGCCTGGAGACCGCCGTCCTGCTCCTGGGCCTGGAGGTCGTCGGAAACCACAGTTTTGAGACCCTTTGCCTCGAATTGGCTCTGCGTGGTTAGTTCGGGAGCATCGTTGGCGCTGGATGGGCCTGGTTGTGCCTGTCGCACTGCAACGGTCGTAGTGAATAGCGGTGGGTGGTCCATATCGAGGCGGGTGTCGTGGGTTTCGTTGGAGCGCAGATTGGGGGGACCCACGGCTATTCAACCGACCGTAGCAGTGCGACAGGCACAACGGGCCCATCTGGCGCCCCGTTGCTCTTGAACTAGCAACCCAGAGCCAAACCGAGACCAGGGGACACAAAACGGTGGTTTCGGCCATCTGAAGCCCAGGACCATACGCCGATGCCCAGGCATTCACACACCAGCTGACTTATAACGAACAGCTAGCGTATGGATGCCTGGATATCGGCGTGTTACTCCTGGGCCTGGAGGACGTCGGAAACCACAGTTTTGAGACCCCTTGTCTCGAATTGGCTCCGCGTGGCTAGTTCGGGAGCATCGTTGGCGCCGGATGGGCCCGGTTGTGCCTCTCCCTCTGCCACGGTGGAGGTGAATAGCCGTGGGTGATTCATATGGGGGCGAGTGTCGTGGGTTCCGGAGTCCCTGGAGCGCAGATTGGTGGGACTTACTGCTATTCAACTGACGGTGGCAGTAGGAAAGGCACAACCGGGCCCATCTGGCGCCCCCGATGCTCTCGAACAAGCAACCCAGAGCCAAACCGAGACCATGGGGCACAAAACGGTGGTTTCAGCCATATGAGAAGACGAACAGCTAGCGTATGGACGCCTGGATATCGGCGTCTCGCTCCTGGGCCTCGAGGACGGCGGAAACCACAGTTTTGAGACCCTCGGTCTCGAATTGGCTCTGGTTTGCTAGTTCGACAGCATCGGAGGCGCTGAATGGGCCTGGTTGTACCTGTTCCAACGCTGCGGTCGTAGCGAATAGCACTGGGTGGTCCATATCGGGGCGGATGTCGTGGGTTTCGTTGGAGCGCAGATTGGGGGAACCCACGGTTATTCAACCGACCGTGGCAGTGCGACAGGCACAAACGGGCCCATCCAGCGCCAACGATGCTCCCGAACTAGCCACGCAGAGCCAATTCGAGACACAGGGTCTCAAAACTGTGGTTTCCGCCGTCCTCGAGGCCGAGAAGCGAGACGCCGATATCCAGGCGTCTATACGCTAGCTGTACGGTATTAGTCAGCTGGCGTATGAATGCCTGGGCATCGGCGTATGGTCCTTGGCTTCCCAGATGGCTGAAACCACCGTTTTGTGCCCCATGGTCTCGGTTTGGCTCTGGGTTGCTAGTTCGAGAGCATCGGGGGCGCCAGATGGGCCGGGTTGTGCCTTTTCCACTGCCACGGTCGGTTGAATAGCCGTGGGTCCCAACAATCTGCGCTCCAGGGACTCCGAAACTGACGACACTCACCCCATATGAATCACCCACGGCTATTCACCCCCACCGTGGCAGAGGGAAAGGCACAACCTGGCCCATCCAGCGCCCCCGATGCTCTTGAACTAGCAACCCAGAGCCAAACCGAGAGCATGGGGCTCAAAACGGTGGTTTCTGCCGTCTGAGGAGCCCAGGACCATACACCGATGCACAGGCATTAATACACCAGCTGACTAATAACGCACAGCTAGCGTATGGATGCCTGGAGACCGGCGTCTTGCTCCTGGGCCTCGAGGACGGCCGAAACCACAGTTTTGACACCCTCAGTCTCGAGTTGGCTCTGGGTTGCTAGTTCGGCAGCATCGGGGGCGCTGAATGGGCCTGGTTGTACCTGTCCCACTGCTACGGTCGTAGTGAATAGCCGTGGGTCCCCAATCTGCGCTCCAACGAAACCCACGACACCCGCCCCGATACGGACCACCCACGGCTATTCACTACGACCGTGGCAGTGCGACAGGCACAACCGGGCCCATCCAGCGCCAACGATGCTCCCGAACTGGCCACGCAGAGCCAATTCGAGACAAAGGGTCTCAAAACTGTGGTTTCGGCCGTCCTCGAGGCCCAGGAGAAAGACGCCGGCCTCCAGGCATCCATACGCTAGCTCTTCGTTATTAGTCAGCTGTTGTATGAGTGCCTGGGCATCGGCGTATGGTCCTGGGCTTCCCAGATGGCTGAAACCACCGTTTTGTGTCCCATGGTCTCGGTTTGGCTCTGGGTTGACAGTTCAAGAGCAACGGGGAGCCAGATGGGCCGGGTTGTGCCTTTCCCACTGCCACGGTCGGTTGAATAGCCGTGGGTCCCAACAATCTGCGCTCCAGGGACTCCGAAACTCACGACACTCACCTCACATAGATCACCCACGGCTATTCACCCCTACCGTGGCAGTGGGAAAGGCACAACCAGGCCCATCCAGCGCCCCCGGTGCTCTCGAAATAGCAACCCAGAGCCAAATCGAGACCATGGTGCACAAAACGGTGGTTGCTGACTAATAACGAACAGCTAGCGTATGGATGCCTGGATATCGGCGTGTTGCTCCTGGGCTCGAGGACGGCGGAAACCACAGTTTTGAGACCCTTTGTCTCGAATTGGCTCTGCGTGACTAGTTCGAGAGCATTGTTTGCGCTGGATGGGACCGTTTGTGCCTGTCGCCATGCCACGGTCGGTTAAATAGCCGTAAGTCCCCCCAATCTGCGCTCCAACGAGACCCACGACACCCGCCTCGATATGGACCACCCACGGCTATTCACTACGACCGTGGCAGTGCAACAGGCAAAACTGGGCCGATCCAGCGCCAACGATGCTTCCGAAATAGCCACGCAGAGCCAATTCGAGACAAAGTGTTTCAAAATTGTGGTTTCCGCCGTCCTCGAGGCCCAGGAGCAACACGCCGATATCCAGCCATCCATACGCTAGCTGTTCGTTATTAGTCAGCTTTTGTATGAATGCCTGGGCATCAGCGTGTGGTCCTGGGCTTCAGATGGCCGAAAACACCGTTTTGTGTCACATGGTCTCGGTTTGGCTCTGGGTTGATAGTTCAAGAGCATCGGGGCGCCAGATGGGCCAGGTTGTGCGTTTCCCACTGCCACGGTCGGTTGAATAGCCGTGGGTCCCACCAATCTGCGCTCCAGGGACTCCGAAACTCATGACAATCACCCCATATTGATCACCCACGGCTATTCACCCCCACCGTGGCAGTATGAAAGGCACAACCAGGCCCATCTACCGCCCCCGGTGCTCTCGAACTAGCAACCCAGAGCCAAACCAAGCCCATGGGGCACGAAACGGTGGTTGCGGCCACCTGTGAAGCCCAGGACCATACGCTGATGCCCAGGCATTCATACAACAGCTGACTAATAACGAACAGCTGGCGTATGGATGCCTGGATATAGGCGTGTTGCTCCTGGGCCTCGAGGACGGCGGAAACCACAGTTTTGAGACCCTTTGTCTCGAATTGGCTCTGCGTGACTAGTTCGAGAGCATCGTTGGCGCTGGATGGGCCCGTTTGTGCCTTTCCCACTGCCACGGACGGTTGAATAGCCGTGGGTCTGGGGGATCTGCGCTCGAACGAAACCCACTACACCCGCCCCGATATGGACCACCCACGGCTATTCACGTCGACCGTGGTAGTGCGACAGGCTCAAACGGGCCCATCCAGCGCCAACGATTCTCCCGAAATGGCCACGCAGAGCCAATTCGAGACAAACGGTCTCCAGGCATCCATATGCTAGCTGTTCGTGATTAATCAGCTGTTGTATGAATGCCTGGGCATAGGCGTATGGTCCTGGGCTTCCCAGATGGCCGCAACCACCGTTTTGTGCCCCATGGTCTCGGTTTGGCTCTGAGTTGCTAGTTCGAGAGCACCGGGGCGGTTGTGACTTTCCCACTGCCACGGTGGGGGTGAATAGCCGTGGGTGATCAATATGGGGTGAGTGTCATGAGTTTCGAAGTTCCTGGAGCGCAGATTGGTGGGACCCACGGCTATTCAACCGACCGTGGCAGTGGGAAAGTCACAACCCGGCCCATCTGGCTCCCCGTTGCTCTTGAACTCTCAACCCAGAGCCAAACCGAGACCAGGGGACACAAAACGGTGGTTTCGGCCATCTGTGAAGCCGAGGACCATACGCCGATGACCAGGCATTCATACACCAGATGACTAATAACGAACAGCTAGCGTATGGATGCCTGGAGACCGGCGTCTTGCTCCTGGGCCTCGAGGACGGCCGAAACCACAGTTTTGAGAACCTCGGTCTCGAGTTAGCTCTGGTTTGCTAGTTCGACAGCATCGGAGGCGCTGAATGGGACTGCTACGGTCGTAGTGAATAGCCGTGGGTGGTCCATATCGGTGCGGGTGTCGTGGGTTTTGTTGAAGCGCAGATTGGGGGGACCCACGGCTATTCAACCGTCCGTGGCAGTGCGGCAGGCACAACCGGGCCCATCCAGCGCCCCCGATGCTTCCGAACTAGCTATCCAGAGCCAATTCGAGACAAAAGGATTCAAAAACGTGGTTTCGGCCGTCTGAGAAGCCAAGTACCATACGCCGATGCCCAGGCATCCATACGCCACCTGACTAATACCGAACAGCTAGCGTATGGACGCTTGGATATCGGCGTCTCGCTCCTAGTTCTCGAGGACGGCGGAAACCACAGTTTTGAGACCCTGTGTCTCGAATTGGCTCTGCGTGGCTAGTTCGGGAGCATCGTTGGCGCTGGATGGGCCCGTTTGTGCCTGTCGCACTGCCACTGTCGGTTGAATAACCGTATGTCCCCCCAATCTGCGCTCCAACGGAACCCACGACACCCGCCCCGATATGGACCACCCACGGCTAATCGCTACAACCGTATCAATGGGACAGGTACAACCAGGCCATTCAGCGCCCTCGATGCTGCCGAACTAGCAATCCAGAGCCAATTCGAGATCATGGGGCTGAAAACGGTGGTTTCGGTCATCTGAGAAGCCCAGGACCATCCGCCGATGCCCAGGCATTCATACAACAGCTGACTAATAACGAACAGCTAGCGTATGGACGCCTGGATATCGGCGTGTTGCTCCTGGGCCTCGAGGACGGCGGAAACCACAGTTTTGAGACCACTTGTCTCGAATTGGCTCAGCGTGGCTAGTTCAGGAGCATCGTTGCGCTGGATGGGCCCGGTTTTGCCTGTCGCACTGCCACGGTCTCGAATTGGCTCCGCATGGCTAGTTCGGGAGCATCGTTGGCGCCGGATGGGCCCGGTTGTGCCTCTCCCTCTGCCACGGTGGAGGTGAATAGCCGTGGGTGATTCATATGGGGGCGAGTGTCGTGGGTTCCGGAGTCCCTGGAGCGCAGATTGGTGGGACTTACTGCTATTCAACTGACGGTGGCAGTAGGAAAGACACAACCGGGCCCATCTGGCGCCCCCGATGCTCTCGAACAAGCAACCCAGAGCCAAACCGAGACCATGGGGCACAAAACGGTGGTTTCAGCCATATGAGAAGACAAACAGCTAGCGTATGGACGCCTGGATATCGGCGTCTCGCTCCTTGGCCTCGAGGACGGCGGAAACCACAGTTTCCCGCCCATATCGGGGCGGGTGTCGTGGGTTTCGTTGGAGCGCAGATTGGGGGGACCCACGGCTATTCAACCGACCGTGGCAGTGCGACAGGCACAAACGGGCCCATCCAGCTCCAACGATGCTCCCGAACTAGACACGCAGAACCAATTCGAGACAAATGGTCTCAAAACTGTGGTTACCGCCGCCCCCTCGATGCCCAGGAGCAACACGCCGATGGGGGGTGTGTGCTGTACCTTCTCGTGGTCCCCCCTGTCTAGTAGTTTTGTTAATATCTGTAAATCTATATGCGTAAGCCTTAAGATATCACTAGTATGTCAACACGAAGCCAAACAGCACAAACCAGGCGGCCGAACGTCGTAAGACCTACCGGCCTTATTGGTGAAAACAGTTCTTCTCAGGGCTACTCAACTGACGAACGTGGAATACACGGAGCAAAAAGAAAAAACATAAACAACAAAAAAATGTACAAAAAATCCAATAAAAACAAAAAAATACTTGACAATCACTTATGCTGTGATACAGCAGGTACTAGAACTGTAGAGAACAATTTCAAGATCGCTCAAATCAATGTGGAAGGCCTAACTCGAGCCAAGGCTGAAATTCTAGGGAAAAGATTTGGTGGCATGGATGTACTGGTGCTACAAGAGACCCACATACCTGATGATAAAATAAGCCGCCTTAATATAAATGGTTTCGATCTGGTGCATCATGTTGGTCACAGTAAACATGGTTTGGCAACATATGTTAGTAAAAACAAATCGTTCCTGGATATTAAACAAGTAACCGGTAACGAACATACAATAGGCATTCGCATTGGCAATCTAACCATCTTTAACGTTTATAAACCTCCATCTAGTCAGTGGAATGCTTCTGTTTTACCAGTCAGTGAACATCCTGTAATATATATCGGGGACTTTAATTCCCATAACACTGAGTGGGGATACTCCGAAGATAATGAAGAGGGCGAACGACTTTCAGACTGGGCAGCAATTAACCACCTCAAACTGATTTATGATGCCAAACAAGGAGGCACCTTTAAATCTGGTAGATGGTGTACGTCAACATCGCCAGATCTTTGTTTTGTGTCGGAAGACTCAACCGGCCTACCCCTTACTGTAAACAGAGAAATCAAAAACCCATTTCCAAGAAGTCAGCACTTGCCAACCACCGTTACCATTGGTCTGATAATTCCAACCAGAGACAAACCTTCAATGCCACGCTGGAACCTACGTAAAGCAGCATGGCCAGTTTTTTCAAAATACGTTGAAGATAACATCAACCGAATTGAACCTATTCCAGAAAATTATGGTAGATTCATCAACCTTATACAGACAGCTGCGAAGAAATCAATACCCAGAGGTCACAGACATAATTATACCCCTTGCTGGACTAAGGAATGTGAAGAACTATTAAAAGAATACGAAAGAGATGGAAATGAATTAAAGGCCGACAAACTCGTGGCCCTACTCGACGAGGAGCGTAGGAACCGTTGGATACAGGCTATGAATGAGATGGACTTCACCCATTCGATTAGGGAAAGCTGGTCTCTCTTGAGGAAACTAGGGGCAGCTCAAACATCATGGAAAGCTAGCAAAGTCTCTCCAAACTCCATTTCAACCATTCTTTACAAGACCGCAAATATAAAACCCAAAAAACCCGTAAAGATGAAGATGAAAGCTGATTACAAGGAAGAACTTAAATTATGTGAAGAAAAATCCAAAATGATGAATGACTTTGGAACGGAGGAAGTAGAGACCGCCCTAAGACTTCTAAAAAACGGCAAAGCTGCAGGCGAAGATGGTATATTACCGGAATTCCTTAAATTTATGGGCAGAAAAGGAAAATCCTGGTTGGCAAGACTCTTTTCATCAGTAAAAAATAACAATAGATTACCAAAGCAATGGCGGGAAGCTAAAGTAGTTGCGATATTAAAACCGGGTAAGCCTGATAATGACCCTAAAAGCTACAGACCTATTTCACTGCTATCCGTTGTCTACAAATTATTTGAAAGAGTACTCCTAGCAAGAATCCAAACTCAAATCGAAGAGCACCTGCCAGTCGAACAGGCAGGCTTTAGACAGGGTAGAAGTTGTTGCGAACAAGTACTATCACTGACGACGTTTGTAGAGAATGGGTTTCAAAAGAAACTGAAAACGGGAGCTGTTTTCCTAGACCTATCTTGCGCCTACGATACGGTGTGGAAACGTGGTTTACTTTTGAAGTTGTCTAAAATTCTAAAATGTAAAACATCATTGAGACTAATCGACAATATATTGTCAGACAGAAAATTCAAAGTTCACCTAAATGGTAGAGTAAGCAAATACAAACTCCTCCAAAATGGTCTCCCTCAGGGCTCAGTACTTTCCCCCATTCTGTTTAATGTGTACACGGCGGATATCATAAATACCTCGTCACGCAAATTTATGTATGCAGATGACGTGGGTTAGCAGCTCAAGCAAAATCATTTGAAACGGTGGAGGATATATTAAACGAAGACCTAATAAGAGTGCAGAATTATTTCAAATCGTGGTTCCTCACTCTCAACCCTAATAAAACTACATCCATAATATTCCACTTAAATCATAGAGATGCAAAGAGAAAACTCAACCTGACAGTTCAGGGTACCAAACTGATGAGTGATGACGCTCCAAAATACCTAGGGATCAAACTAGACAGAACATTGACCTTCAACCAACATCTTGAAGACGTAAAGAATAAACTGAAAACCAGGAATAATATTATTAGCAAACTATCGGGAACAAGTTGGGGCTGTCGAGCAAATGTTCTCCGCGTGTCAGCCCTAGCCTTAGTGTACAGCACTGCAGAGTATTGCTCCCCCGTTTGGGAGAGAAGCGTACATGTAAAAAAGGTTGACACTCAGTTGAATAATACTATGCGAATCATTACAGGCTGTGTCCGGGCTACCAATCTACAGTGGCTTCCTGTCCTTTCAAATATAGGTCCTCCGAAGATTCGAAGGCTGATTGCCACCCTTAAAATGTTACAAAAATCAATAGTTCAGCGAGCCTCCTGTGTACAATGACATATATAACGCACCTACTAAAAGATTAAGATCAAGGCACCCAATCTGGTCAATAGAAAATAAATCTGATAGTATGGAGAATATGTGGAGAAAATGTTGGGAAGAAGGTTATGCAAAAATAGGTATCTAATAAACGATCCTACTCAAAGAGTTCCAGGGTTTGACTATCCAAGAGCCATGTGGACCAACCTAAACAGGATAAGAACGGAGCAGGGTAATTGTAACTACCTGCTACACAAGTGGGGAATAAAGAACTCCCCCAATTGTGACTGTGGTCATATACAATCCAGTAGACACATTGTGGAGATATGTCCTCAAACTAGGTACAAGGGAGGAATTGAAGGACTTCACAAGGGCGACACCGATGCAATAGATTGGTTGTCTAAGACTCACGTTCGTCTCTAAATACATTTTTGAGCTGTTATTCTTATTATTGTTTGTTATTGTTAAAATTGTCAGTGCATTGTAAATTTATCTACTCTAGTCCTTGTTATTTTGTTATTTTGTTAATTTAATGTTTATTTAGTTTAACTTAATTCTGTTTCACCAATATATCTACGCCATATGAAATAAATAAAAAAACACGCCGATATCCAGGCATCCATACGCTAGCTGTTCGTTATAAGTCAGCTGTTGTATGGATGCCTGGGCATCGGCGTATGGTCCTGGTCTTTCCAGATGGCCGAAACCACCGTTTTGTGCCCCATGGTCTCGGTTTGGCTCTAGGTTGCTTGTTCAAGAGCATCGGTGGCGCCAGATGGGCCGGGTTGTGCCTTTCCCACTGCCACGGTGGGCTGGATGGCCGTGGGTCCCACCAATCAGCGCGCCAGGGACACCGGAACCCACGACACTCGCCCCATATAGATCACACACGGCTATTCACCCCCACCGTGGCAGTGGGAAAAGCACAACTAGGCCCATCCAGCGCTCCTGGTGCTCTCGAACTAGCAACACAGAGCCAAACCGAGACCATGGGGCTCAAAAGGGTGGTTTCGGCCATCTGGGAAGACCAGGACCATACGCCGATGCCCAGGCATCCATACAACAGCTGACTTATAACGAACAGCTAGCGTATGAATGCCTCGAGACCGGCGCCTTGCTCCTGGGCCTCGAGGACGGCGGAAACCACGTTTTTGAGGCCCTTTGTCTTGAATTGGCTCTGCGTGGCTAGTTCATGAGCATCGTTGGCGCTGGATGGGCCCGTTTGTGCCTGTCGCAATGCCACGGTCGGTTGAATAGCCGTGGGTCCCCCCAATCTGCGCTCCAACAAAACCCACGACACCCGCCCCGATATGGACCACCCACGGCTATTCACTACGACCGTGGCAGTGCGACAGGCACAACCGGGCCCATCCGGCGCAACGATGCTCCCGAACTAGCCACGCAGAGCCAATTCGAGACAAAGGGTCTCAAAACTGTGGTTTTCGCCGTCCTCGAGGCCCAGGAGCAACACGCCGATATCCAGGCGTCCATACGCTAGCTGTTCGTTATTAGTCAGCTGTTGTATGAATGTCTGGGCAGCGGCGTATGGTCCTGGGCTTCTCTGATGGCCGAAACCACCGTCTTCAGCCCAATGGTCTCGGTTTGGGTTTGGGTTGCTAGTTCGGGAGCACCAAGGGCGCCGGATGGGCCGGGTTGTGCCATTCCCACTGGCACGGTCGGTTGAACAGCCGTGGGTCCCACTAACCTGCGCTCCAGGGACACCGAAACCCACGACACTCGCCGCATATTGATCACCCACGGCAATTCACCCCCACAGTGGCATTGGGAAAGGCACAACCAGGCCCATCCAGCGCCCCTGATGCTCTCGAGCTAGCAACCCAGAGCCGAACCGAGTCCAATAGCATGGTTGTACTTGTCCCACTGCTACGGTCGTAGTGAATAGCCGTGGGTGGTCCATATCGGGGCGGGTGTCGTGGGTTTCGTTGGAGCGCAGATTGGGGGAACCCACGGCTATTCAACCGACCGTGGCAGTGCGACAGGCACAACCGGCCCATGCAGCGCCCCGATGCTCCTGAACTAGCTTTCCAGAGCCAATTCGAGACAAAGGGATTCAAAAACCTAGTTTCGGCCGTCAGAGAAGCCCAGTACCATACGCCGATGCCCAGGCATTCATACGCAAGCTGACTTATAACGAACAGCTAGCGTATGGACGCCTGGATATCGGCGTGTTACTCCTGGGCCTCGAGGACGGCGGAAACCACCGTTTTGAGACCCTTCGTCTCGAATTGGCTCTGCGTGGCTAGTTCGGGAGCATCGTTGGGACCGCTCGTGCCTGTCGTACTGCCACAGTCGGTTTAATAGCCGTGGGTCCCCCAAACTGCGCTCCAACGAAACCCTTGACACCCGCCCCGATACGGACCACCCAAGGCTATTCACTACGACCGTGGCAGTGCGACAGGCGCAACTGGGCCGATCCAGCGCCAACGATGCTTCCGAAATAGCCAAGCAGAGCCAATTCGAGACAGAGTGTCTCAAAACTGTGGTTTCCGCCGTCCTCGAGGACCAGGAGCAACTCGCCGATATCCAGCCATCCATACGCTAGCTGTTCGTTATTAGTCAGCTGTTGTATGAATGCCTGGGCATCAGCGTATGGTCCTGGGCTTCACAGGTGGCCGAAAACACCGTGTTGTGTCCTATAGTCTAGGTTTGGCTCTGGGTTGCTAGTTCAAGAGCATCGGGGGCGCTGGATGGACCGGGTTGTGCCTTTCCCTCTGCCACGGTGGAGGTGAATAGCCGTGGGTGATTCATATGGGGGCGAGTGTCGTGGGTTTCGGAGTCCCTGGAGCGCAGATTGGTGGGACCCAATGCTATTCAACCGACGGTGGAAGTGGGAAAGGCACAACCCAGACCATCTGGCGCCCCCGATGCTCTCGAACTAGCAACCCAGATCCAAACCGAGACCATGTGGCACAAAACGGTGGTTTCGGCCATCTGGGAAGCCCAGGACCGGATGGATGGACCGGGTTGTGCCTTTCCCTCTGCCACGGTGGAGGTGAAAAGCCGTGGGTGATTCATATGGGGCGAGTGTCGTGGGTTTCAGAGTCCCTGGAGCGCAGATTGGTGGGACCCACTGCTATTCAACCGACGGTGGAAGTGGGAAAGGCACAACCCAGACCATCTGGCGCCCCCGATGCTCTCGAACTAGCAACCCAGATCCAAACCGAGACCATGTGGCACAAAACGGTGTTTTCGGCCACCTGTGAAGCCCAGGACCATACGCCGATGCCCAGTCATTCATACAACAGCTGACTAATTACGAACAGATAGCGTATGGATGCCTGGAGACCGGCGTCTTGCTCCTGGGCCTCGAGGAAGGCCGAAACCACAGTTTTGAGACCGTCGGTTTCGAGTTGGCTCTGGTTTGCTAGTTCGACAGCATCGGGGGCGCTGAATGGGCCTGGTTGTACCTGTCCCACTGGTACGGTCGTAGTGAATAGCCGTGGGTGGTCCATATCGGGGCGGGTGTCGTGGGTTTCGTTGGAGCGCAGATTGGGTGGACCCACGTCTATTCAACCGACCGTGGCAGTGCAACAGGCACAACCTGGCCCATCGAGCGCCCCCGATGCTCCCGAACTAGCTATCCACAGCCAATTCGAGGCAAAGGATTCAAAACGTGGTTTCGGCCGTCTGAGAAGCCCAGTACCATACGCCGATGCCCAGGCATTCATACGCCAGCTGACTAATAACGAACAGCTAGCGTATGGACGCCTGGATATCAGCGTGTTGCTCCTGGGCCTCGAGGACGGCGGAAACCACAGTTTTGAGACCCATTGTCTCGAATTGGCTCTACGTGGTTAGTTCGGGAGCATCGTTGGCGCTGGATGGGCCCGTTTGTGCCTGTCGCACTGCCACAGTCGTAGTGAATAGCCGTGGGTGGTCCATAACGGGGCGGGTGTCGTGGGTTTCGTTGGAGCGCAGATTGGGGACCCACGGCTATTCAACCGACCGTGGTAGTGCGGCAGGCGCAAACGGGCCCATCCAGCGCAAACGATGCTCCCGAACTAGCCACGCAGAGCCAATTCGAGACAAAGGGTTTCAAAACTGTGGTTTCCGCCGTCCTCGAGGCCCAGGAGCAAGACGCCGGTCTGCAGGCATCCATACGCTAGCTGTTCGTTATTAGTCAGCTGTTGTATGAATGCCTGGGCATCGGCGTATGGTCCTGGGCTTCCCAGTTGGCCGTAACCACCGTTTTGAGCCCCATGGTCTCGGTTTGTCTCTGGGTTGCTAGTTCGAGAGCATCGGGGGCGCTAGATGGGCTCGTTTGTGCCTGTCGCACTGCCACGGTCGGTTGAATAGCCGTGGGTCCCCCCAATCTGCGCTCCAACGAAATCCACGACACCTGCCCCGATATGGACCACCCACGGCTATTCACTACGGCCGTGGCAGTGGGAAAGGCACAACCCGGCCCATCTGGCGCCCCCGATGCTCTTGAACTATCAACCCAGAGCCATACCGAGACCATGGGACACAAAACGGTGTTTTCGGCCACCTGTGTAGCCCAGGACCATACGCTGATGCCCAGGCATTCATACAACAGCTGACTAATAACGAACAGCTAGCGTATAGCCCCGGACCATACGCTGATGCCCAGGCATTCATACAACAGCTGACTAATAACGAACAGCTAGCCTGTATATCGGCGTGTTGCTCCTGGGTCTCGAGGACGGCGGAAACCACAGTTTTGAGACCCTTTGTCCCGAATTGGCTCTGCGTGGCTAGTTCGGGAGCATTGTTCGCGCTGGATGGGACCGTTTGTGCCGGTCTCTATGCCACGGTCGGTTGAATAGCCGTGGGTCCCCCCAATCTGCACTCCAACGAGACCCACGACACTCGCCTTGATATGGACCACCCGCGGCTATTCACTACGACCGTGGCAGTGCGACAGGCACAACTGGGCCGATCCAGTGCTAACGATGCTTCCGAAATAGCCGCGCAGAGCCAATTCGAGACAAAGTGTCTCAAAACTGTTGTTTCCGCCGTCCTCGAGGCCCAGGAGCAACACGCCGATATCCAGCCATCCATGCGCTAGCTGTTCGTTATTAGTCAGCTGTTGTATGAATGCCTGGGCATCAGCGTATAGTCCTGGGCTTCACAGGTGGCCGAAAACACCGTTTTGTGTCCCATGGTCTTCACTACGACCGTGGCAGTGCGACAGGCACAACCGGGCCCATCCAGCTCCAACGTTGCTCCATGCATCCATACGCTAGCTGTTCCTTATAAGTCAGCTGTTGTATGAATGCCTGGGCTTCAGCGTATGGTCCTTGGCTTCACAGGTGGCCGAAAACACCGTCTTGTGTCCCATGGTCTCGGTTTGGCTCTGGGTTGATAGTTCAAAAGCATCGGCGGCGCCAGATGTGCCGAGTTGTGCCTGTCACGTTCGGTCAAAAAGCCGATCCCAATCTGCGCTGCAACGAAACCCGCGACACCCGCCCCGACATGGACCACCCACGGCTATTCACAACGACCCTAGCAGTGGGACGATTACAACCAGGCCCATTCAACGCCCCGATGCTGCCGAACTAGCAACCCAGAGCCAACTCGAGACCAAGGGTCTCAAAACTGTGGTTTCCGCCGTCCTCGAGGCCCAGGAGCAACACGCCGATATCCAGGAATCCATACGCTAACTGTTCGTTATAAGTCAGCTGTTGTATAAATGCCTGGGCATCGGCGTATGGTCCGGGGCTTCTCAGATGGCCGAAACCTCCGTTTTCAGCCCCAAGGTCTCGGTTTGGCTTTGGGTTGCTAGTTCGGGAGCACCAGGGGCGCCGGGCGGGCCGGGTTGTGCCTTTCCCACTGCCACGGTCGGTTGAATAGCCGTGGGTCCCACCAACCTGCGCTCCAGGGACACCGAAACCCACGACACTCGCCCCATATAGATCACCTACGGCTATTCACCACCACCGTGACAGTGGGAAAGGCACAACCCCGCCCATGCAGCGCCCCCGTAGCTCCTGAACTAGCAACCGAGATCCAAATCGAGACCATGGGGCACAAAACGGTGGTTTCGGCCATCTGTGAAGCCCAGAATCATACGCCGATGCCCAGGCATTCATAAAACAGCTGACTAATAACGAAACAGCTAGCGTATGGATGCCTGGATATCGGCGTGTTGCTCCTGGGCCTCGAGGACGGCCGAAACCACAGTTTTGAGACCCTCGGTCTCGAATTTGCTCTGGTTTGCTAGTTCGACGGCATCGGAGGCGCTGAATGGCCTGGTTGTACCTGTCCCACTGATACGGTTGTAGCGAATAGCCGTGGGTGGTCCATATCGGGGCGGGTGTCGTGGTTTCCGTTGGAGCGCGGATTGGGGGGACATACGGTCATTCAACCGACCATGGCAGTGCGACAGGCACAAACGGGCCCATCCAGCGCCAACGATGCTCCCGAACTAGCCACGCAGAGCCAATTCGAGACACATGGTCTCAAAGCTGTGGTTTCCGCCGTCCTCGAGGACTAGGAGCGAGACGCCGATATCCAAGCGTCCATACGCTAGCTGTTCGGTATTAGTCAGGTGGCGTATGAATGCCTGGGTATCGGCGTATGGTACTTGGCTTCTCAGACGGCCGAAACCACGTTTTGGAATCCTTTTGTCTCGAATTGGCTCTGGATAGCCGTTGGTCCCTCCAATCTGCGCTTCAACAAAACCCACGACACCCGCACCGATATGGACCACCCACGGCTATTCACTACGACCGTAGCAGTGGGACAGGTACAACTAGGCCCATTCAGCGCCACCGATGCTGTCGAACTAGCAAACCGGAGCTAACTCGAGACCGAGGTTCTCAAAACTGTGGTTTCGGCCGTCCTCGAGGCCCAGGAGCAAGACGCCGGTCTCCAGGCATCCATACGCTAGTTGTTCGTTATTAGTCAGCTGTTGTATGAATGCCTGGGCATCGGCGTATTGTCCTGGGCGTCCCAGACGGCCGAAACCACCGTTTTGAGTCCCATGGTTTCGGTTTGGCTGTGAGTTGCTAGTTCGAGAGCATCGGGGGCGCCAGATGGGCCGAGTTGTGCCTTTCCCACTGCCACGGTCAGTTGAATATCCCGTGGGTCCCACCAATCTGCGCTCCAGGGACACCGAAACCCACGACACTCGCCGCATATAGATCAACCACGGCTATTCACCCCCACCGTGGAGGTGGGAAAGGCACAACCAGGCCCATCCAGCGCCCCTGATGCTGTCGAAGTGGCAACCCAGAGTCAAACCGAGACCGTTGGGCACAAAACGGTGGTTTCGGCCATCTGAGAAGCCCAGAACCATACGCCGATGCACATGCTTTCATACACCAGCTGACTAATAACGAACAGCTAGCGTATGGAAGCCTGGATATCGGCGTGTTGTTCCTGAGTCTCGAGGACGGCGGAAACCACCGTTTTGAGACTCTTTGTCTCGAATTGGCTCTGCGTGGCTAGTTCGGGAGCGTCGTTGGCGCTGGATGGGCCCGTTTGTGCCTGTCGCACTGCCACGGTCTTTTGAATAGCCGTGGGTCCCCCTAATCTGCGCTCCAACAAAACATACGACACCCGCCCCGATATGGACCACCCACGGCTATTCACTACGACCGTGGCAGTGCGACAGGCACAACCGGGCCCATCCAGCGCAACGATGCTCCCGAAATAGTCACGCAGAGCCAATTCCAGACAAAAGGTCTCAAAACTGTGGTTTCCACCGTCCTCGAGGCCCAGGAGCAACGCGCCGATATCCAGGCGTCCATACGCTAGCTGTTCGTTATTAGTCAGCCGGCGTATGAATGCCTGGGCATCGGCGTATGGTACTGGGCTTCCCAGACGGCCGAAACCACGTTTTTCAATCCTTTTGTCTCGAATTGGCTCTGGATAGCTAGTTCGGAAGCATCGGGGGCGCTGGATGGGCCCGGTTGTGCCTGTCGCACTGCTACGGTCGGTTGAATAGCCGTGGGTCCCACTAATCTGCGCTCCAACGAAAGCCACGACACCCTCCCCGATATGGACCACCCACGGCTACTAACTACGACCGTAGCAGTGGGACCGGTACAACCAGGCCCATTCAGCGCCCCCGATGCTGTCGAACTAGCAAACCAAAGCCAAACCAAGACCGTGGGGATCAAAACGGTGGTTTCGGCCGTCTGAGAAGCCCAGGACCATACACCGATGCCCAGGCATTCATACACGAGCAGACTTATAACGAACAACTAGCGTATCGATGCTTGAATATCGGCGTCTTGCTCCTGGGCATGGAGGACGGCCGAAACCACAGTTTTGAGACCCTCGGTCACGAGTTGGATCTGGGTTGCTAGTTCGGCAGCATCGGGGGCGATGAAGGGCCCTAGTTGTACCTGTCCCACTGCTACGGTCGTAGTGAAGAGCCGTGGGTGGCAAAACTGTGGTTTCGGCCGTCTTCGAGGTCGACGAGCAACACGCCGGTCTCCAGGCATCCAAACGCTAGTTGTTCGTTATTAGTCAGCTGTTGTATGAATGCCTGGGCATCGGCGTATCGTCCTGGGCTTCCCAGACGGCCGAAACCTTCGTTTTGAGTCCCATGGTCTCGGTTTGGCTGTGAGTTGCTAGTTCGAGAGCATCGGGGGCGTCAGATGGGCCGAGTTGTGCCTTTCCCACTGCCACGGTCAGTTGAATATCTGTGGGTCCCACCTATCTGCGCTCCAGGGACTCCGAAACCCACGACACTCGCCCCATATAGATCACCCACGGCTATTCACCCCCACCGTGGCAGTGGGAAAGGCACAACCAGGCCCATCCAGCGCCCCTGATGCTCTCGAACTAGCAACCCAGAGCCAAACCGAGACCATGGGGCACAAAACGGTGGTTTCGGCCATCTATAAAGCTCAAGACCATACTCCGATGCCCAGGCATTCATACTACAGCTGACTAATAACGAACACCTAGCGTATGGATGTCTGGAGACCGGCGTGTTGCTCCTGGGCCTCGAGGACGGCCGAAACCACAGTTTTGAGACCCTCGGTCTCGAGCTGGCCCTGGATTGCTAGTTCGGCAGCATCGGGGGCGCTGAATGGGCCTGGTTGTACTTGTTCCACTGCTACGGTCGTAGTGAATAGCCGTGAGTGGTCCATATCGGGGCGGGTGTCGTGGGTTTCGTTGGAGCGCAGATTGGAGGGACCCACGGCTATCCAACCGACCGTGGCAGTGCGACAGGCACAAACGGGCCCTTCCAACGCCAACAATGCTCCCGAACTAGCCACGCAGAGCCAATTAGTGACAGAGGGTCTGAAAACTATGGTTTCCGCCGTCCTCGAGCCCCAGGAGCACGCCGATATCCAGGCAGCCACACGCTAGCTGTTCGTTATTAGTCAGCTGTTGTATGAATGCCTGGGCATCGGCGTATGGTCATGGGCTTCTCAGATGGCCGAAACCACCGTTTTCAGCCCCACGGTCTCGGTTTGACTCTGGGTTGCTAGTTCGGGAGCACCAGGGGCGCCGGACGGGCCGAGTTGTGCCTTTCCCACTCCCACGGTCGATTGAATAGCCGTGGGTCCCACCAACCTGCACTCCAGGGATATCGAAACCCACAACACTCGCCCCATATAGATCACCCACGGCTATTCACCACCACAGTGGCAGTGGGAAAGGCACAACCCGGGCCGTCCAGCGCCCCCGATGCTCTAGAACTAGCAACCCAGAGCCAAACCGAGAGGGGCTCAAAACGGTGGTTTCGGCCATCTGAGAAGCCCAGAACCATACGCCAATGCACAAGCTTTCATACGCCAGCTGACTAATAGCGAACGGCTAACGTATGGACGCCTGGATATCGGCGTGTTCCTCCTGAGCCTCGAGGACGGCGGAAACCACAGTTTTCAGACCCTCTGTCTCTAATTGGCTCTGCGTGGCTAGTTCGGGAGCATCGTTGGCGTTGGATGGGCCCGTTTGTGCCTGTCTTACTGCCACGTTCGGTTGAATAGCCGTGGGTCCCTCCAATCTGCGCGCCAGGGACACCGAAACCAACGACACTCGCCCCAGATAGATCACACACGGCTATTCACCCCCACCGTGGCAGTGGGAAAGGCACAACCCGGCCCATCTGGCACTCCCGATGCTCTCGAACTAGCAACCCAGAGCCAAACCGAGACCATGGGGCTCAAAACGGTGGTTTCGGCCATCTGAGAAGCCCAGAACCATACGCCAATGCCCAAGCTTTCATACGCCATCTGACTAATAGCGAACAGCTAACGTATGGACGCCTGGATATCGGCGTGTTGTTCCTGAGACTCGAGGACGGCGGAAACCATAGTTTTCAGACCCTCTGTCTCTAATTGGCTCTGCGTGGCTAGTTCGGGAGCATCGTTGGCGCTGGATGGGCCCGGTTGTGCCTGCCGCACTGCCACGGTCGGTTGAATAGCCGTGGGTCCCCCCAATCTACGCTCCAACGAAACCCACGACACCCGCCCCGATACGGACCACCCACGGCTATTCACTACGACCGTGGCAGTGCGACAGGCACAACCGGGCCCATCCAGCGCCAACGATGCTCCCGAACTGGCCACGCAGAGCCAATTCGAGACAAAGGGTCTCAAAACTGTGGTTTCGGCCGTCCTCGAGGCCCAGGAGAAAGACGCCGGCCTCCAGGCATCCATACGCTAGCTGTTCGTTATTAGTCAGCTGTTGTATGAGTGCCTGGGCATCGGCGTATTGTCCTGGGCTTCCCAGATGGCTGAAACCACCGTTTTGTGTCCCAAACAATCTGTGGTCTCGGTTTGGCTCTGGTTGACAGTTCAAGAGCAACGGTCTCAAACTTGCCAGATGGGCCGTATATAGGGTTGTGCCTTGAATGCCACTGGCGTATGGTCTGGGCCTTGAATAGCCGTGGGTCCCCAATCTGGATGGGCCCGGTTGAACGCTGCCAGGGACTCCCACGGCTATTCACTACGACCGTGGCAGTGCGACAGGTACAACCAGCCTTCAGCGCCTCGATGCTGCCGAACTAGCAACCAGAGCCAACTCGAGACCGAGGGTCTCAAAACTGTGGTTTCGGCCTTCCTCCAGGCCCAGGGCAAGATGAATGGGCCTGGTTGTAACGGTCCCACTGCCACGGTCGTAGTTAATAGCCGTGGGTGGTCCATATCGGGAAGGTGTCGACACTCGCCGCATATGGATCACCCACGGCTATTCACCCGACCGTGGCAGTGGGAAAGGCACAACCAGGCCCATCCAGCGCAACGATGCTCCCGAACTAGCCACGCAGAGCCAATTCCAGACAAAGGGTCTCAAAACTGTGGTTTCCGCCGTCCTCGAGGCCCAGGAGCAATACGCCGATATCCAGGCATCCATACGCCAGCTGACGTTGTATAACGAACAGCTGGCGTATGAATGCCTGGGCATCGGCAAAACGTTGGTCCTGGGCAGGACTCAGACGGCGGAAACCACAGTTTTGAACCCTTTGTCTCGAGGAATTGGCTCTGCGTAGCTAGTTCGGAAGCATCGTTGGCGCTGGATGGGCCCGTTTGTGCCTGTCGCACTGCCACGGTCGTAGTGAATAGCCGTGGGTGGTCCATATGCGCTCCAACAAAACCGGGTTTCGTTGGAGCGCAGATTGGGGGACCCACGGCTATTCAACCGACCGTGGCAGTGCGACAGGCACAAACGGGCCCATCCAGCGCCAACGATGCTCCCGAACTAGCCACGCAGAGCCAATTCGAGACAAAGGGTCTCAAAACTGTGGTTTCCGCCGTCCTCGAGGCCCAGGAGCAAGACGCCGATATCCAGGCATCCATACGCTAGCTGTTCGTTATTAGTCAGCTGTTGTATGAATGCCTGGGCATCGGCGTATGGTCCTGGGCTTCTCAGATGGCCGAAACCACCGTTTTGTGCCCCATGGTCTCGGTTTGGCTCTGGGTTGCTAGTTCGAGAGCATCGGGGGCGCTGGATGGGCCTGGTTGTGCCTTTCCCACTGCCACGGTGGGGTGAATAGCCGTGGGTGATCCATATCGGGGCGGGTGTCGTGAGTTTCGTCTCAGGAGCGCAGATTGGTGGGACCCACGGCTATTCAACCGACCGTGGCAGTGGGAAAGGCACAACCCGGCCCATCCAGCGCCCCCGATGCTCCCGAACTAGCAACCCAGAGCCAAACCGAGACCAGGGGACACAAAACGGTGGTTTCGGCCGTCTGAGAAGCCCAGGACCATACGCCGATGCCCAGGCATTCATACGCCAGCTGACTAATAACGAACAGCTAGCGTATGGATGCCTGGATATCGGCGTGTTGCTCCTGGGCCTCGAGGACGGCGGAAACCACAGTTTTGAGACCTTTGTCTCGAATTGGCTCTGCGTGGCTAGTTCGGGAGCATCGTTGGCGCTGGATGGGCCCGGTTGTGCCTGTCGCACTGCCACGGTCGTAGTGAATAGCCGTGGGCGGTCCATATCGGGGCGGGTGTCGTGGGTTTCTTTGGAGCGCAGATTTGGGGGGACCCACGGCTATACAACCGACCGTGGCAGAGCGACAGGCACAAACGGGCCCATCCAGCGCCAACGATGCTCCCGAACTAGCCACGCAGAGCCAATTCGAGACAAAGGGTCTCAAAACTGTGGTTTCCGCCGTCCTCGAGGCCCAGGAGCAACACGCCGATATCTAGGCGTCCATACGCTAGCTGTTCGTGATTATACAACTGTTGTATGAATGCCTGGGCATCGGCGTATGGTCCTGGGCTTCCCAGATGGCCGCAACCAACGTTTTGTGCCCCATGGTCTCGGTTTGGCTCTGGGTTGCTAGTTCGAGAGCACCGGGGCGCTGGATGGGCCTGGTTGTGCCTTTCCCACTGCCACGGTCGGGTGAATAGCCGTGGGTGATCTATATGCGGCGAGTGTCGTGAGTTTCGGAGTCCCTGGAGCGCAGATTGGTGGGACCCACGGCTATTCAACCGACCGTGGCAGTGGGAAAGGCACAACCCGGCCCATCCAGCGCCCCGATGCTCTCGAACTAGCAACCCAGAGCCAAACCGAGACCATGGGGCTCAAAACGGTGGTTTCGGCCATCTGAGAAGCCCAGGACCATACGCCGATGCCCAGGCATTCATACAACAGCTGACTAATAACGAACAGCTAGCGTATGGATGCCTGGATATCGGCGTCTTGCTCCTGGGCCTCGAGGACGGCCGAAACCACAGTTTTGAGACCTTTGTCTCGAATTGGCTCTGCGTGGCTAGTTCGGGAGCATCGTTGGCGCTGGATGGGCCCGGTTGTGCCTGTCGCACTGCCACGGTCGTAGTGAATAGCCGTGGGTGGTCCATATCGGGGCGGGTGTCGTGGGTTTCGTTGGAGCGCAGATTGGGGACCCACGGCTATTCAACCGACCGTGGCAGTGCGACAGGCACAACCGGGCCCATCCAGCGCCAACGATGCTCCCGAACTAGCCACGCAGAGCCAATTCGAGACAAAGGGTCTCAAAACTGTGGTTTCCGCCGTCCTCGAGGCCCAGGAGCAACACGCCGATATCCAGGCATCCATACGCTAGCTGTTCGTTATTAGTCAGCTGTTGTATGAATGCCTGGGCATCGGCGTATGGTCCTGGGCTTCCCAGATGGCCGCAACCACCGTTTTGTGCCCCATGGTCTCGGTTTGGCTCTGGGTTGCTAGTTCGAGAGCATCGGGGGCGCTGGATGGGCCTAGTTGTGCCTTTCCCACTGCCACGGTGGTGGTGAATAGCCGTGGGTGATCTTTATGGGGCGAGTGTCGTGAGTTTCGGAGTCCCTGGAGCGCAGATTGGTGGGACCCACGGCTATTCAACCGACCGTGGCAGTGGAAAGGCACAACCAGGCCCATCCACCGCCCCCGGTGCTCTCGAACTAGCAACCCAGAGCCAAACCGAGACCATGGGGCACAAAACGGTGGTTGCGGCCATCTGGGGAGCCCAGGACCATACGCCGATGCTTAGGCATTCATACAACAGCTGACTAATAACGAACAGCTAGCGTATGGATGCCTGGATATCGGCGTGTTGCTCCTGGGCCTCGAGGACGGCCGAGACCACAGTTTTGAGACCCTTTGTCTCGAATTGGCTCTGCGTGGCCAGTTCGGGAGCATCGTTGGCGCTGGATGGGCCCGGTTGTGCCTGTCGCACTGCCACGGTCGTAGTGAATAGCCGTGGGTGGTCCGTATCGGGGCGGGTGTCGTGGGTTTCGTTGGAGCGCAGATTGGGGGGACCCACGGCTATTCAACCGACCGTGGCAGTGCGACAGGCACAACCAGGCCCATCCAGCGCCCCCGATGCTGCCGAACTAGCAACCCAGAGCCAACTCGAGACCGAGGGTGTCAAAACTGTGGTTTCGGCCGTCCTCGAGGCCCAGGAGCAAGACGCCGGTCTCCAGGCATCCATACGCTAGCTGTGCGTTATTAGTCAGCTGGTGTATGAATGCCTGGGCATCGGTGTATGGTCCTGGGCTTCTCAGACGGCCGAAACCACCGTTTTGAGCCCCATGGTCTCGGTTTGGCTCTGGGTTGCTAGTTCGAGAGCATCGGGGGCGCTGGATGGGCCAGGTTGTGCCTTTCCCACTGCCACGGTGGGGTGAATAGCCGTGGGTGATCCATATGGGGTGAGGGTCGTCAGTTTCGGAAACCCGACAGCGCCAGATTGTTGGGACCCACGGCTATTCAACCGACCGTGGCAGTGGAAAGGCACAACCCGGCCCATCCAGCGCCCCGATGCTCTCGAACTAGCAACCCAGAGCCAAACCGAGACCATGGGACACAAAACGGTGGTTTCGGCCATCTGGGAAGCCCAGGACCATACGCCGATGCCCAGGCATTCATACGCCAGCTGACTAATAACGTACAGTCAGCGTATGGATGCCTGGATATCGGCGTGAATAGCCGTGGGTCCCCCCAATTTGCGCTCCTGGGCCTCGATAGGCTCTGCGTGGCAGTGCGAAACCACCGTTTTGAGCCCATGGTCTCGGTATATGGCTCTGCTAGGTTGCTAGTTCGAGAGCATCGTTGGCGCCAGATGGGCCGGGTTGTGCCTTCCGCACTGCCACGGTCGGTTGAATAGCCGTGGGTCCCACCAATCTGCGCTCCAAAGACACCGAAACCCACGACACTCGCCCCATATAAGGATCACCCACGGCTATTCACCACCACCGTGGCAGTGGAAAGGCACAACCCGGCCCATCCAGCGCCCCGATGCTCTCGAACTAGCAAACCAGAGCCAAACCGAGACCATGGGCACAAAACGGTGGTTGCGGCCATCTGGGAAGCCCAGGACCATACGCCGATGCCCAGGCATTCATACACCAGCTGACTAATTACGAACAGCTAGCGTATGGATGCCTGGATATCGGCGTGTTGCTCCTGGGCCTCGAGGACGGCGGAAACCACCGTTTTGAGACCCTTTGTCTCGAATTGGCTCTGCGTGGCTAGTTCGGGAGCATCGTTGGCGCTGGATGGGCCCGGTTGTGCCTGTCGCACTGCCACGGTCGGTTGAATAGCCGTGGGTCCCCCAATCTGCGCTCCAACAAACCCACGACACCCGCCCCGATATGGACCACCCACGGCTATTCACTACGACCGTGGCAGTGCGACAGGCACAACCGGGCCCATCCAGCGCAACGATGCTCCCGAACTAGCCACGCAGAGCCAATTCGAGACAAAGGGTCTCAAAACTGTGGTTTCCGCCGTCCTCGAGGCCCAGGAGCAAGACGCCGATATCCAGGCATCCATACGCTAGCTGTTCGTTATTAGTCAGCTGTTGTATGAATGCCTGGGCATCGGCGTATGGTCCTGGGCTTTCAGATGGCCGAAACCACCGTTTTGTGCCCCATGGTCTCGGTTTGGCTCTGGGTTGCTAGTTCGAGAGCACCAGCTGGATGGGCCTGGTTGTGCCTTTCCCACTGCCACGGTGGGGGTGAATAGCCGTGGGTGATCTATATGGGGTGAGTGTCGTGAGTTTCGGAGTCCCTGGAGCGCAATTGTTGTGACCCACGGCTATTCAACCGACCGTGGCAGTGGGAAAGGCACAACCCGGCCCATCTGGCCCCCTCGATGCTCTTGAACTGCAACCCAGAGCCAAACCGAGACCATGGGACTCAAAACGGTGGTTTCGCCATCTGGGAAGCCCAGGACCATACGCCGATGCCCAGGCATTCATACAACAGCTGACTAATAACGAACAGCTAGCGTATGGATGCCTGGAGACCGGCGTCTTGCTCCTGGGCGTCGAGGACGCTAGCTGTTCGTTATTAGTCAGTTGGCTGTAGTGATGCCTCGGGCATCAGCGTATGGTCCTGGGCTTCACAGGCGGCCGAAAACACCGTTTTGTGTCCCATGGTCTCGGTTTGGCTCTGAGGTTGATAGTTCAAGAGCATCGGGGGCGCCAGATCGGCCGGCTATTCAACCGCCTTCCCACTGCCACGGTCGGTTGAATAGCGCCAACGATGGTCCCCAATCTAGGCACTCAGAGCGAAACCCACGACACCCGCCCAAATATGGACCACCCACGGTCATTCACTACGACCGTAGCAGTGGGACAAGTACAACCAGGCCCATTCAGCGCCCCCGATGCTGCCGAACTAGCAATCCAGGGCCAACTCGAGACCGAGGGTCTCAAAACTGTGGTTTCGGCCGTCCTCGAGGCCCAGGAGCAAGACGCCGGTCTCCAGGCATCCATACCGTAGCTGTTCATCATTAGTCAGCTGTAGTATGAATGCCTGGGCATCGGAGTATGGTCCTGGCCTTTATAGATGGCCGAAACCACCGTTTTGTGCCCCATGGTCTCGGTTTGGCTCTGGGTTGCTAGTTCGAGAGCACCAGGGGCGCTGGATGGGCCTAGTTGTGCTTTTCCCACTGCCACGGAGGGGGTGAAGAGCCGTGTGTGATCTATATGGGGCGAGTGTCGTGGGTTTCGGTGTCCCTGGCGCGCTGATTGGTGGGACCCACGGCCATCCAACCCACCGTGGCAGTGGGAAAGGCACAACCCGGCCCATCTGGCGCCCCCGATGCTCTTGAACTAGCAACCAGAGCCAAACCGAGACCATGGGGCACAAAACGGTGGTTTCGGCCATCTGGAAAGCCCAGGACCATACGCCGATGCCCAGGCATCCATACAACAGCTGACTTATAACGAACAGCTAGCGTATGGATGCCTGGAGATCGGCGTCTTGCTCCTGGGCCTCGAGGACGGCCGAAACCACAGTTTTGAGACCCTCGGTCTCGAGTTGGCTCTGGGTTGCTAGTTCGGCAGCATCGGGGCGCTGGATGGGCCTGGTTGTGCCTGTCCCACTGCCACGGTCGTAGTGAATAGCCGTGGGTGGTCCATACGGGGCGGGTGTCGCGGGTTTCGTTGCAGCGCAGATTGGGGACCCACGGCTATTCAACCGAACGTGGCAGTGCGACAGGCACAAACGGGCCCATTTAGCGCCAACGGTGCTCCCGAACTAGCCACGCAGAGCCAATTCGAGACAAAGGGTCTCAAAACTGTGATTTCCGCCGTCCTCGAGGTCCAGGAGCAATATGCCGATATACAGGCGTCCATACGCTAGCTGCTCGTTATTAGTCAGCTGGTGTATGAATGCCTGGGCATCAGCGTATGGTCCTGGGCTCCACAGGTGGCCGAAAACACCGTTTTGTGTCCCATTGTCTCGGTATGGCTCTGGGTTGATAGTTCAAGAGCATCGGGGGCGCCAGATGGGCCGGGTTGTGCTTTTCCCACTGCCACGGTTGTAGTGAATAGCCGTGGGTGGTCCATATCGGGGCGGGTGTCGTGGGTTTCGTTGGAGCGCAGATTGGGGGGACCCACGGCAGTGCGACAGGCACAAACGAGCCCATCCAGCGCCCCCGATGCTCTCGAACTAGCAACCCAGAGACAAACCGAGACCCTGGGGCTCAAAACGGTGGTCACGGCCATCTGGGAAGCCCAGGACTATACGCCGATGCCCAGGCATTCATACAACAGCTGACTAATAACGAACAGCTAGGGAATGGACGCCTGGATATCGGCGCGTTGCTCCTGGGCCTCGGGGACGGCGGAAACCACAGTTTTGAGACCCTTTGTCTCGAATTGGCTCTGCGTGGCTAGTTCGGGAGCATCGTTGCGCTGGATGTGCCCGGTTGTGCCTGTCGCACTGCCACGGTCGTAATGAATAGCCGTGGGTGGTCCATATCGGGGCGGGTGTCGTGGGATTTGTTGGAGCGCAGATTGGGGGGACACACGGCTATTCAACCGACCGTGTCAGTGCGACAGGCAAACCTGGCCCATCCAGCGCCAACGATGCTCCCGAACTAGCCACGCATAGCCAATTCAAGACAAAGGGTCTCAAAACGGTGGTTTCCCCGTCCTCGAGGCCCAGGAGCAACACGCCGATATCCAGGCATCCATACGCTAGCTGTTCGTAATTAGTCAGCTGGTGTATGAATGCCTGGGCATCGGCGTATGGTCCTGGGCTTCCAGATGGCCGAAACCACCGTTTTGTGCCTCACGGTCTCGGTTTGGCTCTGGTTTGCTAGTTCGAGAGCATCGGGGGCGCTGAATGGGCCGGGTTGTGCCTTTTCCACTGCCACGGTGGTGGTGAATAGCCGTGGGTGATCTATATGGGGCGAGTGTCGTGAGTTTCGGAGTCTTTAGAGCGCAGGTTGGTGGGACCCGCGGCTATTCAACCGACCGTGGCGGTGGGAAAGGCACAACCCGGCCCGTCTGGCGCCATCGGTGCTCTCGAACTAGCAACCCAGAGCCAAACCGAGACCATGGGGTTAAAACGGTGGTTTAGGCCGTCTGAGAAGCCCGGGACCATACGCGATGCCTAGGCATTCATACAACAGCTGACTTATAACGAACAGCTAGCGTATGGATGCCTGGATATCGGCGTGTTGCTCCTGGGCCTCGAGAACGGCGGAAACCACAGTTTTGAGACCCTTTTTCTCGAATTGGCTCTGCTTGGCTAGTTCGGGAGCATCGTTGGCGCTGGATGGGCCCGGTTGTGCCTGTCGCACTGCCACGGTCGTAGTGAATAGCCGTGGGTGGTCCATATCGGGGCGGGTGTCGTGGGTTTCGTTGGAGCGCAGCCCTACGGTCTCGGTTTGGCTTTGGGTTGCTAGTTCGAGAGCATCGGGGTGGGAAGGCACAACCCGGCCCATCCAGAGCCCCCGGTGCTCTCGAACTAGCAACTCAAAGCCAAACCGAGACCCTAGGGCTCAAAACGGTGGTTTCGGCCGTCTGAGAAGCCCAGAATCATACGCCGATGCCCAGTCATTCATACACCAGCTAAGTAATAACGAATAGCTAGCGTATGGACGCCTGGATATCGGCGTGTTGCTCCTGGGCCTCGAGGACGGCGGAAACCACAGTTTTGAGACCCTTTGTCTCGAATTGGCTGTGCGTGATTAGTTCGGGAGCATCGTTGGCGCTGGATGGGCCCGTTTGTGCCTGTCGCACTACCACGGTCGGTTGAATAGCCGTGGGTCCCCCAATCTGCGCTCCAACGAAACCCACGACACTCGCCCCATATAGATCATTCACCACTGCTGCCAGCGCCAACGATGCTCGCGAACTAGCCACGCAGAGCCAATTCTAGACAAAGGGTCTCAAAACGGTGTTTTCCGGCCTGTGTCCTCGAGGCCCAGGAGCAACACGCCGATATCCAGACGACCATACGCTAGCTGTTCGTAATTAGTCAGCTGGTGTATGAATGCATGGGCATCGGCGTATGGTCCTGGGCTTCCCAGATGGCCGCAAACACCGTTTTGTGCCCCACGGTCTCGGTTTGGCTCTGGGTGTCTAGTTCGAGAGCATCGGGGGCGCTGGATGGGCCGGGTTGTGCCTTTCCCACTGCCACGGTGGTAGTGAATAGCCGTGGGAGATCCATATGGGGCGAGTGTCGTGGGTTTCGGTGTCTTTGGAGCGCAGGTTGGTGGGACCCGCGGCTATTCAACCGACCGTGGCAGTGGGTAAGGCACAACCCGGCCCGTCTGGCGCCATCGGTGCTCTCGAACTAGCAACCCAAAGCCATACCGAGACCATCGGGCTGAAAACGGTGGTTTCGGCCATCTGAGAAGCCCAGGACCATACGCCGAAGCCCAGGCATTCATACAACAGCTGACTTATAACGAACAGCTAGCGTATGGATGCCTGGATATCGGCGTGTTGCTCCTGGGCCTCGAGGACGGCGGAAACCACAGTTTTGAGACCTCCTGTCTCGATTTGGCTCCGCGTGGCGGGAGCATCGTTGGCGCTAAGTGGGCCCGGTTGTGCCTGTCGCATTGCCACGGTCGGTTGAATAGCCGTGGGTCCCCCCAATCTGCGCTCCAACGAAACCCACGACACCCGCCCCGATATGGACCACCCACGGCTCTTCACTACGACCGTAGCAGTGGGACAGGTACAACCAGGGCTCTTCAGCGCCCCCGATGCTGCCGAACTAGCAACCCAGATTCAACTCGAGACCGAGGGTCTCAAAACTGTGGTTTCGGCCGTCCTCGAGGCCGAGGAGCAAGACGCCGGTCTCCAGGCATCCATACGCTAGCTGTTCGTTATTAGTCAGCTGTTGTATGAATGCCTGGGCATCGGCGTATGGTCCTGGGCTTCCCAGACGGCCGAAACCACCGTTTTGAGTCCCATGGTCTCGGTTTCGCTCTGCGTTGCTAGTTCGAGAGCATCGGGGGCGCCAGATGGGCCGGGTTGTGCCTTTCCCACTGCCACGGTCGGTTGAATAGCCGTAGGTCCCACCAATCTGCGCTCCAGGGACTCCGAAACTCACGACACTCGCCCCATATACATCACCCACGGCTATTCACCCACACCGTGGCAGTGGGAAAGGCACAACCAGGCCCATCCAGCGCCCCTGATGCTCTCGAAGTAGCAACCCAGATCCAAACCGAGACCATGGGGCACAAAACTGTGGTTTCGGCCATCTGTGAAGCCCAGGACCATACGCCGATGACCAGGCATTCATACAACAGCTGACTAATAACGAACAGCTAGCGTATGGATGCCTGGAGACCGGCGTCTTGCTCCTGGGTCTCGAGGACCGCCGAAAACACAGTTTTGAGACCACTTGTCTCGAATTGGCTCTGCGTGGCTAGTTCGGGAGCATCGTTGGGACCGTTCGTGCCTGTCGTACTGCCACAGTCGGTTTAATAGCCGTGGGTCCCCCAAACTGCGCTCCAACGAAACCCACGACACCCGCCCCGATATGGACCACCCACGGCTATTAACTACGACCGTGGCAGTGCGACATGCACAACGATGCTTCCGAACTAGCCACGCAGAGCCAATTCGAGACAAAGGGTCTCAAAACTGTGGTTTCCGCCGTCCTCGAGGCCCAGGAGCAACACGCCGATATCCAGGCATCCATACGCTAGCTGTTCGTTATTAGTCAGCTGTTGTATGAATGCCTGGGCATCAGCGTATGGTCCTGGGCTTCACAGGTGGCCGAAAACACCGTTTTGTGTCCCATGGTCTCGGTTTGGCTCTAGGTTGCTAGTTCAAGAGCATCGGGGGCGCTGGATGGATCGGGTTGTGCCTTTCCCTCTGCCACGGTGGAGGTGAATAGCCGTGGGTGATTCATATGGGGGCGAGTGTCGTGGGTTTCGGAGTCCCTGGAGCGCAGACCTAATCTTCAGCATTCTGCGGTAACACCAGAACTCAAAAGTTTCCACCCGTCTCATGCTGGCCTCGGACATCGTCCATGATTCAGCCCCATACAACAGGATAGAAAATACATAGCATCTTAAGAGTCTAGTATGTAATTCGATTGACAGATCTCGATTGGTTTATGCTTTCGATAACTTAAAGAATGCTACTCTGGCTTTTTCCACGCGACATTTGATCTCCACCGAGTGATCCCAATCTTCACACACTGTTGTACCCAAATGAGTAATTTTTGGTACTCTCTGTATTGAACTGCCCTCAACTTTAATTACTTGTGCGAAATTCCTCGTTTCTTTATTAACAATCATTGTCTTAGTCTTCTTCACGTTAATTTTCAAACCAAACTTCGCCGATGTGTCTACAATTCTGTTCATCAATCTCTGTAGGCCTAGTTCGAGGACGGCGGAAACCACAGTTTTGAGACCCTGTGTCTCGAATTGGCTCTGCGTGGCTAGTTCGGGAGCATCGTTGGCGCTGGATGGGCCCGTTTGTGCCTGTCGCACTGCCACGGTCGGTTGAATAACCGTGGGTCCCCCCAATCTGCGCTCCAACGAAACCCACGACACCCGCACCGATATGGACCACCCACGGCTATTCACTACGACCGCAGCGTGGGACAGGTACAACCAGGCCCATTCAGCGCCTCCGATGCTGTCGAACTAGCAAACCAGAGCCAATTCGAGACCGAGGGTCTCAAAACTGTTGTTTCCGCCTTCCTCGAGGCCCAGGAGCGAGACGCCGATATCCAGGCGTCCATACGCTATCTTTTCGGCTTCCCATATGGCTGAAACCACCGTTTTGTGCCCCATGGTCTCGGTTTGGCTCTGGGTTGCTTGTTCGAGAGCATCGGGAGCGCCAGATGGGCCCGGTTGTGCCTTTCCTACTGCCACCGTCAGTTGAATAGCAGTAGGTCCCACCAATCTGCGCTCCAGGGACTCCGGAACCCACGACACTCGCCCCCATATGAATCACCCACGGCTATTCACCTCCACCGTGGCAGAGGAAGAGGCACAACCCGGCCCATCCAGCGCCCCGATGCTCTTGAACTAGCAACCCAGAGCCAAACCGAGACCAGGGGCTCAAAACGGTGGTTTCGGCCGTCTGAGGAGCCCAGGACCATACACCGATGCCCAGGCATTCATACACCAGCTGACTAATAACGAACAGCTAGCGTATGGATGCCTGGAGACCGGCGTCTTGCTCCTGGGCCTCGAGGACGGCCGAAACCACAGTTTTGAGACCCTCGGTCTCGAATTGGCTCTGCGTGGCTAGTTCGGCAGCATCGGGGGCGCTGAATGGGCCTGGTTGTGCCTGTCCCACTGCCACGGTCGTAGTGAATAGCCGTGGGTGGTCCATATCGGGGCGGGTGTCGTGGGTTTCGTTGGAGCGCAGATTGGGGGGACCCACGGCTATTCAACCGACCGTGGCAGTGCGGCAGGCACAAACGGTCCCAACGATGCTCCCGAACTAGCCACGCAGAGCCAATTCGAGACAAAGGGTCTCAAAACGGTGGTTTCCGCCGTCCTCGAGGCCCAGGAGCAACACGCCGATATCCAGGCATCCATACGCTAGCTGTTCGTTATTAGTCAGCTGGTGTATGAATGCCTGGTCATCGGCGTATGGTCCTGGGCTTCACAGATGGCCGAAACCACCGTTTTGTGTCCCATGGTCTCGGTTTGGCTCTGGGTTGCTAGTTCGAGAGCACCGGGTACGCTGGATGGGCCTAGTTGTGCCTTTCCCACTGCCACGGTGGTGGTGAATAGCCGTGGGTGATCCATATGGGGCGAGTGTCATGGGTGTCGGTATCCCTGGAGCGCAGATTGGTGGGACCCACGGCTATTCAACCGACCGTGGCAGTGGGAAAGGCACAACCTGGCCCATCCGGCGCCCCTGGTGCTCCCGAACTAGCAACCCAGAGCCAAACCGAGACCATGGGGCTCAAAACGGTGGTTTCGGCCATCTCAGAAGCCCAGGACCATACACCGATGCCCAGGCATTCATACAACAGCTGACTAATAACGAACAGCTAGCGTATGGATGCCTGGATATCGGCGTGTTGCTCCTGGGCCTCGAGGGGGCGGCGGTAACCACAGTTTTGAGACCATTTGTCTCGAATTGGCTCTGCGTGGCTAGTTCGGGAGCATCGTTGGCGCTGGATGGGCCCGTTTGAGCCTGTCGCACTGCCACGGTCGGTTGAATAGCCGTGGGTCCCCCCAATCTGCGCTCCAACGAAACCCACGACACCCGCCCCTATATGGACCACTCACGGCTATTCACTACGACCGTGGCAGTGCGACAGGCAAAACCGGGCCCATCCAGCGCAACGATGCTCC
>JAIFOV010000676.1:0-43383 GCA_020654155.1 Novius pumilus
CCATAGATGGATCAGAAAATAGTGTTCACCAATTGATTGAAACAGTATCTATGTACGATTCAATTTAGACAACGACGGCAAGAAATTTTTACTGTTCGTTTTAAAATAAATTAACCATTATTCAGATTACGTTTGAAAACAGAATACCCTAACAATCAAGAATTGATATCAGATATAAAGAATAATTTGCTTCCAAAAAGTCAGTATCACATTATCTTTGCAATTAATTAAAAGAACAGGTAGTAAAAGCATCGATGATTTTGGACGCACAGTAGAAAATAATGGTTAATTTAACATTAACTGAGATGGGTGATAAGATTGTCTAAACCTTTTCAGTAACAACGAGAAAATTGCAAAAACTTTCCGGAATGGTTTGAGAGATAGAAATTAATGTTTAAAACACGAACTGTAACTCTTGAAAGAACGATAACTGTAGCTCAAGAAGAAAATCTCAATAAAATATCGGCACCTTCTGAGAAAATCTATTCCTATTTAATCGGGAAATTATACATCACAACCGATTTGCAGTCAGTACCCGCATTCAAATTCTGATTTCAAGTCAGTGTGTGTTTGGATTGAAACAATCTATATTGTTGACATTATCGTACTTGATAAAACTTAAGTAAAGAAACCTGGAAATGTTAGAATAATTTCAAAAATTGATGTGCTGAAGAACTCGTTTTCGAATTTGACTTCAATTGGTAATCTATTTAATACAATGGGATATTATTAAAAATTTACATGAACACCGATTTGCAGTCAACCCGCATTCATTCTGATTTCAAGTCAGTGTGTGTTGGATTGAAACAATCTTATTGTTGACATTATCGTAACTTGATAAAACTTAAGTAACGAAACCTGGAAATCCGTTAGAATAATTTACAAAATTGATGGCTTAGAACTCGTTTTGAATTCTGACTCCAATTCGGTAATCTATTTTAATACAATGGATATTTATCAAAAAATTCATGAAACCGATTTGCAGTCAGTACCCGCATTCACATTCTGATTTCAAGTCAGTGTGTGTTTGGATTGAAACTGTTGCCAAAAACTGGAAGTAATGGACTGTATGATTTGGCACATAAATGATGTAATTTAAAAAAGACCGGAGCGAAGGCGTCGCATACAATTTTCAATTATGCAAGGTTTTGGTCACTAACCTGGAGCTTCGATATTGATGGTCCCTGTCGATGAGGAAATCGTTCTTGCTGTCGTCGGCTCTGGAGCTTGGACTCCAATCGTAACTGGTATGGTCTTGTCGCGACTTATTTCGAAACCGTATGCGTCTCGAACGCGGTAAAATTAAACCGATAAGAAACGTAAAACTAAACCAAACCCAATCTTGCTGCGGCAGCAACATAACTACCAAAACGAACGTTTTTAATTAATCCCGAAAATAAAGAATGAGTAAAAAAAAAAAAGAAAGCGTGAAAATTGAATCATTTCAAAGAAGGAAGAGGAAAAGTTTGACCACTGGTCTCAAGTGTCCTTTCGCAGTTTGACTGTAGGACTTAATACAATCATCCTGACCGGATGGACTTCAAATTTGCCCAGCGGCCACTTTAAGGGTGAAGTATTTTCATTTTGATCAATACCAAATCGTTCAATTTTGCTTCTATTGATGGTTTCTCCATTTGGATCGTTGGCAAAGTATTCAATATTCCGAATTGTACCTTTTCCAGAATTGCGAGCAATTTCTGGACTAGTTGCCACGATCGACCTATTCAGTTTTAAAGCAGATAAGTCTGGTTAATTGTAGGAACAATTCTTTAAAGTAACAAATTGATGGTGTAAGTGGAATTAAATCGTTAGGATCGGAGGATTGCGAATATAAAGGGCGGCTATTAGTACTGCTTCAATTTCATTATGAGCGTTAACATTTCATCATAGGAAAAATTTGATCTCCAACTACGCGTATCAAATGAGCTTTCAAACTTTTTAACCTAACTTCCGCAACCCATTGAAATGAGGCCCGTGGTGGTGCAAATTTCCACTTGAGGGAAAGTTTTTCTGACGCTTGTCTAGCCAAATCTAGAAGATGATTGTAACCGCCAACGAAGTTCGTGCCATTATCGCTATAACAAAAACTACCGCACCACGTCTCGCTACAAACCTTCGGAAACATGAAATAAAACCCCACTAAGATCGACCGCTAGTTCCAAATGAATGCTGTTGTTAAACATACAAATACACAAACGTACGATTTGAATTTCTTTTTATTCCCACCCTTAGTGGTGTGATCCAGAAAACCAAAAATCGAGCGCGACGTGAAAACGCAGATATTGAGAAATTTATAGGCAGGCAAATCTGCCATGACGGGAACTATACCTTTTGGCAACACTCTATAGCATTTTATACACGAACGAATCGTTCCGATATGGCTTTTCTAGCAGAGATAATCCAAAACTGTTGCAACAAAAGATTATGTAAAGTTTTTTGGCCTGGATGTAAATATTTTCTATGAAAATGTTCTATGAAAGATCGGTTAATCTATGATAACCGGGCAATAAAATGGATGTTTAATGGCTAGTGGTAGGTCGCAAATTTCTGGACGACCACCCACTGAAAAAAACCATCAGAGTCTATAAAACAGCTAATTTTCTAAATTGATTTGGTAAAGTTTTTATTTTTATTATAGCTTGATAATGTCCAAAAAATGAATTTTGCGTATGCCAAGCCACATAAGCGCCCTTTCCAATTCGTCAGTGTCTTTACCAGAAAGACGTTCTATTGGAGTATTACGCAAAAATTTACGAAAAATCTGATACAATATGCTAAATTTTCTGTATTAAAACAAACTTGAATACTTTTCTAACAATTGATCTAATGAATCAGCGACCCCGTAGTGGTAAAAACTGTTTTTCTTTCCTCGTTAGACCGATTTCCGCGTATGATTGATGTTTTGTCTTGAAAACCCTTGTTCGCACCATTTTTGTTGTGCAAGGAAAGAAACGGTGGGCCATACCACCACAAATTTGACTCAATAGATTTTCTGGCATTGAACCAGAAAGCTATGTCGCGGGATTTAATTCAGATGGAATGTATTCCATGAAACGTGTGGAATAATGGTCTGAATGTTAACCCGATTGGCAACGAATGTTTTCCACCGACATGGAGATGAATCCAGCCAGGCAAGAACGACCTGTAGTCCGTCCAAGGAAAATTCCATCAAAAATTATTTTTCCGGCGTGTTTTTTAAAATGTTCAAATCTGCAGTAATTGGTCCTCAGCTCTAATTTTGGAATGGAAAAGTTTTAAGAGGTGCCTTTGCTTTTTGCACAAAGTAAAGAAACGGTAATTTTCGGACTTTCAACTCCAAGAAAATCGCAGCTCCAAGCCAATCCGCTACTATCACTGAAGCCATCAACTCAATCTCGTATAATTTTCGACAAGGACATATCTGGGTAATGAATTTTTGAGATGGTTTCCAGTCCCGAATTCAAGCGAGACCAGGAATCCAAAATGAAAGCGGTAAGTCCCAATCGACCTTAGTCTTCCATATTTGCTGCATTATATATTTAGAGAGGTATGACGGGAGACAATAATCCCAAAGGATCGAAATATTTGCTAATATCAGATAAGAAGATCTTTTTGTACACGATAATCGATCGCTTCTTTATGTTGATAGGCAAACAGTCCGTGTCAGGATACCACAAATTCCTAAAACTTTTTGAATCGAGGTTCGTCTTTATCAAACGATAACGGAATCTTTCGATCAGACTCTGGAACGTTAGTCAACAATTCTGTTGCGTTGCTCGCCCATTTTCGCAACTCGAAACCTCCCAATCAACAATTCAATGAGTTCCCTCTGCAGGCATTGAGCTTCCGTCATGGAAGAGCTGTACCATTATATCATCAACAAAGGTCTGTGATTGAATTATTCTACTTGCCAATGGAAATCTGTCCTTTTTCGCTCAGAATAAATTCAAAACCTCATAGCAAGAATGGACTAGAACTAAGTCCGAAAGTAACGGTATTCAAGGTCCATTCAGACAAGGGTTCATCCGATCGGAATCTCCATAGAATTTTTGAAAATTCCTGTCCAGGAGTAACCAAATTTGTCTGAACATCCCCCGATATCAGTAATGAAAACTTTGGGTATAATCGAAAAAGAAGAAGAAGGAACCTATGTCCTTCTGAATTTGGGACCGGTTAAGAGAAACGAATTCAAACTGTTACCTCCCTTTCCTTTGCACTTCCGTCCCACAACTCTGAATTTTGTGTTATCACCATCTAATTTGATACGCAATGATGTGGTAAGTAGCATGAGGCCAAACTTAGAAGAATCGGGTGACACCAAAGACATATGACCCTGATCTATGTAATCTTGCATAAACTTTCGATAAGCAGCATAAATTTCTGTATTCTTTTTAACCTCTTCTCTAACAGAAAAATCTACGTCCTTGTGTGAAGGTATCTCCCAAATCAGGTTCACCATTCTTGAAAGGTAACGATACTATAAATCTGCCGGTATGATCTCTTGAAACCGTAGTTTTAAAATCTCTTCCCCTTGCATCTTCCGGGAAAAGAACGAGTTTTGAGGAACCTGCTCGACTTCCCAAAACTTGAAACTAATAATCCAGTGGAATATCTGGAGCAGAAAGAAAATATTGAAAGCCTTTGAATCTCCACAACAACCAGAATATTTAACTTTTCCAAGAAGTACCCAACCAAAGACTGTTTAAGAGCCGTTGGTTGACCTCGAACTCCCGCAATGCCACCTTCATATCTGCCCAAAGACATCGACACCTATCAACATATCTATAGATCTGGAAATATAATATTCTTTATTCTAATGGTAACGCATTTATGCTTTCCCAACAGCCTTTTTGTAAATCGAATAAAGGCAAATTCGGACAATTTAGGAATTACATGGCCTTAAAAGCAATCTCGGGAAAATGGTTTTGAGGTTTAATTTTACAAACAGTTATTCCTTTTGGAAGTCGAACTCATCTGGTTCAAACCATGAATTGTAGTAGTATAAGGTATGGGGAAATTAAGTTTGGCACACATCGTTCGCTTATGAAGGAATCAGTACTACCAGAATCTAACATAATCGAATGGGTTGAACACAACCATATTTATCGAAAATGTCACAACTGCGGTAGCTGCAAATTTGCAGTGTCATCGAAAAAGGTTTTGGAGACCTTAAGCTGGTGCTATTACACTGCGTTCTTTATGGCCGCTAGTGGGAGGAAAATTTCTGTATCATGAGTAATTGTAACATTCCTAGACCCTTTTAGTCCTCGCAACATGTGGAACTATGATGTTTACCCCGACAGTCGTCGATTCTACAAGAAAGCGTGACCTGCAGTTTATCGTCTCGTGACTGTGATGAAGACAATTTTGACAGAGTTTATTCTGTTTAACGAAATTATTTCTTTCAGCTAAGGGCTTCGCCATAAATTTAGAGCATCTTGACAAACGTGTGGATCTTTACAAAATAACATGAAATCTTTGTGGATTGAGTACTGAACGTCTGAGATCGGCTATGTTTTCTTGACTCAAATTTCACAAATTACCATTCCAGAGCCCTGATTTTTATTAAACTTTGCAACAGGAAAGATTCCAAAGCCCCAATGATCCTCCAAAACTTGTAAAGTTGCTGGAAGGTGGAATTTCCTCTGAAACGTACTGAATTTCAAAAGTCTGCGAATATCCAGCGAAATTTTTCCAATAACACATAAAACAAAACGAAACACCAGGACTCTGTATTGAATCCCAAATTTCGTAACGTCTGCAATGATTCCGAAAATACATCCAGAATTTTTCAATTTCTTTGCGAATCATTTTGCTGATACACCCATTAATGAACTCAAAGCATTTGTAGCAAGATGGCGTTTATTCTGATATTTAGCTACTAACTTTCTGTGCAATTGATAATTAGAGTCACAAATTGTTACCACCCAGCAGTCTGGAGGTTCATCCTCTAGATAAGAAAAAGATATTTCAATTTCGAAGCATCGCTAAGGTTTGTATTAATTTACGAGGTTAAACATATCAAAAAGGATGGCCAGGAATCCAAATCTCCCTTAAATTTGGGCACATTCAAACTGGAAGTAACAGGTCGCAGGAATGGCACTTCACCAGATTTAGAAGCAGCAAACTTCTTGCCCGCTCAACAGCATTCTGTCGTCAAAGGCTTGCAGATCAAATTATAGTGCATTTTGCTTGATAATAAAATGACTCAACCTCCCGTCGAATCGATCCTCAACCTCAAACTCCTCATCTTCCCGAACCAAACCAATAATATCGTTATGGCATTTACTGAACCGCTCGAATGCTGAGGGCAAATCTTGAAATTTAACTCGAAAAATTTCGATGTTTTAAAGGTTGTTTGATTTTTATTCCCGAATTGTAAATTCGGTGATCCCGTGCAGATGATTTCCGTTTAAATAGTAACGTTTTTAGTTCATCCCATCTCGCAAAAAAAGTTCAATTCGGAATATCAGTTATTGAAAAACAAGTAATGAAATTGAACGATTTGACCGTGGAAAGTGGATATAAAACGAGTTGGAAATAAATCGTGAATGCAGATGTGATCGGAATCGGGCGAATATTTCCTAATACGAATTCGACCACGAAATGAAAATAAATCGCTTGTTTTTCGTCAAACGAATTCAGCGATAATAACCACCTGCTGATACGGTATTAAATGAAACGAGATTATATCTCGGACCGAAATGCGACAAGAAAGAAAGGAAACGAATTATAGGATTCAACTTTAAATCCAAATATTTGAATTGCATAACAAATTGTGAAATGCCGTTCTGAAATTATCCGGCCAAGGACCATTTTATGTTGCCGCACGAAACTGGAAGTAATGTGGACTGTATGATTTGGGCACATAAATGATGTAATTAACGAAAAGACCGGACGAAGGCGATCGCATACAATTTTCAATTATGCAAGGTTTTGGTCACTAACCTGGAGCTTTCGATATTGATGCAGGGTACCCTGTCGGAGGAAATGTTCTTGCTGTCGTCGGCTCTGGAGCTTGGAAACAATCTATATTGTTGACATTATCGTAACTTGAATAAAACTTAAGTAACGAAACTCTGGAAATCCGTTAGAATAATTTACAAAAATTGATGTGCTGGTAGAACTCGTTTTCGAATTCTGACTTCAATTCGGTAATCTATTGTAATACAATGGGATATTTATCAAAAATTTACATGAACACCGATTTGCAGTCAGTACCCGCATTCACATTCTGATTTCAAGTCAGTGTGTGTTTGGATTGAAACAATCTATATTGTTGACATTATCGTAACTTGAATAAAACTTAAGTAACGAAACTCTGGAAATCCGTTAGAATAATTTACAAAAATTGATGTGCTGGTAGAACTCGTTTTCGAATTCTGACTTCAATTCGGTAATCTATTTTAATACAATGGGATATTTATCAAAAATTTACATGAACACCGATTTGCAGTCAGTACCCGCATTCACATTCTGATTTCAAGTCAGTGTGTGTTTGGATTGAAACAATCTATATTGTTGACATTATCGTAACTTGAATAAAACTTAAGTAACGAAACTCTGGAAATCCGTTAGAATAATTTACAAAAATTGATGTGCTGGTAGAACTCGTTTTCGAATTCTGACTTCAATTCGGTAATCTATTGTAATACAATGGGATATTTATCAAAAATTTACATGAACACCGATTTGCAGTCAGTACCCGCATTCACATTCTGATTTCAAGTCAGTGTGTGTTTGGATTGAAACAATCTATATTGTTGACATTATCGTAACTTGAATAAAACTTAAGTAACGAAACTCTGGAAATCCGTTAGAATAATTTACAAAAATTGATGTGCTGGTAGAACTCGTTTTCGAATTCTGACTTCAATTCGGTAATCTATTGTAATACAATGGGATATTTATCAAAAAATTTACATGAACACCGATTTGCAGTCAGTACCCGCATTCACATTCTGATTTCAAGTCAGTGTGTGTTTGGATTGAAACAATCTATATTGTTGACATTATCGTAACTTGAATAATACTTAAGTAACGAAACTCTGGAAATCCGTTAGAATAATTTACAAAAATTGATGTGCTGGTAGAACTCGTTTTCGAATTCTGACTTCAATTCGGTAATCTATTTTAATACAATGGGATATTTATCAAAAATTTACATGAACACCGATTTGCAGTCAGTACCCGCATTCACATTCTGATTTCAAGTCAGTGTGTGTTTGGATTGAAACAATCTATATTGTTGACATTATCGTAACTTGCATAAAACTCAAGTAACGAAACTCTGGAAATCCGTTAGAATAATTTACAAAAATTGATGTGCTGGTAGAACTCGTTTTCGAATTCTGACTTCAATTCTGTAATCTATTGTAATACAATGAGATATTTATCAAAAATTTACATGAACACCGATTTGCAGTCAGTACCCGCATTCACATTCTGATTTCAAGTCAGTGTGTGTTTGGATTGAAACAATCTATATTGTTGACATTATCGTAACTTGAATAATATTTAAGTAACGAAACTCTGGAAATCCGTTAGAATAATTTACAAAAATTGATGTGCTGGTAGAACTCGTTTTCGAATTCTGACTTCAATTCGGTAATCTATTGTAATACAATGGGATATTTATCAAAAATTTACATGAACACCGATTTGCAGTCAGTACCCGCATTCACATTCTGATTTCAAGTCAGTGTGTGTTTGGATTGAAACAATCTATATTGTTGACATTATCGTAACTTGAATAAAACTTAAGTAACGAAACTCTGGAAATCCGTTAGAATAATTTACAAAAATTGATGTGCTGGTAGAACTCGTTTTCGAATTCTGACTTCAATTCGGTAATCTATTTTAATACAATGGGATATTTATCAAAAATTTACATGAACACCGATTTGCAGTCAGTACCCGCATTCACATTCTGATTTCAAGTCAGTGTGTGTTTGGATTGAAACAATCTATATTGTTGACATTATCGTAACTTGAATAAAACTTAAGTAACGAAACTCTGGAAATCCGTTAGAATAATTTACAAAAATTGATGTGCTGGTAGAACTCGTTTTCGAATTCTGACTTCAATTCGGTAATCTATTGTAATACAATGGGATATTTATCAAAAATTTACATGAACACCGATTTGCAGTCAGTACCCGCATTCACATTCTGATTTCAAGTCAGTGTGTGTTTGGATTGAAACAATCTATATTGTTGACATTATCGTAACTTGAATAAAACTTAAGTAACGAAACTCTGGAAATCCGTTAGAATAATTTACAAAAATTGATGTGCTGGTAGAACTCGTTTTCGAATTCTGACTTCAATTCGGTAATCTATTTTAATACAATGGGATATTTATCAAAAATTTACATGAACACCGATTTGCAGTCAGTACCCGCATTCACATTCTGATTTCAAGTCAGTGTGTGTTTGGATTGAAACAATCTATATTGTTGACATTATCGTAACTTGAATAATACTTAAGTAACGAAACTCTGGAAATCCGTTAGAATAATTTACAAAAATTGATGTGCTGGTAGAACTCGTTTTCGAATTCTGACTTCAATTCGGTAATCTATTTTAATACAATGGGATATTTATCAAAAATTTACATGAACACCGATTTGCAGTCAGTACCCGCATTCACATTCTGATTTCAAGTCAGTGTGTGTTTGGATTGAAACAATCTATATTGTTGACATTATCGTAACTTGAATAAAACTTAAGTAACGAAACTCTGGAAATCCGTTAGAATAATTTACAAAAATTGATGTGCTGGTAGAACTCGTTTTCGAATTCTGACTTCAATTCGGTAATCTATTTTAATACAATGGGATATTTATCAAAAATTTACATGAACACCGATTTGCAGTCAGTACCCGCATTCACATTCTGATTTCAAGTCAGTGTGTGTTTGGATTGAAACAATCTATATTGTTGACATTATCGTAACTTGAATAAAACTTAAGTAACGAAACTCTGGAAATCCGTTAGAATAATTTACAAAAATTGATGTGCTGGTAGAACTCGTTTTCGAATTCTGACTTCAATTCGGTAATCTATTGTAATACAATGGGATATTTATCAAAAATTTACATGAACACCGATTTGCAGTCAGTACCCGCATTCACATTCTGATTTCAAGTCAGTGTGTGTTTGGATTGAAACAATCTATATTGTTGACATTATCGTAACTTGAATAAAACTTAAGTAACGAAACTCTGGAAATCCGTTAGAATAATTTACAAAAATTGATGTGCTGGTAGAACTCGTTTTCGAATTCTGACTTCAATTCGGTAATCTATTGTAATACAATGGGATATTTATCAAAAATTTACATGAACACCGATTTGCAGTCAGTACCCGCATTCACATTCTGATTTCAAGTCAGTGTGTGTTTGGATTGAAACAATCTATATTGTTGACATTATCGTAACTTGAATAAAACTTAAGTAACGAAACTCTGGAAATCCGTTAGAATAATTTACAAAAATTGATGTGCTGGTAGAACTCGTTTTCGAATTCTGACTTCAATTCGGTAATCTATTTTAATACAATGGGATATTTATCAAAAATTTACATGAACACCGATCTGCAGTCAGTACCCGCATTCACATTCTGATTTCAAGTCAGTGTGTGTTTGGATTGAAACAATCTATATTGTTGACATTATCGTAACTTGAATAAAACTTAAGTAACGAAACTCTGGAAATCCGTTAGAATAATTTACAAAAATTGATGTGCTGGTAGAACTCGTTTTCGAATTCTGACTTCAATTCGGTAATCTATTGTAATACAATGGGATATTTATCAAAAATTTACATGAACACCGATTTGCAGTCAGTACCCGCATTCACATTCTGATTTCAAGTCAGTGTGTGTTTGGATTGAAACAATCTATATTATTGACATTATCGTAGCTTGAATAATATTTAAGTAAAGAAACTCTGGAAATCCGTTAGAATAATTTACAAAAATTGATGTGCTGGTAGAACCCGTTTTCGAATTCTGACTTCAATTCTGTAATCTATTGTAATACAATGAGATATTTATCAAAAATTTACATGAACACCGATTTGCAGTCAGTACCCGCATTCACATTCTGATTTCAAGTCAGTGTGTGTTTGGATTGAAACAATCTATATTGTTGACATTATCGTAACTTGAATAAAACTTAAGTAAAGAAACTCTGGAAATCCGTTAGAATAATTTACAAAAATTGATGTGCTGGTAGAACCCGTTTTCGAATTCTGACTTCAATTCTGTAATCTATTGTAATACAATGAGATATTTATCAAAAATTCACATGAAGACCGATTTGCAGTCAGGACCCGCATTCACATTCTGATTTCAAGTCAGTGTGTGTTTGGATTGAAACAATCTATACTGTCAACACTATCGTAACTTGAAAAAACTTGAGTAAAGAAACCCTGGAAATCCGTTAGAATAATTAACAAAAATTGATGTGCTGGTAGAACCCGTTTTCGAATTCTGACTTCAATTCTGTAATCTATTGTAATACAATGAGATATTTATCAAAAAATTTACATGAACACCGATTTGCAGTCAGTACCCGCATTCACATTCTGATTTCAAGTCAGTGTGTGTTTGGATTGAAACAATCTATATTGTTGACATTATCGTAACTTGCATAAAACTTAAGTAACGAAACTCTGGAAATCCGTTAGAATAATTTACAAAAATTGATGTGCTGGTAGAACTCGTTTTCGAATTCTGACTTCAATTCGGTAATCTATTTTAATACAATGGGATATTTATCAAAAATTTACATGAACACCGATTTGCAGTCAGTACCCGCATTCACATTCTGATTTCAAGTCAGTGTGTGTTTGGATTGAAACAATCTATATTGTTGACATTATCGTAACTTGAATAATACTTAAGTAACGAAACTCTGGAAATCCGTTAGAATAATTTACAAAAATTGATGTGCTGGTAGAACTCGTTTTCGAATTCTGACTTCAATTCGGTAATCTATTTTAATACAATGGGATATTTATCAAAAATTTACATGAACACCGATTTGCAGTCAGTACCCGCATTCACATTCTGATTTCAAGTCAGTGTGTGTTTGGATTGAAACAATCTATATTGTTGACATTATCGTAACTTGATAAAACTTAAGTAACGAAACTCTGGAAATCCGTTAGAATAATTTACAAAAATTGATGTGCTGGTAGAACTCGTTTTCGAATTCTGACTTCAATTCGGTAATCTATTTTAATACAATGGGATATTTATCAAAAATTTACATGAACACCGATTTGCAGTCAGTACCCGCATTCACATTCTGATTTCAAGTCAGTGTGTGTTTGGATTGAAACAATCTATATTGTTGACATTATCGTAACTTGAATAATACTTAAGTAACGAAACTCTGGAAATCCGTTAGAATAATTTACAAAAATTGATGTGCTGGTAGAACTCGTTTTCGAATTCTGACTTCAATTCGGTAATCTATTGTAATACAATGGGATATTTATCAAAAATTTACATGAACACCGATTTGCAGTCAGTACCCGCATTCACATTCTGATTTCAAGTCAGTGTGTGTTTGGATTGAAACAATCTATATTGTTGACATTATCGTAACTTGAATAAAACTTAAGTAACGAAACTCTGGAAATCCGTTAGAATAATTTACAAAAATTGATGTGCTGGTAGAACTCGTTTTCGAATTCTGACTTCAATTCGGTAATCTATTGTAATACAATGGGATATTTATCAAAAATTTACATGAACACCGATTTGCAGTCAGTACCCGCATTCACATTCTGATTTCAAGTCAGTGTGTGTTTGGATTGAAACAATCTATATTGTTGACATTATCGTAACTTGAATAATACTTAAGTAACGAAACTCTGGAAATCCGTTAGAATAATTTACAAAAATTGATGTGCTGGTAGAACTCGTTTTCGAATTCTGACTTCAATTCGGTAATCTATTTTAATACAATGGGATATTTATCAAAAATTTACATGAACACCGATTTGCAGTCAGTACCCGCATTCACATTCTGATTTCAAGTCAGTGTGTGTTTGGATTGAAACAATCTATATTGTTGACATTATCGTAACTTGAATAAAACTTAAGTAACGAAACTCTGGAAATCCGTTAGAATAATTTACAAAAATTGATGTGCTGGTAGAACTCGTTTTCGAATTCTGACTTCAATTCGGTAATCTATTGTAATACAATGGGATATTTATCAAAAATTTACATGAACACCGATTTGCAGTCAGTACCCGCATTCACATTCTGATTTCAAGTCAGTGTGTGTTTGGATTGAAACAATCTATATTGTTGACATTATCGTAACTTGAATAATACTTAAGTAACGAAACTCTGGAAATCCGTTAGAATAATTTACAAAAATTGATGTGCTGGTAGAACTCGTTTTCGAATTCTGACTTCAATTCGGTAATCTATTGTAATACAATGGGATATTTATCAAAAAATTTACATGAACACCGATTTGCAGTCAGTACCCGCATTCACATTCTGATTTCAAGTCAGTGTGTGTTTGGATTGAAACAATCTATATTGTTGACATTATCGTAACTTGAATAAAACTTAAGTAACGAAACTCTGGAAATCCGTTAGAATAATTTACAAAAATTGATGTGCTGGTAGAACTCGTTTTCGAATTCTGACTTCAATTCGGTAATCTATTTTAATACAATGGGATATTTATCAATAAATTTACATGAACACCGATTTGCAGTCAGTACCCGCATTCACATTCTGATTTCAAGTCAGTGTGTGTTTGGATTGAAACAATCTATATTGTTGACATTATCGTAACTTGAATAAAACTTAAGTAACGAAACTCTGGAAATCCGTTAGAATAATTTACAAAAATTGATGTGCTGGTAGAACTCGTTTTCGAATTCTGACTTCAATTCGGTAATCTATTGTAATACAATGGGATATTTATCAAAAATTTACATGAACACCGATTTGCAGTCAGTACCCGCATTCACATTCTGATTTCAAGTCAGTGTGTGTTTGGATTGAAACAATCTATATTGTTGACATTATCGTAACTTGAATAAAACTTAAGTAACGAAACTCTGGAAATCCGTTAGAATAATTTACAAAAATTGATGTGCTGGTAGAACTCGTTTTCGAATTCTGACTTCAATTCGGTAATCTATTGTAATACAATGGGATATTTATCAAAAATTTACATGAACACCGATTTGCAGTCAGTACCCGCATTCACATTCTGATTTCAAGTCAGTGTGTGTTTGGATTGAAACAATCTATATTGTTGACATTATCGTAACTTGAATAATACTTAAGTAACGAAACTCTGGAAATCCGTTAGAATAATTTACAAAAATTGATGTGCTAGAACTCTGGTTTTCGAATTCTGACTTCAATTCGAATTCTGTAATCTATCTATTTTAATACAATGGGATATTTATCAAAAATTTACATGAACACCGATTTGCAGTCAGTACCCGCATTCACATTCTGATTTCAAGTCAGTGTGTGTTTGGATTGAAACAATCTATATTGTTGACATTATCGTAACTTGAATAAAACTTAAGTAACGAAACTCTGGAAATCCGTTAGAATAATTTACAAAAATTGATGTGCTGGTAGAACTCGTTTTCGAATTCTGACTTCAATTCTGTAATCTATTGTAATACAATGGGATATTTATCAAAAATTTACATGAACACCGATTTGCAGTCAGTACCCGCATTCACATTCTGATTTCAAGTCAGTGTGTGTTTGGATTGAAACAATCTATATTGTTGACATTATCGTAACTTGAATAATACTTAAGTAACGAAACTCTGGAAATCCGTTAGAATAATTTACAAAAATTGATGTGCTGGTAGAACTCGTTTTCGAATTCTGACTTCAATTCGGTAATCTATTGTAATACAATGGGATATTTATCAAAAATTTACATGAACACCGATTTGCAGTCAGTACCCGCATTCACATTCTGATTTCAAGTCAGTGTGTGTTTGGATTGAAACAATCTATATTGTTGACATTATCGTAACTTGAATAAAACTTAAGTAACGAAACTCTGGAAATCCGTTAGAATAATTTACAAAAATTGATGTGCTGGTAGAACTCGTTTTCGAATTCTGACTTCAATTCGGTAATCTATTGTAATACAATGGGATATTTATCAAAAATTTACATGAACACCGATTTGCAGTCAGTACCCGCATTCACATTCTGATTTCAAGTCAGTGTGTGTTTGGATTGAAACAATCTATATTGTTGACATTATCGTAACTTGAATAAAACTTAAGTAACGAAACTCTGGAAATCCGTTAGAATAATTTACAAAAATTGATGTGCTGGTAGAACTCGTTTTCGAATTCTGACTTCAATTCGGTAATCTATTTTAATACAATGGGATATTTATCAAAAATTTACATGAACACCGATTTGCAGTCAGTACCCGCATTCACATTCTGATTTCAAGTCAGTGTGTGTTTGGATTGAAACAATCTATATTGTTGACATTATCGTAACTTGAATAAAACTTAAGTAACGAAACTCTGGAAATCCGTTAGAATAATTTACAAAAATTGATGTGCTGGTAGAACTCGTTTTCGAATTCTGACTTCAATTCGGTAATCTATTGTAATACAATGGGATATTTATCAAAAATTTACATGAACACCGATTTGCAGTCAGTACCCGCATTCACATTCTGATTTCAAGTCAGTGTGTGTTTGGATTGAAACAATCTATATTGTTGACATTATCGTAACTTGAATAATACTTAAGTAACGAAACTCTGGAAATCCGTTAGAATAATTTACAAAAATTGATGTGCTGGTAGAACTCGTTTTCGAATTCTGACTTCAATTCGGTAATCTATTGTAATACAATGGGATATTTATCAAAAATTTACATGAACACCGATTTGCAGTCAGTACCCGCATTCACATTCTGATTTCAAGTCAGTGTGTGTTTGGATTGAAACAATCTATATTGTTGACATTATCGTAACTTGAATAAAACTTAAGTAACGAAACTCTGGAAATCCGTTAGAATAATTTACAAAAATTGATGTGCTGGTAGAACTCGTTTTCGAATTCTGACTTCAATTCGGTAATCTATTGTAATACAATGGGATATTTATCAAAAATTTACATGAACACCGATTTGCAGTCAGTACCCGCATTCACATTCTGATTTCAAGTCAGTGTGTGTTTGGATTGAAACAATCTATATTGTTGACATTATCGTAACTTGAATAAAACTTAAGTAACGAAACTCTGGAAATCCGTTAGAATAATTTACAAAAATTGATGTGCTGGTAGAACTCGTTTTCGAATTCTGACTTCAATTCGGTAATCTATTTTAATACAATGGGATATTTATCAAAAATTTACATGAACACCGATTTGCAGTCAGTACCCGCATTCACATTCTGATTTCAAGTCAGTGTGTGTTTGGATTGAAACAATCTATATTGTTGACATTATCGTAACTTGAATAAAACTTAAGTAACGAAACTCTGGAAATCCGTTAGAATAATTTACAAAAATTGATGTGCTGGTAGAACTCGTTTTCGAATTCTGACTTCAATTCGGTAATCTATTGTAATACAATGGGATATTTATCAAAAATTTACATGAACACCGATTTGCAGTCAGTACCCGCATTCACATTCTGATTTCAAGTCAGTGTGTGTTTGGATTGAAACAATCTATATTGTTGACATTATCGTAACTTGAATAATACTTAAGTAACGAAACTCTGGAAATCCGTTAGAATAATTTACAAAAATTGATGTGCTGGTAGAACTCGTTTTCGAATTCTGACTTCAATTCGGTAATCTATTGTAATACAATGGGATATTTATCAAAAATTTACATGAACACCGATTTGCAGTCAGTACCCGCATTCACATTCTGATTTCAAGTCAGTGTGTGTTTGGATTGAAACAATCTATATTGTTGACATTATCGTAACTTGAATAAAACTTAAGTAACGAAACTCTGGAAATCCGTTAGAATAATTTACAAAAATTGATGTGCTGGTAGAACTCGTTTTCGAATTCTGACTTCAATTCGGTAATCTATTGTAATACAATGGGATATTTATCAAAAATTTACATGAACACCGATTTGCAGTCAGTACCCGCATTCACATTCTGATTTCAAGTCAGTGTGTGTTTGGATTGAAACAATCTATATTGTTGACATTATCGTAACTTGAATAAAACTTAAGTAACGAAACTCTGGAAATCCGTTAGAATAATTTACAAAAATTGATGTGCTGGTAGAACTCGTTTTCGAATTCTGACTTCAATTCGGTAATCTATTGTAATACAATGGGATATTTATCAAAAAATTTACATGAACACCGATTTGCAGTCAGTACCCGCATTCACATTCTGATTTCAAGTCAGTGTGTGTTTGGATTGAAACAATCTATATTGTTGACATTATCGTAACTTGAATAATACTTAAGTAACGAAACTCTGGAAATCCGTTAGAATAATTTACAAAAATTGATGTGCTGGTAGAACTCGTTTTCGAATTCTGACTTCAATTCGGTAATCTATTTTAATACAATGGGATATTTATCAAAAAATTTACATGAACACCGATTTGCAGTCAGTACCCGCATTCACATTCTGATTTCAAGTCAGTGTGTGTTTGGATTGAAACAATCTATATTGTTGACATTATCGTAACTTGAATAATACTTAAGTAACGAAACTCTGGAAATCCGTTAGAATAATTTACAAAAATTGATGTGCTGGTAGAACTCGTTTTCGAATTCTGACTTCAATTCGGTAATCTATTTTAATACAATGGGATATTTATCAAAAATTTACATGAACACCGATTTGCAGTCAGTACCCGCATTCACATTCTGATTTCAAGTCAGTGTGTGTTTGGATTGAAACAATCTATATTGTTGACATTATCGTAACTTGAATAAAACTTAAGTAACGAAACTCTGGAAATCCGTTAGAATAATTTACAAAAATTGATGTGCTGGTAGAACTCGTTTTCGAATTCTGACTTCAATTCTGTAATCTATTGTAATACAATGGGATATTTATCAAAAATTTACATGAACACCGATTTGCAGTCAGTACCCGCATTCACATTCTGATTTCAAGTCAGTGTGTGTTTGGATTGAAACAATCTATATTGTTGACATTATCGTAACTTGAATAATACTTAAGTAACGAAACTCTGGAAATCCGTTAGAATAATTTACAAAAATTGATGTGCTGGTAGAACTCGTTTTCGAATTCTGACTTCAATTCGGTAATCTATTTTAATACAATGGGATATTTATCAAAAATTTACATGAACACCGATTTGCAGTCAGTACCCGCATTCACATTCTGATTTCAAGTCAGTGTGTGTTTGGATTGAAACAATCTATATTGTTGACATTATCGTAACTTGAATAAAACTTAAGTAACGAAACTCTGGAAATCCGTTAGAATAATTTACAAAAATTGATGTGCTGGTAGAACTCGTTTTCGAATTCTGACTTCAATTCGGTAATCTATTTTAATACAATGGGATATTTATCAAAAAATTTACATGAACACCGATTTGCAGTCAGTACCCGCATTCACATTCTGATTTCAAGTCAGTGTGTGTTTGGATTGAAACAATCTATATTGTTGACATTATCGTAACTTGAATAAAACTTAAGTAACGAAACTCTGGAAATCCGTTAGAATAATTTACAAAAATTGATGTGCTGGTAGAACTCGTTTTCGAATTCTGACTTCAATTCGGTAATCTATTGTAATACAATGGGATATTTATCAAAAATTTACATGAACACCGATTTGCAGTCAGTACCCGCATTCACATTCTGATTTCAAGTCAGTGTGTGTTTGGATTGAAACAATCTATATTGTTGACATTATCGTAACTTGAATAATACTTAAGTAACGAAACTCTGGAAATCCGTTAGAATAATTTACAAAAATTGATGTGCTGGTAGAACTCGTTTTCGAATTCTGACTTCAATTCGGTAATCTATTTTAATACAATGGGATATTTATCAAAAATTTACATGAACACCGATTTGCAGTCAGTACCCGCATTCACATTCTGATTTCAAGTCAGTGTGTGTTTGGATTGAAACAATCTATATTGTTGACATTATCGTAACTTGAATAAAACTTAAGTAACGAAACTCTGGAAATCCGTTAGAATAATTTACAAAAATTGATGTGCTGGTAGAACTCGTTTTCGAATTCTGACTTCAATTCGGTAATCTATTGTAATACAATGGGATATTTATCAAAAATTTACATGAACACCGATTTGCAGTCAGTACCCGCATTCACATTCTGATTTCAAGTCAGTGTGTGTTTGGATTGAAACAATCTATATTGTTGACATTATCGTAACTTGAATAAAACTTAAGTAACGAAACTCTGGAAATCCGTTAGAATAATTTACAAAAATTGATGTGCTGGTAGAACTCGTTTTCGAATTCTGACTTCAATTCGGTAATCTATTGTAATACAATGGGATATTTATCAAAAATTTACATGAACACCGATTTGCAGTCAGTACCCGCATTCACATTCTGATTTCAAGTCAGTGTGTGTTTGGATTGAAACAATCTATATTGTTGACATTATCGTAACTTGAATAAAACTTAAGTAACGAAACTCTGGAAATCCGTTAGAATAATTTACAAAAATTGATGTGCTGGTAGAACTCGTTTTCGAATTCTGACTTCAATTCGGTAATCTATTTTAATACAATGGGATATTTATCAAAAATTTACATGAACACCGATTTGCAGTCAGTACCCGCATTCACATTCTGATTTCAAGTCAGTGTGTGTTTGGATTGAAACAATCTATATTGTTGACATTATCGTAACTTGAATAAAACTTAAGTAACGAAACTCTGGAAATCCGTTAGAATAATTTACAAAAATTGATGTGCTGGTAGAACTCGTTTTCGAATTCTGACTTCAATTCGGTAATCTATTGTAATACAATGGGATATTTATCAAAAATTTACATGAACACCGATTTGCAGTCAGTACCCGCATTCACATTCTGATTTCAAGTCAGTGTGTGTTTGGATTGAAACAATCTATATTGTTGACATTATCGTAACTTGAATAAAACTTAAGTAACGAAACTCTGGAAATCCGTTAGAATAATTTACAAAAATTGATGTGCTGGTAGAACTCGTTTTCGAATTCTGACTTCAATTCGGTAATCTATTGTAATACAATGGGATATTTATCAAAAATTTACATGAACACCGATTTGCAGTCAGTACCCGCATTCACATTCTGATTTCAAGTCAGTGTGTGTTTGGATTGAAACAATCTATATTGTTGACATTATCGTAACTTGAATAATACTTAAGTAACGAAACTCTGGAAATCCGTTAGAATAATTTACAAAAATTGATGTGCTGGTAGAACTCGTTTTCGAATTCTGACTTCAATTCGGTAATCTATTTTAATACAATGGGATATTTATCAAAAATTTACATGAACACCGATTTGCAGTCAGTACCCGCATTCACATTCTGATTTCAAGTCAGTGTGTGTTTGGATTGAAACAATCTATATTGTTGACATTATCGTAACTTGAATAAAACTTAAGTAACGAAACTCTGGAAATCCGTTAGAATAATTTACAAAAATTGATGTGCTGGTAGAACTCGTTTTCGAATTCTGACTTCAATTCGGTAATCTATTTTAATACAATGGGATATTTATCAAAAATTTACATGAACACCGATTTGCAGTCAGTACCCGCATTCACATTCTGATTTCAAGTCAGTGTGTGTTTGGATTGAAACAATCTATATTGTTGACATTATCGTAACTTGAATAAAACTTAAGTAACGAAACTCTGGAAATCCGTTAGAATAATTTACAAAAATTGATGTGCTGGTAGAACTCGTTTTCGAATTCTGACTTCAATTCGGTAATCTATTGTAATACAATGGGATATTTATCAAAAATTTACATGAACACCGATTTGCAGTCAGTACCCGCATTCACATTCTGATTTCAAGTCAGTGTGTGTTTGGATTGAAACAATCTATATTGTTGACATTATCGTAACTTGAATAAAACTTAAGTAACGAAACTCTGGAAATCCGTTAGAATAATTTACAAAAATTGATGTGCTGGTAGAACTCGTTTTCGAATTCTGACTTCAATTCGGTAATCTATTGTAATACAATGGGATATTTATCAAAAATTTACATGAACACCGATTTGCAGTCAGTACCCGCATTCACATTCTGATTTCAAGTCAGTGTGTGTTTGGATTGAAACAATCTATATTGTTGACATTATCGTAACTTGAATAAACTTAAGTAACGAAACTCTGGAAATCCGTTAGAATAATTTACAAAAATTGATGTGCTGGTAGAACTCGTTTTCGAATTCTGACTTCAATTCGGTAATCTATTTTAATACAATGGGATATTTATCAAAAATTTACATGAACACCGATTTGCAGTCAGTACCCGCATTCACATTCTGATTTCAAGTCAGTGTGTGTTTGGATTGAAACAATCTATATTGTTGACATTATCGTAACTTGAATAAAACTTAAGTAACGAAACTCTGGAAATCCGTTAGAATAATTTACAAAAATTGATGTGCTGGTAGAACTCGTTTTCGAATTCTGACTTCAATTCGGTAATCTATTGTAATACAATGGGATATTTATCAAAAATTTACATGAACACCGATTTGCAGTCAGTACCCGCATTCACATTCTGATTTCAAGTCAGTGTGTGTTTGGATTGAAACAATCTATATTGTTGACATTATCGTAACTTGAATAAAACTTAAGTAACGAAACTCTGGAAATCCGTTAGAATAATTTACAAAAATTGATGTGCTGGTAGAACTCGTTTTCGAATTCTGACTTCAATTCGGTAATCTATTTAATACAATGGGATATTTATCAAAAATTTACATGAACACCGATTTGCAGTCAGTACCCGCATTCACATTCTGATTTCAAGTCAGTGTGTGTTTGGATTGAAACAATCTATATTGTTGACATTATCGTAACTTGAATAAAACTTAAGTAACGAAACTCTGGAAATCCGTTAGAATAATTTACAAAAATTGATGTGCTGGTAGAACTCGTTTTCGAATTCTGACTTCAATTCGGTAATCTATTTTAATACAATGGGATATTTATCAAAAATTTACATGAACACCGATTTGCAGTCAGTACCCGCATTCACATTCTGATTTCAAGTCAGTGTGTGTTTGGATTGAAACAATCTATATTGTTGACATTATCGTAACTTGAATAATACTTAAGTAACGAAACTCTGGAAATCCGTTAGAATAATTTACAAAAATTGATGTGCTGGTAGAACTCGTTTTCGAATTCTGACTTCAATTCGGTAATCTATTGTAATACAATGGGATATTTATCAAAAATTTACATGAACACCGATTTGCAGTCAGTACCCGCATTCACATTCTGATTTCAAGTCAGTGTGTGTTTGGATTGAAACAATCTATATTGTTGACATTATCGTAACTTGAATAAAACTTAAGTAACGAAACTCTGGAAATCCGTTAGAATAATTTACAAAAATTGATGTGCTGGTAGAACTCGTTTTCGAATTCTGACTTCAATTCGGTAATCTATTTTAATACAATGGGATATTTATCAAAAATTTACATGAACACCGATTTGCAGTCAGTACCCGCATTCACATTCTGATTTCAAGTCAGTGTGTGTTTGGATTGAAACAATCTATATTGTTGACATTATCGTAACTTGAATAAAACTTAAGTAACGAAACTCTGGAAATCCGTTAGAATAATTTACAAAAATTGATGTGCTGGTAGAACTCGTTTTCGAATTCTGACTTCAATTCGGTAATCTATTTTAATACAATGGGATATTTATCAAAAATTTACATGAACACCGATTTGCAGTCAGTACCCGCATTCACATTCTGATTTCAAGTCAGTGTGTGTTTGGATTGAAACAATCTATATTGTTGACATTATCGTAACTTGAATAATACTTAAGTAACGAAACTCTGGAAATCCGTTAGAATAATTTACAAAAATTGATGTGCTGGTAGAACTCGTTTTCGAATTCTGACTTCAATTCGGTAATCTATTGTAATACAATGGGATATTTATCAAAAATTTACATGAACACCGATTTGCAGTCAGTACCCGCATTCACATTCTGATTTCAAGTCAGTGTGTGTTTGGATTGAAACAATCTATATTGTTGACATTATCGTAACTTGAATAAAACTTAAGTAACGAAACTCTGGAAATCCGTTAGAATAATTTACAAAAATTGATGTGCTGGTAGAACTCGTTTTCGAATTCTGACTTCAATTCGGTAATCTATTTTAATACAATGGGATATTTATCAAAAATTTACATGAACACCGATTTGCAGTCAGTACCCGCATTCACATTCTGATTTCAAGTCAGTGTGTGTTTGGATTGAAACAATCTATATTGTTGACATTATCGTAACTTGAATAAAACTTAAGTAACGAAACTCTGGAAATCCGTTAGAATAATTTACAAAAATTGATGTGCTGGTAGAACTCGTTTTCGAATTCTGACTTCAATTCGGTAATCTATTTTAATACAATGGGATATTTATCAAAAATTTACATGAACACCGATTTGCAGTCAGTACCCGCATTCACATTCTGATTTCAAGTCAGTGTGTGTTTGGATTGAAACAATCTATATTGTTGACATTATCGTAACTTGAATAATACTTAAGTAACGAAACTCTGGAAATCCGTTAGAATAATTTACAAAAATTGATGTGCTGGTAGAACTCGTTTTCGAATTCTGACTTCAATTCGGTAATCTATTTTAATACAATGGGATATTTATCAAAAAATTTACATGAACACCGATTTGCAGTCAGTACCCGCATTCACATTCTGATTTCAAGTCAGTGTGTGTTTGGATTGAAACAATCTATATTGTTGACATTATCGTAACTTGAATAAAACTTAAGTAACGAAACTCTGGAAATCCGTTAGAATAATTTACAAAAATTGATGTGCTGGTAGAACTCGTTTTCGAATTCTGACTTCAATTCGGTAATCTATTTTAATACAATGGGATATTTATCAAAAATTTACATGAACACCGATTTGCAGTCAGTACCCGCATTCACATTCTGATTTCAAGTCAGTGTGTGTTTGGATTGAAACAATCTATATTGTTGACATTATCGTAACTTGAATAATACTTAAGTAACGAAACTCTGGAAATCCGTTAGAATAATTTACAAAAATTGATGTGCTGGTAGAACTCGTTTTCGAATTCTGACTTCAATTCGGTAATCTATTTTAATACAATGGGATATTTATCAAAAATTTACATGAACACCGATTTGCAGTCAGTACCCGCATTCACATTCTGATTTCAAGTCAGTGTGTGTTTGGATTGAAACAATCTATATTGTTGACATTATCGTAACTTGAATAAAACTTAAGTAACGAAACTCTGGAAATCCGTTAGAATAATTTACAAAAATTGATGTGCTGGTAGAACTCGTTTTCGAATTCTGACTTCAATTCGGTAATCTATTGTAATACAATGGGATATTTATCAAAAATTTACATGAACACCGATTTGCAGTCAGTACCCGCATTCACATTCTGATTTCAAGTCAGTGTGTGTTTGGATTGAAACAATCTATATTGTTGACATTATCGTAACTTGAATAAAACTTAAGTAACGAAACTCTGGAAATCCGTTAGAATAATTTACAAAAATTGATGTGCTGGTAGAACTCGTTTTCGAATTCTGACTTCAATTCGGTAATCTATTTTAATACAATGGGATATTTATCAAAAATTTACATGAACACCGATTTGCAGTCAGTACCCGCATTCACATTCTGATTTCAAGTCAGTGTGTGTTTGGATTGAAACAATCTATATTGTTGACATTATCGTAACTTGATTAAAACTTAAGTAACGAAACTCTGGAAATCCGTTAGAATAATTTACAAAAATTGATGTGCTGGTAGAACTCGTTTTCGAATTCTGACTTCAATTCGGTAATCCATTGTAATACAATGGGATATTTATCAAAAATTTACATGAACACCGATTTGCAGTCAGTACCCGCATTCACATTCTGATTTCAAGTCAGTGTGTGTTTGGATTGAAACAATCTATATTGTTGACATTATCGTAACTTGAATAATACTTAAGTAACGAAACTCTGGAAATCCGTTAGAATAATTTACAAAAATTGATGTGCTGGTAGAACTCGTTTTCGAATTCTGACTTCAATTCGGTAATCTATTGTAATACAATGGGATATTTATCAAAAATTTACATGAACACCGATTTGCAGTCAGTACCCGCATTCACATTCTGATTTCAAGTCAGTGTGTGTTTGGATTGAAACAATCTATATTGTTGACATTATCGTAACTTGAATAATACTTAAGTAACGAAACTCTGGAAATCCGTTAGAATAATTTACAAAAATTGATGTGCTGGTAGAACTCGTTTTCGAATTCTGACTTCAATTCGGTAATCTATTTTAATACAATGGGATATTTATCAAAAATTTACATGAACACCGATTTGCAGTCAGTACCCGCATTCACATTCTGATTTCAAGTCAGTGTGTGTTTGGATTGAAACAATCTATATTGTTGACATTATCGTAACTTGAATAAAACTTAAGTAACGAAACTCTGGAAATCCGTTAGAATAATTTACAAAAATTGATGTGCTGGTAGAACTCGTTTTCGAATTCTGACTTCAATTCGGTAATCTATTTTAATACAATGGGATATTTATCAAAAATTTACATGAACACCGATTTGCAGTCAGTACCCGCATTCACATTCTGATTTCAAGTCAGTGTGTGTTTGGATTGAAACAATCTATATTGTTGACATTATCGTAACTTGAATAAAACTTAAGTAACGAAACTCTGGAAATCCGTTAGAATAATTTACAAAAATTGATGTGCTGGTAGAACTCGTTTTCGAATTCTGACTTCAATTCTGTAATCTATTGTAATACAATGGGATATTTATCAAAAATTTACATGAACACCGATTTGCAGTCAGTACCCGCATTCACATTCTGATTTCAAGTCAGTGTGTGTTTGGATTGAAACAATCTATATTGTTGACATTATCGTAACTTGAATAATACTTAAGTAACGAAACTCTGGAAATCCGTTAGAATAATTTACAAAAATTGATGTGCTGGTAGAACTCGTTTTCGAATTCTGACTTCAATTCGGTAATCTATTGTAATACAATGGGATATTTATCAAAAAATTACATGAACACCGATTTGCAGTCAGTACCCGCATTCACATTCTGATTTCAAGTCAGTGTGTGTTTGGATTGAAACAATCTATATTGTTGACATTATCGTAACTTGAATAAAACTTAAGTAACGAAACTCTGGAAATCCGTTAGAATAATTTACAAAAATTGATGTGCTGGTAGAACTCGTTTTCGAATTCTGACTTCAATTCGGTAATCTATTTTAATACAATGGGATATTTATCAAAAAATTTACATGAACACCGATTTGCAGTCAGTACCCGCATTCACATTCTGATTTCAAGTCAGTGTGTGTTTGGATTGAAACAATCTATATTGTTGACATTATCGTAACTTGAATAATACTTAAGTAACGAAACTCTGGAAATCCGTTAGAATAATTTACAAAAATTGATGTGCTGGTAGAACTCGTTTTCGAATTCTGACTTCAATTCGGTAATCTATTTTAATACAATGGGAACCGATTTGCAGTCAGTACCCGCATTCACATTCTGATTTCAAGTCAGTGTGTGTTTGGATTGAAACAATCTATATTGTTGACATTATCGTAACTTGAATAAAACTTAAGTAACGAAACTCTGGAAATCCGTTAGAATAATTTACAAAAATTGATGTGCTGGTAGAACTCGTTTTCGAATTCTGACTTCAATTCGGTAATCTATTTTAATACAATGGGATATTTATCAAAAATTTACATGAACACCGATTTGCAGTCAGTACCCGCATTCACATTCTGATTTCAAGTCAGTGTGTGTTTGGATTGAAACAATCTATATTGTTGACATTATCGTAACTTGAATAATACTTAAGTAACGAAACTCTGGAAATCCGTTAGAATAATTTACAAAAATTGATGTGCTGGTAGAACTCGTTTTCGAATTCTGACTTCAATTCGGTAATCTATTTTAATACAATGGGATATTTATCAAAAATTTACATGAACACCGATTTGCAGTCAGTACCCGCATTCACATTCTGATTTCAAGTCAGTGTGTGTTTGGATTGAAACAATCTATATTGTTGACATTATCGTAACTTGAATAAAACTTAAGTAACGAAACTCTGGAAATCCGTTAGAATAATTTACAAAAATTGATGTGCTGGTAGAACTCGTTTTCGAATTCTGACTTCAATTCGGTAATCTATTGTAATACAATGGGATATTTATCAAAAATTTACATGAACACCGATTTGCAGTCAGTACCCGCATTCACATTCTGATTTCAAGTCAGTGTGTGTTTGGATTGAAACAATCTATATTGTTGACATTATCGTAACTTGAATAAAACTTAAGTAACGAAACTCTGGAAATCCGTTAGAATAATTTACAAAAATTGATGTGCTGGTAGAACTCGTTTTCGAATTCTGACTTCAATTCGGTAATCTATTTAATACAATGGGATATTTATCAAAAATTTACATGAACACCGATTTGCAGTCAGTACCCGCATTCACATTCTGATTTCAAGTCAGTGTGTGTTTGGATTGAAACAATCTATATTGTTGACATTATCGTAACTTGAATAAAACTTAAGTAACGAAACTCTGGAAATCCGTTAGAATAATTTACAAAAATTGATGTGCTGGTAGAACTCGTTTTCGAATTCTGACTTCAATTCGGTAATCTATTTTAATACAATGGGATATTTATCAAAAATTTACATGAACACCGATTTGCAGTCAGTACCCGCATTCACATTCTGATTTCAAGTCAGTGTGTGTTTGGATTGAAACAATCTATATTGTTGACATTATCGTAACTTGAATAAAACTTAAGTAACGAAACTCTGGAAATCCGTTAGAATAATTTACAAAAATTGATGTGCTGGTAGAACTCGTTTTCGAATTCTGACTTCAATTCGGTAATCTATTGTAATACAATGGGATATTTATCAAAAATTTACATGAACACCGATTTGCAGTCAGTACCCGCATTCACATTCTGATTTCAAGTCAGTGTGTGTTTGGATTGAAACAATCTATATTGTTGACATTATCGTAACTTGAATAAAACTTAAGTAACGAAACTCTGGAAATCCGTTAGAATAATTTACAAAAATTGATGTGCTGGTAGAACTCGTTTTCGAATTCTGACTTCAATTCGGTAATCTATTTTAATACAATGGGATATTTATCAAAAATTTACATGAACACCGATTTGCAGTCAGTACCCGCATTCACATTCTGATTTCAAGTCAGTGTGTGTTTGGATTGAAACAATCTATATTGTTGACATTATCGTAACTTGAATAAAACTTAAGTAACGAAACTCTGGAAATCCGTTAGAATAATTTACAAAAATTGATGTGCTGGTAGAACTCGTTTTCGAATTCTGACTTCAATTCGGTAATCTATTGTAATACAATGGGATATTTATCAAAAATTTACATGAACACCGATTTGCAGTCAGTACCCGCATTCACATTCTGATTTCAAGTCAGTGTGTGTTTGGATTGAAACAATCTATATTGTTGACATTATCGTAACTTGAATAAAACTTAAGTAACGAAACTCTGGAAATCCGTTAGAATAATTTACAAAAATTGATGTGCTGGTAGAACTCGTTTTCGAATTCTGACTTCAATTCGGTAATCTATTGTAATACAATGGGATATTTATCAAAAATTTACATGAACACCGATTTGCAGTCAGTACCCGCATTCACATTCTGATTTCAAGTCAGTGTGTGTTTGGATTGAAACAATCTATATTGTTGACATTATCGTAACTTGAATAAAACTTAAGTAACGAAACTCTGGAAATCCGTTAGAATAATTTACAAAAATTGATGTGCTGGTAGAACTCGTTTTCGAATTCTGACTTCAATTCGGTAATCTATTGTAATACAATGGGATATTTATCAAAAATTTACATGAACACCGATTTGCAGTCAGTACCCGCATTCACATTCTGATTTCAAGTCAGTGTGTGTTTGGATTGAAACAATCTATATTGTTGACATTATCGTAACTTGAATAAAACTTAAGTAACGAAACTCTGGAAATCCGTTAGAATAATTTACAAAAATTGATGTGCTGGTAGAACTCGTTTTCGAATTCTGACTTCAATTCGGTAATCTATTGTAATACAATGGGATATTTATCAAAAATTTACATGAACACCGATTTGCAGTCAGTACCCGCATTCACATTCTGATTTCAAGTCAGTGTGTGTTTGGGGAAAAAAAAGGTTTAAAACCCAATAAGGGGAAAAGGGGTTTGGGGTTTTTGGGGGAAAAAAGGGGGAAAAACCCTTTGGGGAAAAGGGCCGGGATTTTAAAAAAAATTTGGGGTTTTAATTTGGGGAAAAAAAAAAAAAAAATAAAAAAAATTTTTTTTTTTTTTTTTTTTTGGGGAAAAAAAAAATTTTTTTCCAAAAAGGGTTAAAAAACCCAAAAATTTAAAATTTTTTAAAAAAAAAAAATTTAAAACCCCCCCCTTTTTTTTTTTTTTTTTGAAAATTTTTTTTCATTAAATTAATTAAAAAATTTAAAACCCAAAAAATTTAAAAATTAATTTAAAAAATTTTTGGGGCCTTTTTTTTTTTAAAATTTTTTTAAAAAAATTTTTTAAAAAAAATTTTTAAAAATTTGCATTCAACCCGTTTCAAAATTTTTTAAATTGGGTTTTTTTAAAAATTTCCCCCGGGAAAAATTGGAAAAATTTTAAAAATTTCCAAAAAATTTTTGGGAAAAATTTTTGGGTTTTTTTTTTTTTTTTTAAAAAATTTTAATAAAAAAATTTTTAAAAAATTTCAAAACCCCCCAAAACCCCCAAAATTTGGTTTTTTTTTTAAAAAAAAAACCTATTTTTAAAATTATTTTTAAAAAAAACCTTGGAAAAAAATTTAAAAATTAATTTCAAAATAATTTTTTAAATTTTTTTTTAATTTTTTTAAAAATTTTTTTAAAAAATTTTTAAAAAAAATTTGAAAGGGTTTTTACCCATTTAATTCGGTTTTTTTTTTTTTTCCTTATTGTTTTAAAATTAATTTAAAAAAAAAAAATTTGGAAAAAAAAATTTTTTGAATTTTTGAATTCCTTTTTAATTCGGTTCAATTTTTAAAAAGGGAATTTAAAAAAATTTTAAAAAAAAAAAAGCATTCAACCCGAATTCAATTTTTTTAAATTGGGTTTTATTTTAAAAATTTTTTTTTTTTGGGGAAAAAATTTGGAAAAATTTAAAAAAAAAAATTTTTTGAATTTTTTAAAATTTTTTTTTTCCTTTTTTAAAATTTTTTCAAAAATTTAATTTAAAAAATTTCAAAACCCCCCTTTTTAAATTCAATTTTGTTTAAAAAAATTGAAAAATCTTTTTTAAAATTTTTTGGAAAAAAAAAAAATTTAAAAATTTTTTAAAAAATTTTTGGGGAATTCTTTTGGAATTCTTTTAAAAAAATTTTTTTTAAAAATTTAAAAAAAATTTAAAAACCCCGTTTTTTAAATTCAATTTTGTTTAAAAAATTTTTGGTTAAAAATCTTAATTTAAAAAAAGGAAAAAAAAAAAATTTTAAAAAATTTGAAATTTTAAAAATTTTTCAATTTTTTTTTTTTTAATTTTTTTTAATTAAAAAAAAAAATTTCAAAACCCCCTTTTTTTTTTAAAAATTTGGTTTTAAATTTTTTAAAATTGGAAAAATTTTTTTTTAAAAAAAAAACTTGGAAAAAAAATTTAAAAAATTAATTTCAAAAAGGTTTTAAAGTTTTCAATTTAATCCAATTTTTAAATTTTTAATTTTAAAAAATTTTAATAAAAAATTTGAAACCTTTCCCCCCTTTTTTTCCAAATTTTTTTGGTTGGGTTTTTTTAAAAATTTTTTTTTTTTGGGGAAAAATTTGGAAAAATTTTAAAAATTTAAAAATTTTTTGAATTTTTGAATTCCTTTTAATTCGGTTCAATTTTTAAAATTTGGGAAAAATAAAATTTTAAAAAAATTTCAAATTTCCCGCATTCCCCTTTTTTTTTTTTTGGGGGTTGGGAAAATTAAAAATTTTAATTTTGAATTTTAAATTTGAAAAATTGGAAAAATTTAAAAATTTAAAAAATTTTAAAAAACCTTTTAAATTTTTAAATTTGGTTTTTTTAAACCAATTTAATAATTTTAAAAATTTAAAAAAAATTTTCCCTTTCCCCCCTTTTTTTTAAATTTTTTTAAATTGGGTTTTTTTCTTTAGGTTTTAAATTAAAATTTAAAAAAAAAAATTTGGAAAAAAAAATTTTTTAAAAAAGGTTTTGGAAACTTTTTTTTAATTTTTTTTTTTTAAAAAATTTAAAAAAAATTTGGGGAAAAAATTTTTTTTTTTTTTTTTTTTAAAAATTTTTTTTTAAATTAATTAAAAACTTGGAAAAAAAATTTAAAAATTTTTTAAAAAAGTTTTAAATTTTTAAATTTGGTTTTTTTAAACAAATTTTAATTTAAAAAAATTTTAATAAAAATTTTTAAACCGGGTTTTTAACCCATTTAATTCGGGTTTTTTTTTTTTTTAAAATTATTTAAAAAAAAAAAATTTGGAAAAAAAATTTAAAAATTAATTTCAAAAATTTTTTAAAACTGTTTTCAATTTTAATTAATTTTTAAATTTTTAATTTTAAAAAATTTAATTAAAAAAAAAGCATTCAACCCGTTTCAATTTTTTTTGGGTTTGGCCTTTAAAAATTTTTTTTACTTAAAAATTTTAAAAAGGGAAAAATTTAAAAATTTAAAAATTTTTTGAATTTTTGAATTCCTTTTAATTCGGTTCTTTTTAAAAAGGGAATTTAATTAAAATTTTAAAAAAAATTTGAAACCCGGGTTTTTACCCATTTAATTCGGTTTTTTTTTTTTTTTTTTAACTTTTAAAAACTTTAAAAAATTTAAAAACCTTGGAAAATTTTAAAAAATTTTTTTCTTTTAAATTTTTAAATTTGGTTTTTGTAATTAAATTGGGAATAAAAAAATTTTCAAAAAAATTTCAATTTCCCGGAAACCCCCTTTTTATTTGGGGGTTTTTTTTAAAATTTTTTTTAAATTTTAAAATTAAAAAAAAAAAACCTTAAATTTTAAAAAATTTTTTTCCTTTTAAATTTTTAAATTTTTTTTTAAAAAACAATTGGAAAAATAAAAATTTTAAAAAAATTTTCCTTTCCCCCCCTTTTAATTTTTTTTTTGGGAAAATTAAAAATTTTTTTTTAAATTTTAAAATTTTAAAATTAAAAACCAAAGGGAAAAAAAAAAAAAATTTTGGGGGGTTTTTTTTGAATTCCCAAAATTCTTTTTTTTAAAAAAATTTAAAAAAAAATTTAACAAAAATTTTCCCCGAACCCAATTTAATTTGGGTTTTGGTTTTAAAAAAATTTTTTTCTTAAAAAATTTTAAAAAAAAAAATTTTTTAAATTTAAAAAAAATTTTGGGTTTGTTTTTTTTTAATTCTTTTAATTTTAATTTAAATAAATTTTTAAAAAAAAATTTAAAAAGGGTTTTCCCCCCCTTTTTTTTAATTTCAAATTTTTGGGTTTTTTAAAAAAATTTTAAATTTTTTTGAAAAATTTAAAAAAAACCAAAGGAAAAAAAAAAAAATTTGGGTTTGTTTCGTTTTCAATTTAATTTTTTTTTAATTTAAAAAATTTTAAATTTTAAAAAAACCCCTTTGACCCCCCTTTTTTCTTTTTTTGGGGGGTTTTTTAAAAAAATTTTAATTTTTTTGAAAAATTTTTAAAAAAAAAATTTTTTAAAAAAAAAAATTTGGGTTTGTTTCGTTTTCAATTTAATTTTTTTTTAAAAATTTAAAAAAAAAAAAATTTAACAAAAATTTTCCCCGACCCCATTCCAATTTAATTTGGGTTTTGGTTTTAAAAAAATTTTAATTTTTTTGAAAACCTTAAAAAAAAAAATTTTTTAAAAAAAAAAATTTGGGTTTGTTTCGTTTTCAATTTAATTTTTTAAATTTTTAAAAAAAATTTATTTAAAAAAAATTTAAAAAACCCAGTTCCCCCAACCCTTTTTTAAAGTTGGTGTTTGGTTTGGAAAAACAATTTTTAAATTTTTTTAAAAAAAAAAAGGAAATCCGGAAAAATTTTAAAAAATTTAAAAAAGGGTTTTTTTCCTTTTTTTTTGGTAATTAAATTGGGAATAAAAAAATTTTCAAAAAAATTTCAATTTCCCGGAACCCCCCTTTTTATTTGGGTTTGGTTTTAAAATTAAAATTTTTTTTTAAATTTTAAAAAAATTTAAAAAGGAAATCCGGAAAAATTTTAAAAAATTTTTGGGCTGGTTTTTTTTTTTTAATTTTTTAAATTTTAAAATTTTAAAAATTTTTAAAAAAGGAAACCCTTTGACCCCCCTTTAAATTTCTTTTTTTGGGTTTTTTTTTTTTTAAATTTTTTTAAAAAAAAAAAAGGAAATCCGGAAAAATTTTAAAAAAAAAATTTTTGGTTTTTTCCCTTTTTTTTCCCAATTTTTAAAAAAAATTTTTTTAAAAATTTTAAAAAACCCCCTTTTTCCCCATTCCCCTTTTTTTTTTTTTGGGGGTTGGGAAAATTAAAATTTTAATTTTGAATTTCTAAAAAAAACAAATTGGAAACCAAAAATTTTAAAAAATTTTTGGGCTGGTTTTTTTTTTTTAAATTTTTTAAATTTTAAAATTTTAAAAATTTTAAAAAAACCCCGGGGTTTTTCCCCTTTAATTTGGGGTTTGGTTTTAAAAAAATTTTTTTCTTAAAAAATTAATTTAAGAAACCCCTTTTTTAAATTTAAAAAAATTTTGGGGGGTTTTTTTTCCCCTTTTTTAAATTTTTTAAAAAATTTTTATTTAAAAAAAATTTAAAAAGGGTTTTCCCCCCCTTTTTTTTAATTTCAAATTTTTGGGTTTTTTAAAAAAATTTTAATTTTTTTGAAAATTTTAAAAAAAACCAAAGGAAAAAAAAAAAAAAAGGGGGGGTTTTTTTTGAATTCCCAAAATTCTTTTTTTTAAAAAAATTTTAAAATTTAAAAAACCCCGGGGTTTTTCCCCTTTAATTTGGGGTTTTGGTTTTAAAAAAATTTTTTTCTTAAAAAAATTAAAAAAAAAATTTTTTAAAAAAAAAATTGTGGGAAAATTTTTTTTTTAATTCTTTAATTTAATTTAAATAAATTTTTTAAAAAAAAAAAAGGAAACCCTTTGACCCCCCTTTTTTCTTTTTTTGGGTTTTTTAAAAAAATTTTTTAATTAACTTAATTAAAAAATTAAGAAACCCCTTTTTTAAATTTAAAAAAAATTGTGGTTTGTTTTTTTTTAATTCTTTAATTTTAATTTAAATTTTAAAATTTAAAAAAATTTTAAAAAGGGTTTTCCCCCCCTTTTTTTTAATTTCAAATTTTTTGGTTTGGAAAAAAATTTTTTTAATTAACTTAATTAAAAAAAAAAAAATTTTTTAAAAAAAAAAATTTTGGGTTTGTTTCGTTTTCAATTTAATTTTTTTAAATTTAAAAAATTTAAAATTTAAAATTTAACAAAAATTTTCCCCGACCCATTCCAATTTAATTTGGTTGGTTTGGGGAAAAAAATTTATTGGAAATTTTTTAAAAAAAAAAAAAAAAATTTTTAAATTTAAAAAAAATTGTGGGGGTTTTTTTTTTTAATTCTTTAATTTTAATTTAAATAAATTTTTAAAAAAAAATTTTAAAAAGGGTTTTCCCCCCCTTTTTTTTAATTTCAAATTTTTGGGTTTTTTAAAAAAATTTTAATTTTTTTGAAAATTTTAAAAAAAAAAATTTTTTAAAAAAAAAAATTTGGGTTTGTTTCGTTTTCAATTTAATTTTTTTTTAATTTAAAAATTTTAAAATTTAAAAAAAGGAAACCCTTTGACCCCCTTTTTTCTTTTTTTGGGTTTTTTAAAAAAATTTTAATTTTTTTGAAAAACTTAAAAAAACCAAAGGAAAAAAAAAAAAAAAGGGGGGGTTTTTTTTGAATTCCTTTAATTTTTAAAAATTTTTTTTAAAAATTTTAAAAAAAATTTCAATTTCCCGGAACCCCCCTTTTTATTTGGGGGTTTTTTTTTAAAATTATTTTTTTAAAAAAAAAACTTGGAAAAAAAATTTAAAAATTAATTTCAAAAAATTTTTTAAACTTTTTAATTCGGTTCAATTTTAAAAAGGGAATTTAAATTAAAATTTTTTAAAAAATTTGAAACCCGGGTTTTTAACCCATTTAATTCGGTTTTTTTTTTTTTTTCCTTATTGTTTTAAATTAAAATTTAAAAAAATTTAAAAACCTTGGAAAATTTTAAAAAATTTTTTTCCTTTTAAATTTTTAAATTTGGTTTTTTTAAACAATTTAAAAATAAAATTTAAAAAAAATTTTCCCTTTCCCCCCCTTTTTTTCCAAATTTTTTTGGTTGGGAAAATTAAAATTTTAATTTTGAATTTTAAAAAAAACAAATTGGAAACCAAAAATTTTAAAAATTTAAAAAAGGGGTTTTTTTCCTTTTTTTTTTAATTAAATTTAAAAATAAAATTTTTAAAAAAAATTTTCCCTTTCCCCCCCTTTTTTTCCAAATTTTTTTAAATTGGGTTTTATTTTAAAAATTTTTTTTTTTTGGGGAAAAAAAAAAACCTTAAATTTTAAAAAATTTAAAATTTGAATTTTTTGAATTCCTTTTTAATTCGGTTCAATTTTTAAAAAAATTTAAATTAAAATTTTTAAAAAAATTTGAAACCCGGGTTTTTAACCCATTTAATTCGGTTTTTTTTTTTTTTCCTTATTGTTTTAAAATTAATTTAAAAAAAAAAATTTGGAAAAAAAATTTTTTAAAAAGGTTTTAAATTTTTAAATTTGGTTTTTAAAAAAATTTTTTTAAAAAATTTTTAACCCAAAATTTTAAACCCCTTTCAATTTTTCCCAAATTTTTTTAATTAAAATTTTTTTTAAACAATTTTTTTGAAAATTTTTGGAAAAAAAAAAAATTTTAAAAAATTTGAAATTTTAAAAATTGTTTTTTAAACTTTTTCCAAATTTAATTCTAATTATTTTAAAAAATTTTTTAAAAAAAATTTTAAACCCCTTTCAATTTTTCCCAAATTTTTTTTGGGAAAATTTTTTTTAAAAATTTTATTTTAAAATTATTTAAAAAAAAAATTTAAAAAAAAAATTTGAAATTTTAAAAAATTTTTTTTTTTTTAATTTGAATTTTTTTAAAAAAAAAAATTTTAATAAAAATTTAAAAAAATTTTGGGGCCCCCCCATTTTTTTTTTTGGGGGTTTCTTAATTGGAAAATTTTTTTAATTAAATTAATTTAAAAATTTAAAACCCAAAAAATTTCCAAAAAATTTTAAAAAAGGTTTTGGAAATTTTTTTTTCCCTTTTTTAAAATTTTTTTAAAAAAATTTAATTTAAAAAATTTCAAAACCCCCCCCCCCATTTGTTTTTTTTTTTTAAACAATTTTTTTGAAAAACTTAATTAAAAATTTTAAAACCCAAAAAATTTCCAAAAATTTTAAAAAAGGTTTTGGAAATTTTTTTTTCCCTTTTTAAAATTTTTTTAAAAAAATTTTTAACAAAATTTCAAAACCCCCCCCCCCATTTGGTTTTTTTTTTTTTAAACAATTTTTTTGAAAAACTTAATTCAAAAACCTTAAAACCGAAATTTTCCAAAAATTTTAAAAATTTTTCTTTTTTTTTTTTTTAATTTTTTTTAAAAAAAAAAACCCAAAAAAGGGAACCCCATTTCCATTCGCCCTTTTTTTTGGGAAAATTTTTTGGTTAAAAATTAATTTTTAAAAATTTTTTAAAAAAATTTTTTGGGAAAATTTTAAAAATTTAAAATTTTAAAAATTTTGGTTCCTTTAAAATTTTTTTTTTAAAAAAAATTTTTTTTAAAATTTAAAATTTAAAAAAAACCCAATTTGCATTCCCCCTTTTTTTTTAAAGTTGGGTTTTTTGGAAAAAAAATTTTTAACCATTAAATTTTGAAAAATTTAAATTTAAAAATTTTAAAAAAATTTTTTTAAAAAATTTTTCTTTGAAAATTTTTCAATTTTTGGAATTTTTAAAAAAAAAATTTTTTTAAAAAATTTTAAAATTTTTTTTTTTTAAAAAATTTTTTTAAAAAAGGTGGTTTTTAAAATTTTAAAAAAATTTTTAAATTTCCGGAAAATTTAAAAAATTAAGTTTAAAAACCCCTTTTTTTTAATTTAAAAATTTTTTGGGGTTTTTTAAAATTTCCCAAAATTTTTAAAAAATTTTTTTTTTTAAAAATTTTTTAAAAAATTTTTTTTTCCCCCCTTTAAAATTTGAAAAAAAAAAAATTTTTTTTTTTTTAAAAAAATTTTTTTAAAAAAATTTGAAACCTTCCGGTTTTTAAAAAAAAAAAATTTTAAAAAATTTTTTTTTCCCCAATTTTGGTTTAAATTTTTTAAAAAAATTTTTAAAAATTTTTTAAAAAAAAACCCCTTAAATTCCTTTTTTTTTTTTTAAATTTTTAATTTTTTTTAAAAAAATTTTTAAAAAAATTTTTAAAAAATTTTAAAAAATTTTTTTTGGGGGAAATTTTTTGAATTTTTTTTTTTTTTTTTTTTTAAAAAAAATAAAAAAAAAAACCCCAAAAAAAATTTTTTTTTAAAAAATTTCGGTAGGTTTGGTTTTAAAATTTTTTTTTTTAAAAATTTTAATTTTAAAAAATTTAAAAAAAATCCCCCTTAAATTTTAAAAATTTGGTGGGTTTGGAAAAAAATTTTAAATTTCCGGGTTTTTTTAAAAGGGAAATTTTTTTTAAAAAAATTTAAAAAATTTAAGGGGGAAATTTTTTTTTTAAAGGGGTTTTATTTTAAAAAAATTTTTTAAAAATTTAACAAAAAAAGAAAAAAAAATTTTTTGGGGTTTGGGGGCCCAATTTTTTTAAATTTTTTTGAAAAAATTTAAAAAAAAAGGAAAAATTTTAAAAATTTGGGTTTAAATTTTTTGGGGTTTTTTTTTGGGAAAAATTTTTTTAAATTTTTTAAAAAATTTAAAACCCTTTGGAAAAAAAAAAATTTTCCGGGGTTTGGTTTTAAAAAATTTTTTTAATCCTTTTTAAAAATTTTAAATTTAAAAAATTAAAACCCTTTTTTAAAAAATTTTTTTTTTTTTTTTTTTTTTTTTAAAAAGGGAATTTTAATTAAAAATTTAAAAAAACCCCCCCTTTTTTTTTAAAATTTTTTTTTTTTTTTAAAAATTTAATTTTAATTATTTAAAAAAATTTTAATAAAAAAATTTTGGAAACCTTTGAAAATTTTACCCAAAATTAATTCTGGTTTAAATTTTTGGGTTTTGGATTAAAATTTTAATTTTTGAATTTTTTTAAAAAAAATTTAAAAACCCGGCCGTTAGAAAAAAAATTTTTTCGGTTTTTTTGGAATTTTTCAATTTTTCTTTTTCCAAAAATTTTTTAAAAAAACCAAAAATTTAAATAATTTCCCAAATTAATTCTGGTTTAAATTTTTGGGTTTTGGATTAAAAAATTTTTTTTTAATTTTTTTAAAAAAAAAAAGAAACCCCCAAAAAAATTTTCAAAATTTTTTCGGTTTTTTTTTAAAAATTTAATTTTAATTATTTAAAAAAAATTTTAAAAAAATTTTAAAAACCCCAAAATTTAAAAAAATTTTTTAAACGTTTTGGGTTTTTTTAAACTTTTTTTAAAAATGGGAATTTTAATTAAAAATTTAAAAAAACCCCCCCTTTTTTTTAAAAATTTTTTTTTTTTTTAAAAATTTAATTTTAATTATTTAAAAAAATTTTTAAAAAAAACCGGAAACCCGTTTTTTTTTTTTAAACCGTTTTGGGTTTTTTTAAACTTTTTTTAAAAATTAAATTTTAAAAAAATTTAAAAAAACCCCCCCTTTTTTTTTAAAAATTTGATTTGGGAGGGGTTTTTTTAAAAATTAATTTGGTTAATTTTTAAAAAAATTTAAAAAAACCAAAAATTTAAATAATTTCCCAAAATTTTTTTTAAATCTTTTTTTTTAAAAAAATTTTTAATTAAATTTTTTTAAAAAAAAAGAAACCCCGTTAGAAAAAAATTTTTTTTTTTTTTTAAAAATTTAATTTTAATTTTTTAAAAAAAATTTTAAAAAAATTTTAAAAACCCCAAAATTTAAAAAAATTTTTTAAACCGTTTTGGGTTTTTTTAAACTTTTTTTAAAAATGGGAATTTTTAAAAATTTAAAAAAACCTTTAAACCTTAAAATTTAAAAAATTTTTTTTGGGGTTTTTTTAAAACCTTAATTTTGGAATTTTTTAATTAAATAAAATTTTAAAAAAATTTTAAAACCCAAAAATTTAAAAAATTTTTTTTTTTTTTTTTTTTTATTTTTTTTAATTTTAAAAAATTTAAAGAAAAATTTTTGGGGAATTTTTAAAAAATTTTCCGGGGTTTTTTAAAACCTTAATTTTGGAATTTTTTAAATTAAATTAAATTTTTTAAAAATTTTAAAAACCCCAAAATTTAAAAAAATTTTTTAAACCGTTTTGGGTTTTTTTAAACTTTTTTTAAAAATGGGAATTTTAATTAAAAATTTAAAAAAACCTTTTTTTTTAAAAATTTGATTTGGGAGGGGTTTTGGAATTTTTCTTTTGGTTCTTTTTTAAACCAAAAATTTTAAAAAAAAAAAAGGGAAAAAAAATTTTTTAAAGGTTTTGGTTTTTAAAAATTCTTAATTTTTTTCCGGTTTTAAAAAATTTAAAAACCCGGCCGTTAGAAAAAAAATTTTTTCGGTTTTTTTGGAATTTTTCAATTTGGTTCTTTTTAAACCAAAAATTTTAAAAAAACCAAAAATTTAAATAATTTCCCAAAATTTTTTTTAAATCTTTTTTTTTAAAAAAATTTTTAATTAAATTTTTAAAAAATTTAACAAAAGGAAATTTCCTTTTTAAAAAAAAATTTTTTTAAAGGGTTTTTTTAAAAATTAATTTTTAATTTTTAAAAAATATTTAAAAAAACCGGAAACCCGTTTTTTAAAAAAAATTAATTCTGATTTAAATTTTTGGGTTTTGGATTAAAATTTAATTTTTGAATTTTTTTTAAAAAAAAAAGAAACCCCCAAAAAAATTTTCAAAATTTGATTTGGGAGGGGTTTTTTTAAAAATTAATTTTTAAATTTTTAAATTTAAAAATTTTAAAAAAAATTAAAATTTAAATAATTTCCCAAAATTTTTTTTAAATCTTTTTTTTTAAAAAAATTTTTTAATTAAATTTTTTAAAAAATTAAAAACCCGGCCGTTAGAAAAAAAATTTTTTCTTTTTTTGGAATTTTTCAATTTTTCTTTTTTCCAAAAATTTTTAAAAAAACCAAAAATTTAAATAATTTCCCAAAATTTTTTTTAAATCTTTTTTTTTAAAAAAATTTTTAATTAAATTTTTAAAAAAATTTAAAAACCCGGCCGTTAGAAAATTTTCAAAAATTGATGTCTGGTAGAACTCGTTTTCGAATTCTGCTTCAATTCGGTAATCTATTTAATACAATGGGATATTTATAAAAAATTTACATGAACACCGATTTGCAGTCAGTACCGCATTCACATTCTGATTTCAAGTCAGTGTGTGTTTGGATTGAAACAATCTATATTAACATTATCGTAACTTGAATAATACTTAAGTAACGAAACTCAAATCCGTTAGAATAATTTACAAAATTGATTGCTGGTAGAACTTTTTTCGAATTTTCTTCAATTCGGTAATCTATTTTAATACAATGGGATATTTATTAAAAATTTACATGAACACCGATTTGCAGTCAGTACCCGCATTCAATTCTGATTTAAGTCAGTTGTGTTTGGATTGAAACAATCTATATTGTTGACATTATCGTAACTTGATAAAACTAAGTAAGAAACTCTGGAAATCCGTTAGAATAATTTAAAAATTGATGTGCTGGTAGAACTCGTTTTCGAATTCTGACTTCAATTCGGTAATCTATTGTAATCAATGGGATATTTATAAAAATTTACATGAACACCGATTTGCAGTCAGTACCCGCATTCACATTCTGATTTCAAGTCAGTGTGTGTTTGGATTGAAACAATCTATATTTTGACATTATCGTAACTTGAATAATTTTAAGTAACGAAACTCTGGAAATCCGTTAGAATAATTTACAAAAATTGATGTCTGGTAGAACTCGTTTTCGAATTCTGACTTCAATTCGGTAATCTATTTAATACAATGGGATATTTATTAAAAAATTTACATGAACACCGATTTCAGTCAGTACCCGCATTCAATTCTATTTCAAGTCAGTGTGTTTGGATTGAAAAATTTATTGTTGACATTATCGTACTTGAATTAAATTTGTAACGAAACCTGGAAATCCGTTAGAATAATTTACAAAAATTGATTGCTGGTAGAACTTGTTTTGAATTTGACTTCAATTCGGTAATCTATTTTAATACAATGGGATATTTATTAAAAATTTACATGAACACCGATTTGCAGTCAGTACCCGCATTCAATTCTGATTTCAAGTCAGTGTGTGTTTGGATTGAAACAATCTATATTGTTGACATTATCGTAACTTGAATAAACTTAAGTAACGAAACTCTGGAAATCCGTTAGAATAATTTACAAAATTGATGTGCTGGTAGAACTCGTTTTCGAATTCTGACTTCAATTCGGTAATCTATTTTAATACAATGGGATATTTATAAAAATTTACATGAACACCGATTTGCAGTCAGTACCCGCATTCACATTCTGATTTCAAGTCAGGTGTGTTTGGATTGAAACAATCTATATTTTGACATTATCGTAACTTGAATAATATTAAGTAACGAAACTCTGGAAATCCGTTAGAATAATTTACAAAAATTGATTGCTGGTAGAACTTGTTTTCGAATTCTGACTTCAATTGGTAATCTATTTTAATACAATGGGATATTTATTAAAAATTTACATGAACACCGATTTGCAGTCAGTACCGCATTCATATTCTGATTTCAAGTCAGTTGTGTTGGATTGAAACAATCTATATTGTTGACATTATCGTAACTTGAATAAACCTTAAGTACGAAACTCTGGAAATCCGTTAGAATAATTTACAAAAATTGATGTGCTGGTAGAACTTTTTCGAATTTGACTTCAATTCGTAATCTATTGTAATCAATGGGATATTTATCAAAAATTTACATGAACACCGATTTGCAGTCAGTACCCGCATTCACATTCTGATTTCAAGTCAGTGTGTGTTTGGAATTGAAACAATCTATATTTTGACATTATCGTAGCTTGAATAATATTTAAGTAACGAAACTCTGAAATCCGTTAGAATAATTTACAAAAATTGATGTGCTGTAGAACTCGTTTTCGAATTCTGACTTCAATTCGGTAATCTATTTAATACAATGGGATATTTATTAAAAATTAACATGAACACCGATTTCAGTCAGTACCCGCATTCAATTCTGATTTCAAGTCAGTGTGTGTTGGATTGAAAAATCTTATTGTTGACATTATCGTTACTTGATAAACTTAAGTAACGAAACTTGGAAATCCGTTAGAATAATTTACAAAAATTGATGTGCTGTAGAACTGTTTTCGAATTCTGACTTCAATTCGGTAATCTATTTAATACATTGGGATATTATTAAAAAATTACATGAACACCGATTTGCAGTCAGTACCCGCATTCATATTCTGATTTCAAGTCAGTGTGTGTTGGATTGAAACAATCTTTATTGTTGACATTATCGTAACTTGATAAATTTTGTACGAATTTTTTTAAACCGTTTAGAATATTTCAAAATTTTATGGCCTGGGTAGGGAAACTGGGTTTTTCGGAAATTCTACTTTTAAAATCTAATCTTTTTAATACGGGAATTATAAAATTAAAAGAAAAAGATGAAGTGGGTCCGGGCTTTTGGGTGGGCAGGGTTTTTATTTTGAAACCCATTTTCTTTTGTTTTTTTGGTTTTTGATATATGGGTGGGAAACCGGAATCGAAATAATTAAATTGTTTGCTGAAGAACCCTTTTTTCCGTCCTTACCCCATTGGTTTTATTTAATAAATGGATTTATTAAAATTTCATGGAAACGTTTGAAGTCATTAAACCCCCTTTCCTTGAAAATTTCAGTCGTTGTTAGAAACA
>JAIFOV010000492.1:0-383639 GCA_020654155.1 Novius pumilus
CTACTCAAATTACCGACCTCGAATTCGATCACTACTCAAATTACCAACCTCGAATTCGATTGCTACTCAAATTACCAACCTCAAATTCAATCGCTACTCAAATTACCAACCTCAAATTCAATCACTACTCAAATTACCAACCTCGAATTCGATCGCTACTCAAATTACCAACCTCGAATTCAATCGCTACTCAAATTACCGACCTCAAATTCGATCACTACTCAAATTACCAACCTCGAATTCGATCGCTACTCAAATTACCAACCTCGAATTCAATCACTACTCAAATTACCAACCTCGAATTCGATCGCTACTCAAATTACCAACCTCGAATTCAATCACTACTCAAATTACCAACCTCGAATTCGATCGCTACTCAAATTACCGACCTCGAATTCAATCACTACTCAAATTACCAACCTCGAATTCGATCACTACTCAAATTACCAACCTCGAATTCGATTGCTACTCAAATTACCAACCTCGAATTCAATCACTACTCAAATTACCAACCTCGAATTCGATTGCTACTCAAATTACCAACCTCGAATTCGATCACTACTCAAATTACCAACCTCGAATTCGATCACTACTCAAATTACCAACCTCGAATTCAATCACTACTCAAATTACCAACCTCGAATTCAATCACTACTCAAATTACCAACCTCGAATTCGATTGCTACTCAAATTACCGACCTCGAATTCAATCACTACTCAAATTACCAACCTCGAATTCGATTGCTACTCAAATTACCAACCTCGAATTCGATCACTACTCAAATTACCGACCTCGAATTCAATCACTACTCAAATTACCGACCTCAAATTCAATTGCTACTCAAATTACCGACCTCGAATTCAATCGCTACTCAAATTACCGACCTCAAATTCGATCACTACTCAAATTACCAACCTCGAATTCGATCGCTACTCAAATTACCAACCTCGAATTCGATCGCTACTCAAATTATCAACCTCGAATTCAATCGCTACTCAAATTACCAACCTAAAATTCAATCACTACTCAAATTACCAACCTCGAATTCAATCACTACTCAAATTACCAACCTCGAATTCAATCGTTACTCAAATTACCGACCTCGAATTCGATCACTACTCAAATTACCAACCTCGAATTCGATCGCTACTCAAATTACGAACCTCGAATTCAATCACTACTCAAATTACCAACCTCGAATTCGATCGCTACTCAAATTACCGACCTCAAATTCGATCAATACTCAAATTACCAACCTCGAATTCGATCGCTACTCAAATTACCAACCTCGAATTCAATCGCTACTCAAATTACCGACCTTGAATTCAATCACTACTCAAGTTACCAACCACGAATTCGTTCGCTACTCAAATTACCCACCTCGAATTCGATCGCTACTTAAATTACCAACCTCGAATTCAATCACTACTCAAATTACCGACCTCAAATTCGATCGCTACTCAAATTACCGACATTAAATTCGATCACTACTCAAATTACCAACCTCGAATTCGATTACTACTCAAATTAGCAACCTCGAATTCAATCACTACTCAAATTACCGACCTCAAATTCGATCGCTACTCAAATTACCGACCTCAAATTCGATCACTACTCAAATTACCAACCTCAAATTCGATCACTACTCAAATTACCAACCTCGAATTCAATCACTACTCAAATTACCGACCTCAAATTCGATCGCTACTCAAATAACCGACCTCAAATTCGATCGCTACTCAAATTACCAACCTCAAATTCAATCACTACTCAAATTACCATCCTCAAATTCGATCACTACTCAAATTACCAACCTCGAATTCAATCGCTCTTCAAATTACCGACCTCGAATTCGATCACTACTCAAATTACCAACCTCGAATTCAATCGCTACTCAAATTACCAACCTCGAATTGAATCACTACTCAAATTACCAACCTCGAATTCAATCGCTACTCAAATTACAAACCTCGAATTCAATCACTACTCAAATTACCAACCTCGAATTGGATTGCTACTCAAATTACCGACCTCGAATTCAATCGCTACTTAAATTACCGACCTCGAATTCAATCACTACTCAAGTTACCAACCTCGAATTCGATCGCTACTCAAATTACCAACCTCGAATTCGATCGCTACTCAAATTACCGACCTCGAATTCAATCACTACTCAAATTACCAACCTCAAATTCAATCGCTACTCAAATTACCAACCTCGAATTCAATCACTACTCAAATTACCAACCTCGAATTCGATTGCTACTCAAATTACCGACCTCGAATTCAATCACTACTCAAATTAACAACCACGAATTCGATCGCTACTCAAATTACCGACCTCAAATTCAATTGCTACTCAAATTACCGACCTCAAATTCAATCGCTACTCAAATTACCGACCTCAAATTCGATCACTACTCAAATTACCAACCCCGGATTCGATCGCTACTCAAATTACCAACCTCGAATTCATTCGCTACTCGAATTATCAACGTGAAATTCAATCGCTACTCAAATTACCAACCTAAAATTCAATCACTACTCAAATTACCAACCTCGAATTCAATCACTACTTAAATTACCAACCTCGAATTCAATCGCTACTCAAATTACCGACCTCGAATTCAATCGCTACTCAAATTACCGACCTCGAATTCGATCACTACTCAAATTACCGACCTCAAATTCAATCGCTACTCAAATTACCAACCTCGAATTCAATCACTACTCAAATTACCAACCTCGAATTCGATTGCTACTCAAATTACCAACCTCGAATTCGATCACTACTCAAATTACCGACCTCGAATTCAATCACTACTCAAATACCGACCTCAAATTCAATTGCTACTCAAATTACCGACCTCAAATTCAATCGCTACTCAAATTACCGACCTCAAATTCGATCACTACTCAAATTACCAACCCCGAATTCGATCGCTACTCAAATTACCAACCTCGAATTCATTCGCTACTCGAATTATCAACGTGAAATTCAATCGCTACTCAAATTACCAACCTAAAATTCAATCACTACTCAAATTACCAACCTCGAATTCAATCACTACTTTAATTACAAACCTCGAATTCAATCGTTACTCAAATTACCGACCTCGAATTCGATCACTTTTCAAATTACCAACTTCGAATTCGATCGCTACTCAAATTACGAACCTCGAATTCAATCACTACTCAAATTACCAACCTCGAATTCGATCGCTACTCAAATTACCAACCTCGAATTCAATCGCTACTCAAATTACCGACCTCGAATTCGATCACTACTCAAATTACCGACCTCGAATTCAATCACTACTCAAATTACCGACCTCAAATTCAATCACTACTCAAATAACCGACCTCGAATTCAATCGCTACTCAAATTACCAACCTCGAATTCAATCACTACTCAAATAACCAACCTCGAATTCGATTGCTACTCAAATTACCGACCTCGAATTCAATCACTACTCAAATTACCAACCTCGAATTCGATTGCTACTCAAATTACCAACCTCGAATTCGATCACTACTCAAATTACCGACCTCGAATTCAATCACTACTCAAATTACCAACCTCAAATTCAATCGCCACTCAAATTACCAACCTCGAATTCAATCACTACTCAAATTACCAACCTCGAATTCGATTGCTACTCAAATTACCGACCTCGAATTCAATCACTACTCAAATTACCAACCTCGAATTCGATTGCTACTCAAATTACCAACCTCGAATTCGATCACTACTCAAATTACCGACCTCGAATTCAATCACTACTCAAATTACCGACCTCAAATTCAATTGCTACTCAAATTACCGACCTCAAATTCAATCGCTACTCAAATTACCGACCTCAAATTCGATCACTACTCAAATAACCAACCCCGAATTCGATCGCTACTCTAATTACCAACCTCGAATTCATTCGCTACTCGAATTATCAACGTGAAATTCAATCGCTACTCAAATTACCAACCTAAAATTCAATCACTACTCAAATTACCAACCTCGAATTCAATCACTACTTAAATTACCAACCTCGAATTCAATCGTTACTCAAATTACCGACCTCGAATTCGATCACTTTTCAAATTACCAACTTCGAATTCGATCGCTACTCAAATTACGAACCTCGAATTCAATCACTACTCAAATTACCAACCTCGAATTCGATCGCTACTCAAATTACCGACCTCAGTTTCGATCAATACTCAAATTACCAACCTCGAATTCGATCGCTACTCAAATTACCAACCTCGAATTCAATCGCTACTCAAATTACCGACCTTGAATTCAATCACTACTCAAGTTACCAACCACGAATTCGTTCGCTACTCAAATTACCCACCTCGAATTCGATCGCTACTCAAATTACCAACCTCGAATTCAATCACTACTCAAATTACCGACCTCAAATTCGATCGCTACTCAAATTACCGACATCAAATTCGATCACTACTCAAATTACCAACCTCGAATTCGATTACTACTCAAATTAGCAACCTCGAATTCAATCACTACTCAAATTACCGACCTCAAATTCGATCGCTACTCAAATTACCGACCTCAAATTCGATCACTACTCAAATTACCAACCTCAAATTCGATCACTACTCAAATTACCAACCTCGAATTCAATCACTACTCAAATTACCGACCTCAAATTCGATCGCTACTCAAATAACCGACCTCAAATTCGATCGCTACTCAAATTACCAACCTCAAATTCAATCACTACTCAAATTACCATCCTCAAATTCGAGCACTACTCAAATTACCAACCTCGAATTCAATCGCTCTTCAAATTACCGACCTCGAATTCGATCACTACTCAAAATACCAACCTCGAATTCAATCGCTACTCAAATTACCAACCTTGAATTGAATCACTACTCAAATTACCAACCTCGAATTCAATCGCTACTCAAATTACAAACCTCGAATTCAATCACTACTCAAATTACCAACTTTGAATTGGATTGCTACTCAAATTACCGACCTCGAATTCAATCGCTACTTAAATTACCGACCTCGAATTCAATCACTACTCAAGTTACCAACCTCGAATTCGATCGCTACTCAAATTACCAACCTCGAATTCGATCGCTTCTCAAATTACCGACCTCGAATTCAATCACTACTCAAATTACCAACCTCAAATTCAATCGCTACTCAAATTACCAACCTCGAATTCAATCACTACTCAAATTACCAACCTCGAATTCGATTGCTACTCAAATTACCGACCTCGAATTCAATCACTACTCAAATTACCAACCTCGAATTCGATTGCTACTCAAATTACCAACCTCGAATTCGATCACTACTCAAATTACCGACCTCGAATTCAATCGCTACTCAAATTACAAACCTCGAATTCAATCACTACTCAAATTACCAACTCTGAATTGGATTGCTACTCAAATTACCGACCTCGAATTCAATCGCTACTTAAATTACCGACCTCGAATTCAATCACTACTCAAATTACCAACCTCAAGTTCGATCGCTACTCAAATTACCGACCTCGAATTCAATCACTACTCAAATTACCAACCTCGAATTCGATTACTACTCAAATTACCAACCTCGAATTCAATCACTACTCAAATTACCGACCTCAAGTTCGATCGCTACTCAAATTACCGACCTCGAATTCAATCGCTACTCAAATTACAAACCTCGAATTCAATCACTACTCAAATTACCAACTTTGAATTGGATTGCTACTCAAATTACCGACCTCGAATTCAATCGCTACTTAAATTACCGACCTCGAATTCAATCACTACTCAAATTACCAACCTCGAATTCGATTGCTACTCAAATTACCAACCTCGAATTCGATCACTACTCAAATTACCGACCTCGAATTCAATCACTACTCAAATTACCAACCTCAAATTCAATCGCTACTCAAATTACCAACCTCGAATTCAATCACTACTCAAATTACCAACCTCGAATTCGATTGCTACTCAAATTACCGACCTCGAATTCAATCACTACTCAAATTACCAACCTCGAATTCGATTGCTACTCAAATTACCAACCTCGAATTCGATCACTACTCAAATTACCGACCTCGAATTCAATCACTACTCAAATTACCGACCTCAAATTCAATTGCTACTCAAATTACCGACCTCAAATTCAATCGCTACTCAAATTACCGACCTCAAATTCGATCACTACTCAAATTACCAACCCCGAATTCGATCGCTACTCAAATTACCAACCTCGAATTCATTCGCTACTCGAATTATCAACGTGAAATTCAATCGCTACTCAAATTACCAATCTAAAATTCAATCACTACTCAAATTACCAACCTCGAATTCAATCACTACTTAAATTACCAACCTCGAATTCAATCGCTACTCAAATTACCGACCTCGAATTCGATCACTTTTCAAATTACCAACTTCGAATTCGATCGCTACTCAAATTACGAACCTCGAATTCAATCACTACTCAAATTACCAACCTCGAATTCGATCGCTACTCAAATTACCAACCTCGAATTCGATCACTTTTCAAATTACCAACTTCGAATTCGATCGCTACTCAAATTACGAACCTCGAATTCAATCACTACTCAAATTACCAACCTCGAATTCGATTGCTACTCAAATTACCAACCTCGAATTCGATCACTACTCAAATTACCGACCTCGAATTCAATCACTACTCAAATTACCGACCTCAAATTCAATTGCTACTCAAATTACCGACCTCAAATTCAATCGCTACTCAAATTACCGACCTCAAATTCGATCACTACTCAAATTACCAACCTCGAATTCGATCGCTACTCAAATTACCAACCTCGAATTCATTCGCTACTCGAATTATCAACGTGAAATTCAATCGCTACTCAAATTACCAACCTAAAATTCAATCACTACTCAAATTACCAACCTCGAATTCAATCACTACTTAAATTACCAACCTCGAATTCAATCGCTACTCAAATTACCGACCTCGAATTCGATCACTTTTCAAATTACCAACTTCGAATTCGATCGCTACTCAAATTACGAACCTCGAATTCAATCACTACTCAAATTACCAACCTCGAATTCGATTGCTACTCAAATTACCAACCTCGAATTCGATCACTACTCAAATTACCGACCTCGAATTCAATCACTACTCAAATTACCGACCTCAAATTCAATTGCTACTCAAATTACCGACCTCAAATTCAATCGCTACTCAAATTACCGACCTCAAATTCGATCACTACTCAAATTACCAACCCCGAATTCGATCGCTACTCAAATTACCAACCTCGAATTCATTCGCTACTCGAATTATCAACGTGAAATTCAATCGCTACTCAAATTACCAACCTAAAATTCAATCACTACTCAAATTACCAACCTCGAATTCAATCACTACTTAAATTACCAACCTCGAATTCAATCGCTACTCAAATTACCGACCTCGAATTCGATCACTTTTCAAATTACCAACTTCGAATTCGATCGCCACTCAAATTACGAACCTCGAATTCAATCACTACTCAAATTACCAACCTCGAATTCGATCGCTACTCAAATTACCAACCTCGAATTCAATCGCTACTCAAATTACCGACCTCGAATTCGATCACTACTCAAATTAATGACCTTGAATTCAATCACTACTCAAATTACCGACCTCAAATTCGATTTCTACTCAAATAACCGACCTCAAATTCAATCGCTTCTCAAATTACCGACCTCAAATTCGATCACTACTCAAATTACCAACCTCGAATTCGATCGCTACTCAAATTACCAACCTCGAATTCGATCGCTACTCAAATTACCAACCTCGAATTCAATCGCTACTCAAATTACCGACCTCGATTTCGATCACTATTCAAGTTACCAACCACGAATTCGTTCGCTACTCAAATTACCCACCTCGAATTCGATCGCTACTCAAATTACCAACCTCGAATTCAATCACTACTCAAATTACCGACCTCAAATTCGATCGCTACTCAAATTACTGACCTCAAATTCGATCACTACTCAAATTACCAACCTCGAATTCGATTACTACTCAAATTAGCAACCTCGAATTCAATCACTACTCAAATTACCGACCTCAAATTCGATCGCTACTCAAATTACCGACCTCAAATTCGATCACTACTCAAATTACCAACCTCAAATTCGATCACTACTCAAATTACCAACCTCGAATTCAATCACTACTCAAATTACCGACCTCAAATTCGATCGCTACTCAAATAACCGACCTCAAATTCGATCGCTACTCAAATTACCAACCTCAAATTCAATCACTACTCAAATTACCATCCTCAAATTCGAGCACTACTCAAATTACCAACCTCGAATTCAATCGCTCTTCAAATTACCGACCTCGAATTCGATCACTACTCAAAATACCAACCTCGAATTCAATCGCTACTCAAATTACCAACCTTGAATTGAATCACTACTCAAATTACCAACCTCGAATTCAATCGCTACTCAAATTACAAACCTCGAATTCAATCACTACTCAAATTACCAACTTTGAATTGGATTGCTACTCAAATTACCGACCTCGAATTCAATCGCTACTTAAATTACCGACTTCGAATTCAATCACTACTCAAGTTACCAACCTCGAATTCGATCGCTACTCAAATTACCAACCTCGAATTCGATCGCTTCTCAAATTACCAACCTCGAATTCAATCACTACTCAAATTACCGACCTCAAATTCGATCGCTACTCAAATTACCGACCTCAAATTCGATCACTACTCAAATTACCAACCTCAAATTCGATCACTACTCAAATTACCAACCTCAAATTCAATCGCTACTCAAATAACGAACCTCGAATTCGATCACTACTCAAATTACCAACCTCGAATTCGATCACTACTCAAATTACCGACCTCGAATTCAATCACTACTCAAATTACCGACCTCAAATTCGATTGCTACTCAAATTACCGACCTCAAATTCAATCGCTACTCAAATTACCGACCTCAATTTCGATCAGTACTCAAATTACCGACCTCGAATTCGATCACTACTCAAATTACCAACCTCGAATTCGATCGCTACTCAAATTACCAACCTCAAATTCGATCACTACTCAAATTACCAACCTCGAATTCAATCACTACTCAAATTACCGACCTCAAATTCGATTGCTACTCAAATTACCGACCTCGAATTCAATCACTACTCAAATCACCAACCTCGAATTCGATCGCTACTCAAATTACCAACCTCGAATTCGATCGCTACTCAAATTACCAACCTCGAATTCGATCGCTACTCAAATTACCAACCACGAATTCAATCACTACTCAAATTACCGACCTCAAATTCGATCGCTACTCAAATTACCGACCTCAAATTCGATCACTACTCAAATTACCAACCTCAAATTCGATCACTACTCAAATTACCAACCTCAAATTCGATCAAAATAAATAAATAAATTTATAAATAAATCCACCGAATTTATCAAATTTCATTCATCCTATCCACAAAGTTAATAAATACATCCACTAAATTTATCAAATTTATTTATCCTATCCACAAATTTTATAAATAAATCTACTAAATTCATCAAATTTTATTCATCCTACCCACAAATTAAATAAATTTATCCACCAAATTTATCAAATTTTATTTATCCTATCCACAAATTCAATGAATAAATCCACTGAATTTATCAAATTTTATTTATCCTATCCACAAATTTAATGAATTTATCCACTAAATTTATCAAATTTTATTTATCCTATCCACAAATTTGATAAATAAATCCACTAAATTTATCAAATTCACTTTTAAATTTAAATTAATTAAAAAATAAATTCATTAAAAAAATTATATTTATATAAAAATAAAAATTTAATAATTTAAAATAAAAATTAAATATTTCAAAAAGGGAAGAAGGTGGAGGGGCACAATAATAAAAATTTTTTTTCATTAAAAATTTACGGTATTAATAACTATTTAAACTTTGATATATATGATAAGTATATATTATTATATTCAAATATTATTGTATTGTGACATTTAAACTTAATAATTAATCAATATAAATCTATAATATATATAATTGACTATGGGTTTTTACCTGTTACTATATCGTATAATAGGAAATGTAGTTTCTTGGTATTACAGGTGTATTCTAAATCAATTTTATTTGTAGGACGTTTCGACAGAGATTCCGCCTTCTTCAGCTGAAATTAAACGATTGAAAGCGCAAACAATTGGAATCTGTTTCTTACCAGAACGTTCGCTCACGGTTGCAGTCGAACTAATGAATATAAACATATAAATATTGGGATTTTTTTTTTTTTTTGTCATAACAATGGAATTTATATCGAACTCAAACCTTTTACGTCGGTTTTGCCATTAACTGTGCTATGTTCTTTACTTTGAATATATATCATTTCCAGAAACTCCCGAGATTTTGTGTTTTTTTCAGTCGTCAATATTTTGACTTTGTCGTAGTCGAAGTCATGTCGTTCTTCTTTTTTGTGTTTGTTTAACGCGGTGTTCGCAGTTTTAGCGTATTTATGACCTTTTAATCTATCCTCTAGGTGTTGTGAGGTTTGTCCAATGTATTCCCTATTACAATCCTTACACGGAATGGAATAAACAATGTGAGAGCGTTTGTTTGTTGGGATCTTACTCTTTAATTTGCTATATAATTGTTTGATTTGGTTTTGGGGTTGATATGCAATTTTTATGTTGTATGGTCTTAAAATGTTTGATATTTTGGCCGTTGGGTATGGAACATAGGGTAAAGATACATATCCCTCTGCAACTGGATTCGGTGTCCCTCTTTCAGGTTCTATGGTGTTATGCAGTTTATGTACAGTGTTTTTGATGATTTTTCTTACGAAGTGGTTCGGGTAACTGTTTTGTATCAAAAGTGATCTAACCTTTCCAATTACCTCAGGACGATATGTCGGGGACGTAAATTTAATGGCTCTATCAATTAAGTTCTTCGATATGTTTACTTTGTGTGCGATAGGATGCGATGAGTGGAAATTTATTAACCTGTTGATAGATGTCGGTTTGGTTTGCCATTTGGTATTGACTTTATTGCCAGTCCGTATTATTCTCATGTCTAAGAAATCAATTGAACTATCAGTCTCGGATTCTAAAACAAATTGCAACTTAGGATGGAAGTTGTTGAAATCGTGTAAGATCGTTTCTATTTCATTAGGGTTTGCTATTATCAGACAATCGTCGACGAATCTCTTATAAAGAGCTATTTGATATTCTCCGGACTTTAAAATAGTGTTCTCAACGTATTCCATAACAATTTGCGCTATTACGGTCGAAATATATAAATTCTATTAAACCTCCCTAATTTTATTATTGAATATAAATATTTCATTAATTTCTCCTTTTTTTCCTATAAGACTTGAAATATGTCAGTCGTAATATTGATAATTTATTTTTCTTAACTAAATAAGATTTACCTTTAATATTTTAGTTTTTACATATAATAAATTTATCTTTTTTTAATTTATAAAAAAATTATATATTCTTAAATTTATATATTACCTTAATTTTAATATTATTTATATATATTAAAATTTATATAATATATATCTATTAAATTATTTATAGAAAAAAATGCGTAGAAATTCAAAATAAAAAAATCTCTTTTCAAATTCCACCGAGCTTTTTTTCTTTTAATGTTGATATCTCCAATTTTTAAGAAATTTATTAAGAAATTCATTTTTTTAAATGATAACTTTTCAAATTAAAAAGATTTTTTTTTTATTATAAAATTTCTCAATTTTTTTTTTTTCAAACCAAATTTTCAAAATTTAAAAATTTTTCAGTTTCCTTGAATTTCCATGCAATTAAATTTTCTATTTTCATCTTTTTTAAAGAATATCCACAAAATCTGAAACAATAAATTTTTCCCCACAAAAATTAAAAACAATAAATTTATTATTCATAATTAAAGAAATATTTTGAATCCTCACACTTTATAGGCAGGAAACCGTATTTTTTGTTGATAAATTGAGTTTTTAATAAATTTATTAAATAAATAAAAATCCACGAATTATTTATCCACGAATTAAAAATATTTTTAAATCCCCACACTTCATAGGCAGGAAACCGTATTTTTTTGTTAATAAATTAAATTTTTAATAAATTTATTGAATGAATGAAAACCCACGAATTAATTATCCACGAATTAATTATCCACGAATAAAAAATATTTTTAAATCCCCACACTTTATAGGCAGGAAACTGTATTTTTATGTTGATAAATTAAATTTTTAATAAATTTATCGAATAAATAAAAATCCACGAATTGATTATCCACGAATTAAAAATATTTTTAAATCCTCACACTTCATAGGCAGGAAACCGTATTTTTGTTAATAAATTAAATTTTTAATCAATTTATTAAATAAACAAAAATCCACGAATTTATTATCCACGAATTGATTATCCACGAATCAAAAATATTTTTAAATCCTCACACTTTATAGGCAGGAAACCGTATTAGTTTGTTAATAAATTGAATTTTTGATAAATTTATTAAATAAATAAAAATCCACGAATTAATTATCCACGAATTGGAAATATTTTTGAATCCTCACACTTTATAGGCAGGAAACCGTATTTTTTTGTTAATAAATTAAATTTTTAATAAATTTATTAAATGAATAAAAATCCACGAATCAATTATCCAAGAAAGAATTATCCACGAATGAATTATCCATGGATTAACTATCCACGAAATCATAATATTTTTAAATCCTCACACTTTATGGGCAGGAAACCGTATTTTTCTGTTAATAAATTATATTTTTAATACATTTATTAAATAAATAAAAAGCCACGAATTAATTATCCACGAATTGAGAATATTTTCAAATCCTCACACTTTATAGGCAGGAAACCGTATTTTTCTGTTAATGAATTAAATTTTTAATAAATTTATTAAATAAATAAAAATCCACGAATTAATTATCCACGAATTAAAAATATTTTTAAATCCCCACACTTTATAGGCAGGAAACCGTATTTTTTTGTGAATAAATTGAATTTTCAATGAATTCATTGAATAAATAAAAATCCACGAATTAATTATCCACGAAATAAAGATATTTCTGAATCCCCACACTTTATAGGCAGGAAACCGTATTTTTTTGTTGATAAATTGAATTTTTAATAAATTTTTTGAATAAATAAAAATCCACGAATTAATTATCCAGGAATTAAAAATATTTTTAAATCCCCACACTTTATAGGCAGGAAACCGTATTTTTTGTTAATAAATTAACAATATTTTCGAGAAAAAAAGGGATGAAAAGATTTTATCCAAATTTCTATTTGTTCCTAAAGGGTTATTTGAGCCTGTTTGGTGGAGGAATAAAGAGTGAATTATAACTATAGCGGTAACAATAAAAGGAAAAATGAAATGAAATGCAAAGAATCGTGAAAGAGTAGCATTATCAATAGCAAAACCACCCCATAATCAGATTAAAATAGAGTTTCCAATATAAGGAATTGCTGATAATAAATTGGTAATCACTATTGCTCCTCAAAAAGATATTTGCCCCCAAGGTAGAACATAACCAAGGAAAGCTGTTGCTATAGTTATAAATAAGATAATTACTCCTACCCTTCATGTATAAGTAAGCGAATAAGAATTAAAATAAATTTCTCGGCCGATATGTATATATAAACAGATAAAAAAAAATGAGTCTCCATCAGCATGGAGAATTCGGAATAATCAACCAAAGTTTACATTTCGGCAAATGTGTGAAACTCTATTGAATGCAAGGTCGATATTAGAGCAGTCATGTATTGCTAAGAATAATCCAGTAATGATTTGGATTAATAAGTATAATCCTAATAATCTTCCAAAGTTTCAAAATAATGTAATATTTGAAGGTGTAGGTAGATCTACTAGAGCATTATTTACAATTTTTAATAGGGGCGATTTTTTTCGTAATGGTATTAACATAGATTTGTCGCAGAGGATTTTTGTAGTTTTTAGTGATATTTACTACAGCAATTAAAGTAATAAGAAGGTAACATATAATGAATCAAGAAATTTTTAAATTTAGTCAATTAAAAAATTTGTTTGAGGTAAATAAAGAATTAATTTTATTTCGTTGAGAAAAGGTTAATTCGTTAAGATTAAATAGATTAGTTTGTCAATTTATTAAAAATATTAATGGGGGGGTAATACAGTAAAAAAGTCAATTTTTTGTAAATTTTTCATTTGAGGCTAGGCTTGTTATGTGAATAAATAAACCTAGTAGTCCTTCGATAGTAATAAGAATAAGAATATAGCTAAATCAAAAATTTAATCTGATTGATCCAATTAATCAACAGATCAAAATAGTTTGGATAAAAATGATTATTCCAATATTTAGGGGATGGTTAATAAATGGGATAATTGAAGCTAGGATTAATAATATGTATATATCAAGATGTAGTTCAATAAAAATTTCAATTTTGGAGATTAAAGATGAGGTTTCTTTATCTTGAAGTTTTAAAAGTTGCCTTATTTATGGTTTATAAGACCATTATTTTATTTAAATTATTAAAACTATGAAGGTTCAATTTCATATTTTATTAATAATAATTGTTTTTATAAATTTAATTTGAAAATATAAACATTTTTTAATTTTTTTATTAACTTTGGAATTTTTAGTTTTATTTATTTTTTAATTATATTTTTCTATTTGAATTCATTTAGTTATGAAAATTATGTTTCTATAATTTTTTCGTCTATAAGAGTTTGTGAGAAAGCTTTAGGGTTATCTTTATTAGTTTTAATAATACGAAGGTATGGTAGAGATTATTTTTCAATAATAAATTTATTATGATAAGAATTTTAATTATATTAGGAATTTTAATTTTAAGAAGAAAATGAATTTCATTTTATTTTTTTATAAATTTATTTGTATTAATTTATATATATTTTTCATTTAATTTTTCTTCATTTAATTTTTGTCTTATTACATTAAACTTAGGGGTAGATGATTAATTTTTTTAACGTTATGGTTAGGGATTTTAATAATTATAGCAAGAGAAAAAATTTATAAATTAATAAATTTTTCAAATTTATTTATTTTTATAATTAGTATTTTAATTTTATTTTTAGTGTTAACTTTTTCATCTTTAAGAATAATAATATTTTATATTTTTTTGAGTCTAGGTTAATCCCTGTAGTTTTGATTATTATAGGTTGAGGCTATCAACCTGAACGTATCCAGGCGATGTTGTATTTATTTTTTTACACAATAGTTGCTCCTTTACCTATAATTTTATTTTTATTATATATTCATGATTTTCATTTTTCTTCAAATTTTTTGAATAATTTCGAGATTGATAGTTTAATTCTATTTGTATTAATGAGTATAGTATTTTTGTTAAGTTTCCTATATTTTTTGTTCATTTATGACTACCAAAGGCTCATGTTGAGGCCCCTGTTTCAGGTTCAATAATTTTAGCGTGGAATATATTAAAATTAGGGGGGTATGGTTCAATTCGGTTTTTAAGGTTATTTATTAAAATTCGATCGCTACTCAAATTACCAACCTCGAATTCGATCGCTACTCAAATTACCAACCTCGAATTCAATCACTACTCAAATTACCGACCTCAAATTCGATCGCTTCTCAAATTACCGACCTCAAATTCGATCACTACTCAAATTACCAACCTCGAATTCGATTACTACTCAAATTACCAACCTCGAATTCAATCACTACTCAAATTAGTGACCTCGAATTCGATCGCTACTCAAATTACCGACCTCGAATTCGATCACTATTCAAAATACCAACCTCGAATTCGATCGCTACTCAAATTACCAACCTCAAATTCGATCACTACTCAAATTACCAACCTCGAATTCAATCACTACTCAAATTACCGACCTCAAATTCGATCGCTACTCAAATTACCGACCTCAAATTCGATCGCTACTCAAATTACCGACCTCAAATTCGATCGCTACTCAAATTACCAACCTCGAAATCAATCACTACTCAAATTACCATCCTCAAATTCGATCACTGCTCGAATTACCAACCTCGAATTCAATCGCTCTTCAAATTACCGACCTCGAATTCGATCACTACTCAAATTACCAACCTCGAATTCAATCGCTACACAAATTACCAACCTCGAATTCAATCACTACTCAAATTTCCAACCTCGAATTCGATTGCTACTCAAACTGCCGACCTCGAAACCAATCGCTACTGAAATTACCGACCTCGAATTCAATCACTAATCGAATACCAACCTCGAATTCGATCGCTACTCAAATAACCAACCTCTAATTCGATCGATACTCGAATAACCAACCTCGAATTCAATCACTACTCAAATTACCGACCTCAAATTCGATCGCTACTCAAATTACCAACCTCAAATTCGATCACTTCTCAAATTACCAACCTCGAATTCAATCACTACTCAAATTACCGACCTCAAATTCGATCGCTACTCAAATTACCGACCTCAAATTCGATCGCTACTCAAATTACCAACCTCGAAATCAATCACTACTCAAATTACCATCCTCAAATTCGATCACTGCTCGGATTACCAACCTCGAATTCAATCGCTACACAAATTACCAACCTCGAATTCAATCACTACTCAAATTTCCAACCTCGAATTCGATTGCTACTCAAACTGCCGACCTCGAAACCAATCGCTACTGAAATTACCGACCTCGAATTCAATCACTACTCGAATACCAACCTCGAATTCGATCGCTACTCAAATTACGAACCTCGAATTCGATCGCTACTCAAATTACCAACCTCGAATTCAATCCCTACTCAAATTACGGACCTCAAATTCGATCGCTACTCAAATTACCGACCTCAAATTCGATCACTACTCAAATTGCCAACCTCGAATTCGATTACTACTCAAATTACCAACCTCGAATTCAATCACTACTCAAATAACCAACCTCGAATTCGATCGCTACTCAAATTACCGACCTCAAATTGGATCACTATTCAAATTACCAACCTCAAATTCGATCACTACTCAAATTACCAACCTCAAATTCAATCGCTACTCAAATTACCAACCTCGAATTCAACCACTACTCAAATTACCAACCTCGAATTCGATTTCTACTCAAATTACCGACCTCGAATTCAATCACTACTCAAATTACCGACCTCGAATTCAATCACTACTCAAATTACGAACCTCGAATTCGATCGCTACTCAAATTACTAACCTCGAATTCGATCACTACTCAAATTACCGACCTCGAATTCAATCACTACTCAAATTATCGACCTCAAATTCAATTGCTACTCAAATTACCGACCTCAAATTCAATCGCTACTCAAATTACCGACCTCAAATTCGATCACTACTCAAATTACAAACCCCGAATTCGATCGCTACTCAAATTACCAACCTCGAATTCAATCGCTACTCAAATTACCGACCTCGAATTCGATCACTACTCAAATTTCCAACCTCGAATTCGATCGCTACTCAAATTACGAACCTCGAATTCATTCACTACTCAAATTACCAACCTCGAATTCGATCGCTACTCAAATTACCAACCTCGAATTCAATCGCTACTCAAATTACCGACCTCGAATTCGATCACTATTCAAATTACCAACCTCGAATTCGATCGCTACTCAAATTACCAACCTCAAATTCAATATCTACTCAAATTACAAACCTCGAATTCAATCACTACTCAAATTACCGACCTCAAGTTCGATCGCTACTCAAATTACCGACCTCAAGTTCGATCGCTACTCAAATTACCGACCTCAAGTTCGATCGCTACTCAAATTACCAACCTCGAAATCAATCACTACTCAGATTACCATCCTCAAATTCGATCACTACTCAAATTACCAACCTCGAATTCAATCGCTCTTCAAATTACCGACCTCGAATTCGATCACTACTCAAATTACCAACCTCGAATTCAATCGCTACCCAAATTACCAACCTCCAATTCAATCACTATTCAAATTACCAACCTCGAATTCAATCGCTACTCAAATTACAAACCTCGAATTCAATCACTACTCAAATTACCAACCTCGAATTCGATTGCTACTTAAGTTACCGATCTCGAATTCAATCGCTACTAAAATGACCGACCTCGAATTCAATCACTACTCAAGTTACCAACCTCGAATTCGATAGCTACTCAAATTACCAACCTCGAATTCGATCGCTACTCGAACAACCAACCTCGAATTCAATCACTACTCAAATTACCGACCTCAAATTCGATCGCTACTCTAATTACCGACCTCGAATTCGATTACTACTCAAATTACCAACCTCGAATTCAATCACTACTCAAATTACCAACCTCAAATTCGATCACTACTCAAATTACCAACCTCAAATTCGATCACTACTCAAATTACCAACCTCAAATTCAATCGCTACTCTAATTACCGACCTCGAATTCGATTACTACTCAAATTACCAACCTCGAATTCAATCACTACTCAAATTACCGACCTCAAATTTGATCACTACTCAAAGTACCAACCTCAAATTCGATCACTACTCAAATTACCAACCTCAAATTCAATCGCTACTCAAATTACCAACCTCGAATTCGATCACTACTCAAATTACCAACCTCGAATTCGATCACTACTCAAATTACCGACCTCGAATTCAATCACTACTCAAATTACCGACCTCAAATTCGATTGCTACTCAAATTACCGACCTCAAATTCAATCGCTACTCAAATTACCAACCTCAAATTCGATCACTACTCAAATTTCTTTTTTTTTCTTTTTACGGAGGGAAAATGCATTACGCACTCACTCCCCGGGAATTGTGAGTCATCAGGGGAAGTGTGGGACTCCCTAGAGGGCGACCATCCCCCACCCCCATCCAGGACATAATTCCTGAATGGGCGCAGGACACACCCGTCAACCAGGTTTACCCACTAAAAACCCTCCGTGACCCCCGCCTCCATTCGACCAGATGTTCGGTCTCCTGGAAGCAAGGGCCATCACCTGTGCTTAGCGGAGGTTGCCTTGCCGACCCTGACAGGATCTTATCATAAGGCAACCCCCTGCACACTTCCTCTCCTCTCACTAAACGACTTCCCCGCCGCCTCCACTCAACCCAACGCTCAATCTCCCAGCACCGCCCGTCTCTATCCCCCTCTCCCTGTTCCTATCCTTCACCTCCTTACGCTCCATAACGCTGCACACAAACGGATACAGCAATCCCCACACCCGCCTATCCCCCACCATACGTGCTATTATTTCACCCGGAGGCGGCAATTCCTCCACTCCCAACAGCGACAAAACATCTTCCCTCTCCTGTCGCCACCTCACACACTGCCAAATGACATGTTCCGGGTCGTCCCGCACTCCGCAAATAGAACACTCATCTCCCACCGTTTTGCCTATTCTCATGGTATATGACCCGAAGGACCCATGCCCCGTCAGGAACTGGGTGAAGTAATATGATGTCCTTCGAAATGGACAGTCACACCACTCCACCAAGCTCCCGACGAGCGTGCGGAGCCACCTCCCCTCCCCCCTATCCCACTCCCTCTGCCATCTCATCATAGTTCTGCGCCTCGCAGCCCTTCTCTTTCCTGGGAGGTGCCCGTCTCCCACCGTAAACAAGTATACCCTCTCAGCAACCAAGATATCCGCCGGCGGGGTTGCGGATACCACTGCGCGGCAGCCGCAGATACAGTTCTGTACCAACCTCGAATTCGATCGCTACTCAAATTACCGACCTCAAATTCGATCACTTTTCAAATAACCAACCTCAAATTCGATCACTACTCAAATTACCAACCTCAAATTCAATCGCTACTCAAATTACCAACCTCGAATTCAACCACTACTCAAATTACCAACTTCGAATTCGATTGCTACTCAAATTACCGACCTCGAATTCAATCACTACTCAAATTACCAACCTCGAATTCGATCGCTACTCAAATTACCAACCTCGAATTCGATCACTACTCAAATTAACGACCTCGAATTCAATCACTACTCAAATTATCGACCTCAAATTCAATTGCTACTCAAATTACCGACCTGAAATTCAATCGCTACTCAACTTACCGACCTCAAATTCGATCACTACTCAAATTACCAACCCCGAATTCGATCGCTACTCAAATTACCAACCTCGAATTCAATCGCTACTCAAATTACCGACCTCGAATTCGATCACTACTCAAATTTCCAACCTCGAATTCGATCGCTACTCAAATTACCAACCTCGAATTCAATCGCTACTCAAATTACCGACCTCGAATTCGATCGCTACTCAAATTACCAACCTCGAATTCAATCGCTACTCAAATTACCGACCTCGATTTCGATCACTATTCAAATTACCAACCTCGAATTCGATCGCTACTCAAATTACCAACCTCAAATTCGATCACTACTCAAATTACCAAACTCGAATTCAATCACTACTCAAATTACCGACCTCAAATTCGATCGCTACTCAAATTACCGACCTCAAATTCGATCGCTACTCAAATTACCAACCTCGAAATCAATCACTACTCAAATTACCATCCTCAAATTCGATCACTACTCAAATTACCAACCTCGAATTCAATCGCTCTTCAAATTACCGACCTCGAATTCGATCACTACTCAAATTACCAACCTCGAATTCAATCGCTAATCAAATTACCAACCTCGAATTCAATCACTACTCAAAATACCAACCTCGAATTCAATCACTACTCAAATTACAAACTTCGAATTCAATCACTACTCAAATTACCAACCTCGAATTGGATTGCTACTCAAATTACCAACCTCGAATTCAATCGCTACTCAAATTACCGACCTCGAATTCAATCACTACTCAAGTTACCAACCTCGAATTCGATCGCTACTCAAATTACCAACCTCGAATTCAATCGCTACTCAAATTACCGACCTCGAATTCGATCACTACTCAAATTACCAACCTCGAATTCAATCGCTAATCAAATTACCAACCTCGAATTCAATCACTACTCAAAATACCAACCTCGAATTCAATCACTACTCAAATTACAAACTTCGAATTCAATCACTACTCAAATTACCAACCTCGAATTGGATTGCTACTCAAATTACCAACCTCGAATTCAATCGCTACTCAAATTACCGACCTCGAATTCAATCACTACTCAAGTTACCAACCTCGAATTCGATCGCTACTCAAATTACCAACCTCGAATTCAATCGCTACTCAAATTACCGACCTCGAATTCGATCACTATTCAAATAACCAACCTCGAATTCGATCGCTACTCAAATTACCAACCTCAAATTCGATCACTACTCAAATTACCAACCTCGAATTCAATCACTACTCAAATTACCGACCTCAAATTCGATCGCTACTCAAATTACCGACCTCAAATTCGATCGCTACTCAAATTACCAACCTCGAAATCAATCACTACTCAAATTACCATCCTCAAATTCGATCACTACTCAAATTACCAACCTCGAATTCAATTGCTCTTTAAATTACCGACCTCGAATTCGATCACTACTCAAATTACCAACCTCGAATTCAATCGCTACTCAAATTACCAACCTCGAATTCAATCACTCCTCAAATTACCAACCTCAAATTCGATCGCTACTCAAATTACCGACCTCAAATTCGATCGCTACTCAAATTACCAACCTCGAAATCAATCACTACTCAAATTACCATCCTCAAATTCGATCACTACTCAAATTACCAACCTCGAATTCAATTGCTCTTCAAATTACCGACCTCGAATTCGATCACTACTCAAATTACCAACCTCGAATTCAATCGCTACTCAAATTACCAACCTCGAATTCAATCACTCCTCAAATTACCAACCTCGAATTGGATTGCTGCTCAAATTGCCGACCTTGAATTAAATCGCTACTCAAATTACCGACCTCGAATTCAACCACTACTCAAGTTACCAACCTCGAATTCGATCGCTACTCAAATTACCAACCGCGAATTCGATCGCTCTTCAAATTACGAACCTCGAATTCAATCACTACTCAAATTACCGACCTCAAATTCGATCGCTACTCTAATTACCGACCTCAAATTCGATCACTACTCAAATTACCAACCTCGAATTCGATTACTGCTCAAATTACCAACCTCGAATTCAATCACTACTCAAATTACCGACCTCAAATTCGATCGCTACTCAAATTACCGACCTCAAATTCGATCACTACTCAAATTACCAACCTCAAATTCGATCACTTCTCAAATTACCAACCTCAAATTCAATCGCTACTCAAATTTCCAACCTCGAATTCGATCACTACTCAAATTACCAACCTCGAATTCGATCACTACTCAAATTACCGACCTCGAATTCAATCACTACTCAAATTACCGACCTCAAATTCGATTGCTACTCAAATTACCGACCTCAAATTCAATCGCTACTCAAATTACCGACCTCAAATTCGATCACTACTCAAATTTCTTTTTTTTTTTTTTTTTTTGACGGAGGGAAAATGCATTACGCACTCACTCCCCGGGAATTGTGAGTCATCAGGGAAAGTGTGGGACTCCCTAGAGGACGACCATCCCCCACCCCATCCAGGACATTATTCCTGAATGGGCGCAGGACACACCCGTCAACCAGGTTTACCCACTAAAAACCCTCCGTGACCCCCGCCTCCATTCGACCAGATGTTCGGTCTCCTGGAAGCAAGGGCCATCACCTGTGCTTAGCGGAGGTTGCCTTGCCGACCCTGACAGGATCTTATCATAAGGCAACCCCCTGCACACTTCCTCTCCTCTCACTAAACGACTTCCCCGCCGCCTCCACTCAACCCAACGCTCAATCTCCCAGCACCGCCCGTCTCTATCCCCCTCTCCCTGTTCCTATCCTTCACCTCCTTATGCTCCATAACGCTGCACACAAACGGATACAGCAATCCCCACACCCGCCTATCCCCCACCATACGTGCTAATATTTCACCCGGAGGCGGCAATTCCTCCACTCCCAACAGGGACAAAACATCTTCCCTCTCCTGTCGCCACCTCACACACTGCCAAATGACATGTTCCGGGTCGTCCCGCACCCCGCACACAGAACACTCATCTCCCACCGTTTTGCCCATTCTCATGGTATATGACCCGAAGGACCCATGCCCCGTCAGGAACTGGGTGAAGTAATATGATGTCCTTCGAAATGGACAGTCACACCACTCCACCAAGCTCCCGACGAGCGTGCGGAGCCACGTCCCCTCTCCCCTATCCCACTCCTTCTGCCATCCCATCATAGTTCTGCGCCTCGCAGCCCTTCTCTTTCCTGGGAGGTGCCTGTCTCCCACCGTAAACAAGTATCCCCTCTCAGCAACCAAGATATCCGCCGGCGGGGTTGCGGATACCACTTGCGCGGCAGCCGCAGACACAGTTCTGTACCAACCTCGAATTCGATCGCTACTCAAATTACCGACCTCAAATTCGATCACTTTTCAAATAACCAACCTCAAATTCGATCACTACTCAAATTACCAACCTCAAATTCAATCGCTACTCAAATTACCAACCTCGAATTCAACCACTACTCAAATTACCAACTTCGAATTCGATTGCTACTCAAATTACCGACCTCGAATTCAATCACTACTCAAATTACCAACCTCGAATTCGATCGCTACTCAAATTACCAACCTCGAATTCGATCACTACTCAAATTAACGACCTCGAATTCAATCACTACTCAAATTATCGACCTCAAATTCAATTGCTACTCAAATTACCGACCTGAAATTCAATCGCTACTCAACTTACCGACCTCAAATTCGATCACTACTCAAATTACCAACCCCGAATTCGATCGCTACTCAAATTACCAACCTCGAATTCAATCGCTACTCAAATTACCGACCTCGAATTCGATCACTACTCAAATTTCCAACCTCTAATTCGATCGCTACTCAAATAACGAACCTCGAATTCAATCACTACTCAAATTACCAACCTCGAATTCGATCGCTACTCAAATTACCAACCTCGAATTCAATCGCTACTCAAATTACCGACCTCGAATTCGATCACTATTCAAATTACCAACCTCGAATTCGATCGCTACTCAAATTACCAACCTCAAATTCGATCACTACTCAAATTACCAACCTCAAATTCGATCACTACTCAAATCACCAAACTCGAATTCAATCACTACTCAAATTACCGACCTCAAATTCGATCGCTACTCAAATTACCGACCTCAAATTCGATCGCTACTCAAATTACCAACCTCGAAATCAATCACTACTCAAATTACCATCCTCAAATTCGATCACTACTCAAATTACCAACCTCGAATTCAATCGCTCTTCAAATTACCGACCTCGAATTCGATCATTACTCAAATTACCAACCTCGAATTCAATCGCTAATCAAATTACCAACCTCGAATTCAATCACTACTCAAAATACCAACCTCGAATTCGATCGCTACTCAAATTACCAAACTCGAATTCAATCGCTACTCAAATTACCGACCTCGAATTCGATCACTATTCAAATAACCAACCTCGAATTCGATCGCTACTCAAATTACCAACCTCAAATTCGATCACTACTCAAATTACCAACCTCGAATTCAATCACTACTCAAATTACCGACCTCAAATTCGATCGCTACTCAAATTACCAACCTCGAAATCAATCACTACTCAAATTACCATCCTCAAATTCGATCACTACTCAAATTACCAACCTCGAATTCAATTGCTCTTCAAATTACCGACCTCGAATTCGATCACTACTCAAATTACCAACCTCGAATTCAATCGCTACTCAAATTACCAACCTCGAATTCAATCACTCCTCAAATTACCAACCTCGAATTGGATTGCTGCTCAAATTGCCGACCTTGAATTAAATCGCTACTCAAATTACCGACCTCGAATTCAACCACTACTCAAGTTACCAACCTCGAATTCGATCGCTACTCAAATTACCAACCTCGAATTCGATCGCTCTTCAAATTACGAACCTCGAATTCAATCACTACTCAAATTACCGACCTCAAATTCGATCGCTACTCTAATTACCGACCTCAAATTCGATCACTACTCAAATTACCAACCTCGAATTCGATTACTGCTCAAATTACCAACCTCGAATTCAATCACTACTCAAATTACCGACCTCAAATTCGATCGCTACTCAAATTACCGACCTCAAATTCGATCACTACTCAAATTACCAACCTCAAATTCGATCACTTCTCAAATTACCAACCTCAAATTCAATCGCTACTCAAATTTCCAACCTCGAATTCGATCACTACTCAAATTACCAACCTCGAATTCGATCACTACTCAAATTACCGACCTCGAATTCAATCACTACTCAAATTACCGACCTCAAATTCGATTGCTACTCAAATTACCGACCTCAAATTCAATCGCTACTCAAATTACCGACCTCAAATTCGATCACTACTCAAATTTTTTTTTTTTTTTTTTGACGGAGGAAAATGCATTACGCACTCACTCCCGGGAATTGTGAGTCATCAGGAAAGTGTGGGACTCCTAGAGGACGACCATCCCCCACCCCATCCAGGACATTATTCCTGAATGGGCGCAGGACACACCCGTCAACCAGGTTTACCCACTAAAAACCCTCCGTGACCCCCGCCTCCATTCGACCAGATGTTCGGTCTCCTGGAAGCAAGGGCCATCACCTGTGCTTATCGGAGGTTGCCTTGCCGACCCTGACAGGATCTTATCATAAGGCAACCCCCTGCACACTTCCTCTCCTCTCACAAATATATTCTTAAATTTATTCAATAAAGTTTAAATTTATATATTACCTTAATTATAATATTATTTATATAATGAAAATATGGAAATTCTTGGTCGATTCTTGATATTTTTTCGATCTATATTGGTATTCGACCTGGTTTTCGAAATAAAAGTCAATTCGGAATCCTCAATATTTCGTTTAATATGTAAACATCCTCGGGAGGTACTGAAATTACAAACGTTACATCAAATAATACAATAACCGTGGGAAGATGTTACACATACATAATGAAGATCTACGAAAAACAGACATTTGACAACAAGGTGATACTGTTTTGAAATCTAAATTTGACGGTTGCTATGGGTTTTTTATCGAAGGTTAAAATATTGCAATAAATTTTGTTTAAATCGTTAACATCAGTTCTAAAATTCATTGTTTTATATTCTTTTATATGACACATTTCTAAAAAAGATCGTTTATTTTGATTGAAAAAATTAATTTATGGTGACCATTTGAACAAAATTACAGTGATTAATAATGACGAAAGTTTAAGATATACGAGTTTTCCATATATAGTTGAATTATCGGAAGAAATAAGAAAAGTTTTCAGAAACAAAATCAATACAAGAATTACAAGTTCTAATTTAATAACTGGTAGACAATTTTTCAATAGGCAGAAAGACAAAATTTCTAAAATGAAACTAAAAAACGTAATATATAAAATTAATTGTAATCACTGTGATTTGAGTTATGTTGGACAAACGTGTCAGGCTTTAAAAACGACTAGCTTTACATCGAAGTGACTCGAGGTTGAGACCCGAGCGTTGTGCTTTAGCACATCATGTTTTTAGAACTGGACATACAATCGATTACGAAAATTTGAATATTCTGGATATAGAAGACAATCAAAATAAACGATCTTTTCTAGAAATGTGTCATATAAAAGAATATAAAACAATGAATTTTAGAACTGATGTTAACGATTTAAACAAAATTTATTGCAATATTTTAACCTTCGATAAAAAAACCCATAGCAACCGTCAAATTTAGATTTCAAAACAGTATCACCTTGTTGTCAAATGTCTGTTTTTCGTAGATCTTCATTATGTATGTATAACATCTTCCCACGGTTATTGTATTATTTGATGTAACGTTTGTAATTTTAGTACCTCCCGAGGATGTTTACATATTAAACGAAATATTGAGGATTCCGAATTGACTTTCATTTCGAAAACCAGGTCGAATACCAATATAGATCGAAAAAAAAAATTATTTATATATATAATTATGTTTTTCGGTTTGGAAACCAAGTTTTTAAAAACAAAACTTTTATTAGAACGCACGGTACATGAGGAGCACAACTATGTATTGATGAATAGATTCTGAATGGCTCGATACAATTCAATTTCCTATATAGAATAATAAAAGCTTGTGTTGCATTTTCACAATCTAAAAATAAACGTATGGTGATATATTCTCCTTATGATTTCCTGTTGACTAATTCTATCTATTAAATATAGAAGTCCGATTACATAACTCCTCCCCGCTTTGGATAAAGGTATCTCCTGTAGGAGTAGCTTTAGTTATAACATATTTTCTGCAATATTTAAAATAAGAGTAAATAAAGATAATAATAATTATGATAATAAAGATGATTATTATAATGAAGATTAAATTCGAAGGTTGGACGTTCCACGTTTCGATTTCTTCTAACTCGATATCTGGGATGTCCTCAATGTCTTCGTTGTTGTGTTGATTGCTTGTTGTTTCCTTTGATGGGTTAGAGTGTACTTTTGGTAGAATGATGAATTTTTCTTCATCTATTGATGCTGTGGGGCTGACTTCTTTGTCGCCGTTACTTATAGCACATTTAGTTTTGATAAGCGTTGTCGTTGATATGAACTGATACTTGGTTTGTTGGTTACATTTTTCCAATATTTTGTTGTTTGCGATGGACAAAATATTTCCATCTTCTAGTAATTTCAAATCTGGATACGGTATTTTAGTTATCTTCTCGCAATTTTCGTTATGGGTTTTTAGAATATTCCGCATACAATTTGGTGCTTTTGATAGGGTTTCTTGATCGCATAAATAATCTTCTTCAATTGGATGGCATATAGTTGTTGACCAGTTTAGTATTTCTCCTCGAGAGAGCCAATAGGATCGGTATAAGGAATGGTTAAATTATTTTGAGACAAGAAATAAAGCCTGTATAAATCGTAATTCTCCTTGAAAACTAATGGAATTGATACCAAAAGTAATAGAATCTTATTTTTCAGAATTATTTTTGTATGGCACAATTGGTGATAGTCCTTCAAATGATGTACAGGTATTATTGTTACATTTCTTATTAATTCTGAGAATATCGAATAAGGTAAAATCGATTCATGTAATAGGTGTAATCTTGCAAAGCTTACGGATGTTTGTATTTCATCCAAAATATCCTTTATGTCTTTAGTCTGAAATGTTATAAGATGCATTTGTTCAATTTGTTGTATTTCCGGTACACGTTGTAACAACTTTAAATTATTAGTTAGTTCTTTGAACTTGTTACTGTATTTGTCTTTTAAATCGTTTACAATTGTCGCTATCTGTTTTGATTTTCATTAACACTCTCTCATTTTTCGCTATACTATTAAAATAATTCTTGTATAATTCTTCGTCATCAGAGTCTAGTGTTCCAAATAATATTTTGGATATTTTACCACCAAGATTTATAAGTCCTTTTCTAATTCTAATTTTCTCATTTAGAATTTCTTCGAGTGAATTCATGTTCATTTTATTTGAGTTTTGTAAATATTTATAATGCGTCAAATACGATGATGAGAATCTTTCCTGATTAAAACGGTCAATCTGAGTTTGAAATTGCAAAATTATATCTTCTATTTTCTTTAAATCGACATGATAAATTAATTGCAAATTTTTATTTGTTATATAGGCTTTTCCTAGTGAAATGGGAAGTATGTTATTTTGTATAGGAATGATTTGTAGTGATTCCGTAAGAATAATTACTTGGGTTAATATTAGGAAAATTGTTATATCCATTTTTAATCTGGAAAAGAGAATTTGAATTTATTATTTTCTTTGTTTCAAAATCTTTTATGGTATATGTGTTTATTATTTTTATCTTGAATTAGTGTTTTATCAATTTCATGAGCATCTATCTTTTATATACGGGATCTAATTTACGAGTTATAGGATTTTTTATGTAAGTGGGATTTTCATTTAAAGAATGGCTTTCTTTAGCTTTCCTTTTCTCGTTTAGTTTCTCTAATTTTTCTATTTTTTTCTCTTGACGTATTTCTAAGTGATTTGTTATGTCATTGAGATTTTCAATATAGTTTTCTACATAATTTTGTACTTGTTCATTATGGGATTTTTCTATTGGTATTGAGTAGTTTAAATCTGCTTTTATTATTTGCATAGGCGTTATTTCTAGAGCTGAATGATTTGAATTATTATAACTGAGTAATGCTTGTGATATTCTATTTTGAAAAGTATTTTTATTTCCGATTGTTCTTAATTGTTCAATTAAAGTTGAATGGAATCTCTCAACTAAAGCGTTTGAATTAGGATTGTAATTCGTTATATAGTGAATGTCAATACTATGGGTTTTACAAAAATCTTGTACAACGCTATTTTTAAACTCTAATCCATTATCGCAAGTTATCTTATTCGGTATGCCAAAATGGCTGAAATAAATTAACAGTTTATCTACTATTTCCATACCTGTCTTCTGTAATAATGGATAACATTGTCCAAATCTAGAGAATGAATCAATTACGCTTAGACAATATGTCTGATTGAATCTAATTGTATCACAATAGATGTGTGCAAAGGGTTTTGTTCCTATTGGGTTTGATTTATACTGTAATTGTATTGGTGTTCTCTCATATTTATTTTTTTGACATATTTCACATGAATTTACATAGTTTTGAACATCTTTAGTCATATTTGGCCAATAGTATTTTTTCTTTAAACTTATTAGATTTTCTCGTAATCCTCTATGTATAGTTTTAGTTTCATGATATTGTTTAATTCTTAGTAATTGTTCTTCTTTTTCTTCAACGTCTTCTAGCAAAATTCTAGAGATTTTAAATTTTATTGTTCGACTTTCAAATTTATCTTGTAGAATTCTAATTATTGGTTCTTCTAATTCCGGTGATGCGAAATAAATTGTATATTGCTTTTCTGGCTGCACATATTCTTTAATGAATTTAAATAAATCTTGATTCAAATCATTTAATGAAACTCGTAATCTTATTTTATCTCCAAATAATTTAATTTTTACAACATTATAGTTTTTAGCTGCTTTAAATATTATTTGTAGTGTGGAGGAATTTAAACTTATGACGTTTTTGGGATTTATCTCAATTAAATCATCATCATTTAAAATTGCTAATTCTTCATTTAGATTTTCTTTGACTAGTGTAGGAGGTTCTTCATCCGAATCATTATAAGCTTCTTCTTGTAAAATTTTTAAGCATTCATCTAATTCTTCATTTGTAATTTGATTGGCTAATGACAATATATCATCTTCTATTCCGTTTATTTCTATGAAATCATTGTTAATATTTTCTGGTGATATTTGATCATCTGCATTTAAAATAACTCGACTTAATGCATCTGCATTATTTAATGAACCTTTTCTGTATTTAATTTCATAATCAAATTCTTCAAGTTTTATTCGCCAACGCATAAGGCGTGAATTTGGTTCTTTTAATGAGAATAGCCACGTTAAAGGTTTATGGTCTGTATAAATTGTGAATTTTCTTCCATAAAGGTAAGGTCTGAAATGTTTACATGACCACACAATGGCTAATAATTCTTTTTCTATTGTACTGTATCTAGTTTCTGTTTCTGTGAGAGTTTTACTTGCAAAAGCAACAGGAAGATTGTTTGGTGGATCACCTTGTGATAAAACTGAACCTATAGCATAACCTGATGCATCTGTAGTAAGTACAAAAGGTTTTTCAAAATCTGGATATTTTAATATTGGATAATTCAATAGACTTCTTTTACATATTTCGAATGCTTCGATGTATTTAGAATCCTCAATATTTATTTTAGATCCTTTTTTAAACATGTTGTTAATGGTTTAGTTATTTTTGCAAAATTAGGGATGAATTTTCTGTAATATCCTACAAGTCCTAAGAAAGATTTTATTTCTTTCTGATTTGTTGGAATTGGGAAGTTAGAAATTGCTTTTAGTTTATTATTATTGGGTTTAATTCCTTCTGGTGAAATAGTATGTCCTAGAAATTCAATCTCTGTTTTAAAGAAATGACATTTGTCAAGTTGAATTTTTAATTTATCTTTTCTGAATACTTCTAAAATATTATGTATATCAGCTAAGTGTTGTTCTATTGAATCCGAGAAAATTACTATATCATCCATGTATACGTAACATATTTTTCCAATAAAATCTTTTAAAACATTATTCATTGTTCTTTGAAACGTTGCTGGTGCATTTTTTAGACCAAACGGCATTCTTAAGAATTCGTAGTGTCCATTCTCTACTGTGAAGGCTGTTTTTTCAATTGAACTTTCATCTAATTCGATTTGATGAAAACCTGATGCTAGGTCAAGGGTTGTAAAATATTTTTTATTTCCTAATTTGTCTAATATGCTTTCAATCTGTGGTATTGGATATTTGTCATCAATTGTTTTATCATTAAGTTTTCTATAGTCAATTGCAATATGCCATTTTGTTTTTCCGGATAAGTCCTGTTTTTTAGGAACTATTACAACTGGAAAAGACCAAGGGGATATACTGGGTCTTATTATTTTTTCTCTAACATATCTTTTATTTGATTCTGAACTTCTTCTCTGTGAATCTCTGGGTATCGATATATTTTACAATGAACTGGAATATCATCCGTTGTTCTGATTTTATGTTTTATTTTTCCTGAAAAATTTAATGGTTCACCTGGTAATTGTAAGGCATCTCTATTTGTTTCAAGTATTTTAGTTAATTGACTTTTTATCTTTGGTTGCAAATGGCTCAAATCTACTGGAATATCATTTCGTTTTTGACATACTTGTTGGAAATAAAAATGTATTTGGCAATAATCATTAGCTAGTATTTGATTTTTAAAATCCAGTTTTAATTCGTATTTATTTAAGAAATCTGCTCCAATTAAACCATCATAGTTTTTATGGAATTTGTACAGAATAAAAGGGTGAAAATCATCTATTTGAAATTCTGAAAATAATGGAATTAATACTTTTTCGTCTGAAGTTTGACTTTTCATACATGCTGTGAGAACTGTACTTTCTTTGAAAATATTGTTGGGGAAATTATTATAAGCAAATTTTGGATCTATTAGACATACGGAACATCCACTGTCTATTAATAATTTACATTTTGGATATTTAAATTCGATATATGGTAATTGATTAGTATTATCTACTGTTTGATTTAGGTCAATGTTTCTTTTTCGGCAAATTTCTGAAAATTTCGTTTTGTTACCTCATTGGATACCTCTTCTTTATAATCACGTTGAGGTTTTTCTTGTAATATTCGTTTCTTGGATTATTTGATTCTACATGTGTTACCTCTTCAAATGTGTAAGGCATTTGCGAATTTAAATTCTTTCTTTGAGTACCACTTTGATAGTTGGTATAATAATTAGGTTTTTATAAAATTGATTACTACTTTGAACTGACATTTTCTCAGGGGGTGTGAGAATTCGTCTATTTGGATTAGGCTTAAATACGTAGATTTGATTTTTCGAAGTACTTGGACCGAAAACCTGTTCATTTGTAGGGTAATGCGTTTTAACTGGACGCGTTACAAAATTAATTGGTTGTGAGGGAAATTTATTTTGCTGATTTTGAAATGCATGGTTATTATTATAATGTCGATTATTCGGAAAATAATTATTCCTTGGATTAAATTGATTATGGTTGTTGTAATTATTGAAAGGTTTCTGATTACTTTGGGGCGTGTGTCTTTTATCATTAAAATGTCTATTCATTTGTGATTTATAATGATCAAAGGGCTGCTGATAATAGTAAAAATCTTGTCTTATGAAAGAAACCATTTGATTATAATCCATTATATTATGGCCTCTAAGTGCTGTTTGTAAATCAGAATTTAAGTTGTATAACAGAACGCGAGTTGCTACGCGAGACGCGATGTTTTTCTCTTGATCCTTTTCTATAGTAGGCAAATCTGATAATTCGACCTGCGAATCGTATTTGTTTTTCATCTCGACAATTCTTTCGAGAAACTGTAAATCATTTTCGTGTTTCTTTTTTCTCGCATTTTGTAATTCCCAGAACAATACTGTTAAACTTATTTTTTATTCAAATCGTATTTTAAGGAAATTTTTTAAATCGTTCCAATTTTGAGTAATGCGTTCATTACTACTTACTGCTTCACTTGCTGTTCCCGATAGTTTGCTTTTTATCGTATCTATTATTAACTCATTTAACAATGCATCTGTTGACTTAAATCGGTCATGGAATTTTTCACAATGATTAATGAATCTCGTAAGATAAGCAGGATTGCCATCGAACGGTAAAATCGGTTTTGATAATAAATCTATCGCTTTAATGCTATCAAAAAGGGCACTATCTATGGAAGTCATTTTCTGAATCGATTTGCGCTTATTTTCTTTACAAAAATGTTTAATCGAAGTAATGTTGACAGTTATTTATTTCTTCAATTATCGGAAAGAACTATTATCGATCGGTTTTTATAGAATGAAAACCTAGAAAAAACTTTGATTTGATCGGTTTTTAAAGAATGAAAACCTAGGAAAAACTTTTACACAAGTTTTACGCTCAAAACTGTGGGGAAAAGGTTGAACTAACTTTGGGCCAGGTTAGATGAAAACTGGGAGAATAAATTCGATAGAATTGGCTCTACTCACCGTTGTAGACGTTCTGGAAGTCGTCAAAAGTCGCTACTCAATCGATCGGGCTTCTGGTTTCACCGATGTTCTTTGGATGTGCTCAACAGTTGAAACTGACAGTCTTTTGAAGATTCGATGTGATGCACTTTTTATTTGATACACTTTTCACTTTCTTCTCAATTTGACTGGCAATATCCCATCCTCGTCGCCAATCATGTTTTTCGGTTTGGAAACCAAGTTTTTAAAAACAAAACTTTTATTAGAACGCACGGTACATGCGGAGCACAACTATGTATTGATGAATAGATTCTGAATGGCTCGATACAATTCAATTTCCTATATAGAATAATAAAAGCTTGTGTTGCATTTTCACAATCTAAAAATAAACGTATGGTGATATATTCTCCTTATGATTTCCTGTTGACTAATTCTATCTATTAAATATAGAAGTCCGATTACATAACTATATATATAATTTAGAAAGGAACAGTGTTGACAGAAGTCAAAACTGTTTTCTGGTAATAACCATGGATATGAATTTATAACATCTTTTATGTTCGCACGTCATATCGTTTTAAAATATATATAATTTAAATAATATATATCTATTAAATTATTTATAAACAAAATTGCGTACAGATTTAAAATAAAAAAAAATCTCTTTTCAAATTCCACGAGCTTTTTTTTCTATTTTTGATGTTAATATTTTCAATTTTGAAGAAATTCATTAAAAAATTCATTTTTTTAAATGTAAACTTTTCAAATTGAAAAGATTTTTTTTTTATTGAAGAATTTCTCAATTTTTTTTTTCAAACCAAATTTTCAAAATTTAAAAATTTTTTAGTTTCCTTGAATTTCCATGCAATTAAATTTTCTATTTTTATCTTTTTTTTGAAAAATATCCACAAAATCTAAAACAATAAATTTTTCCCCCACAAAAATTAAAAATAATAAATTTATTATTCATAATTAAAAAAATATTTTTGAATCCTCACACTTTATAGGCAGGAAACCGTATTCTTTTGTTGATAAATTAAATTCTTGATAAATTTATTGAATAAATAAAAATCCACGAATTAATTATCCACGAATTAAAGATATTTTTAAATCCACACACTTTATAGGCAGGAAACCGTATTTTTTTGTTAATAAATTAAATTTTCAATAAATTTATTAAATAAATAAAAATCCACGAATCAATTATCCACGAATTAATTATCCACGAAATAATTATCCACGAATTGAAAATATTTTTAAATCCCCACACTTTATAGGCTGGAAATCGTATTTTTTTGTCAATAAATTGAATTTTTAATAAATTTATCAAATAGATGAAAATCCACGAATAAATTATACACGAATAAATTATCCACGAATTAACTATCCACGAATTAATTATCCACGAATTAATTATCCACGAATTAAAAATATTTTAAAATCCCCACACTTAATAGGCAGGAAACCGTATTTTTTTGTTAATAAATTGAATTTTTAATAAATCTATCAAATAGATAAAAATCCACGAATTAATTATCCACGAATTAAAAATATTTTTAAATCCCCACACTTTATGGGCGGAAACCGTATTTTTTGTTAATAAATTAAATTTTTAATAAATTCATTAAATAAACAAAAATCCACGAATTAATTATCCACGAATTGAAAATATTTTTAAATCCCCACACTTCATAGGCAGGAAACCGTATTTTTTGTTAATTAATGAAATTTTTAATGAATTCATTAAATAAATAAAAATCCACGAATTAAAAATCCACGAATTAAAAATATTGTTAAATCCCCACACTTCATAGGCAGGAAACCGTATTTTTTTGGTGATAAATTAAATTTTTAATAAATTTATTGAATAAATAAAAATCCACGAATTAATTATCCACGAATTAAAAATATTTTTAAATCCTCACACTTTATAGGCAGGAAACCGTATTTTTTGATAATGAATCAAATTTTTAATAAATTTATTAAATGAATAAAAATCCACGAATTAATTATCCACGAATTAAAAATATTTTTGAATTCTCACACTTTATAGGCAGGAAACCGTATTTGTTTGTTAATAAATTAAATTTTTAATAAATTTATTAAATAAATAAAAATCCACGAATTAATTATCCACGAATTGAAAATATTTTTAAATCCTCACACTTTATAGGCAGAAAACCGTATTTCTTTGTTAATAAATAAAATTTTAATAAATTTATTAAATGAATAAAAATCCACGAATTAATTATCCACGAATTAAAAATATTTTTAAATTCTCACACTTTATAGGCAGGAAACCGTATTTTTTTGTTAATAAATTAAATTTTTAATAAATTTTTTAAATAAACAAAACTCCACGAATAAATTATCCACGAATTAAAAATATTTTTAAATCCCCACACTTTATAGCCAGGAAACCGTATTTTTTTGTTAATAAATTAAATTTCAATGAATTCATTGAATAAATGAAAATCCACGAATTAAAAATCCACGAATTAATTATCCACGAATTAAGAATATTTTTGAATCCCCACACTTTATAGGCAGGAAACCGTATTTTTATGTTAATAAATTAAATTTTTAATAAAGTTATTAAATAAATAAAAATCCACGAATTAATTATCCACTAATTAAAAATATTTTCAAATCCCCACACTTTATAGCCAGGAAACCGTATTTTTTTGTTAATAAATTAAATTTTCAATGAATTCATTGAATAAATAAAAATCCACGAATTGAAAATCCACGAATTAATCATCCACGAATTAAAAATATTTTTGAATCCCCACACTTTATAGGCAGGAAACCGTATTTTTATGTTAATAAATTGAATTTTCAATAAATTTTTTAAATAAATAAAAATCCACGAATAAATTATCCACGAATTAAAAATATTTTCAAATCCCCACACTTTATAGGAAGGAAACCGTATTTTTTTGTTATTAAATTAACAATATTTTCAAAAAAAAAGGGATGAAAAGATTTTATCTAAATTTCTATTTGTTCCTAAAGGGTTATTTGAGCCTGTTTGGTGGAGGAATATAAAGTGAATTATTACTATAGCGGTAACAATAAAAGGAAAAATGAAATGAAATGCAAAGAATCGTGAAAGAGTAGCGTTATCAACAGCAAAACCACCCCATAATCAGATTAAAATAGAGTTTCCAATATAAGGAATTGCTGATAATAAATTGGTAATTAATGTTGCGCCTCAAAAAGATATTTGCCCTCAAGGTAGAACATAACCAAGGAAAGCTGTTGCTATAGTTAAAAATAAGATAATTACTCCTACTCTTCATGTATAAGTAAGCGAATAAGAATTAAAATAAATTCCTCGGCCGATATGTATATATAAACAGATAAAAAAAAATGAGGCTCCATTAGCATGGAGAATTCGGAATAATCAACCAAAGTTTACATTTCGGCAAATGTGTGAAACTCTATTGAATGCAAGGTCGATATTAGAGCAGTAATGTATTGCTAAGAATAATCCAGTAATGATTGGGATTAATAAGCATAATCCTAATAATCTTCCAAAGTTTCAAAATAATGTAATATTTGAAGGTGTAGGTAGATTTACTAGAGCATTATTTACAATTTTTAATAGGGGCGATTTTTTTCGTAATGGTGTTAACATAGATTTGTCGCAGAGGATTTTTGTAGTTTTTAGTGATATTTACTACTGTAATTAAAGTAATTAGAAGGTAACATAATGAATCAAGAGATTTTTAAATTTGGTCAATTAAAAAATTTGTTTGAGGTAAATAAAAAATTGATTTTATTTCGCTGACAAAAGGTTAATTCGTTAAGATTAAATAGATTAGTTTGTCAATTCATAAAAAATATTAATGGGGGTAATACAGTGAAAAAGTCAATTTTTGTAAATTTTTCATTTGAGGCTAGGCTTGTTATGTAAATAAATAAAACTAGTAGTCCTCCGATAGTAATAAGAATAAGAATATAGCTAAATCAAAAATTTAATCTGATTGATCCAATTAATCAACAGATCAAAATAGTTTGGAGAAAAATGATTATTCCAATATTTAGGGGATGGTTAATAAATGGGATAAATAAAGCTAGGATTAATAATATGTATATATCAAGATGTAGTTCAATAAAAGTTTCAATTTTGGAGATTAGAGATAAGGTTTCTTTATCTTGAAGTTTTAAAAGTTGCCTTATTTATGGTTTACAAGACCATTATTTTATTTAAATTATTGAGACTATGAAGGTTCAATTTCATATTTTATTAATAATAATTGTTTTTATAAATTTAATTTGAACATATAAACATTTTTTAATTTTTTTATTAACTTTGGAATTTTTAGTTTTATTTATTTTTTTAATTATATTTTTTTATTTGAATTCATTTAGTTATGAAAATTATGTTTCTATAATTTTTTCGTCAATAAGAGTTTGTGAGAGAGCTTTAGGGTTATCTTTATTAGTTTTAATAATACGAAGGTATGGTAGAGATTATTTTTCAATAATAAATTTATTATGATAAGAATTTTAATTATATTAAGAATTTTAATTTTTAGAAGAAAATGAATTTCATTTTATTTTTTTATAAATTTATTTGTATTAATTCATTTATATTTTTCATTTAATTTTCCTTTATTTAATTTTTGTTTTTTTAGATTAAATTTAGGGGTAGATTAATTTTGTTAACATTATGGTTAGGGATTTTAATAATTATAGCAAGAGAAAAAATTTATAAATTAATAAATTTTTCAAATTTATTTATTTTTATAATTAGTATTTTGATTTTATTTTTAGTGTTAAATTTTTCATCTTTAAGAATAATAATATTTTAAATTTTTTTTGAGTCTAGGTTAATCCCTGTAGTTTTGATTATTATAGGTTGAGGCTATCAACCTGAACGTATCCAGGCGATGTTGTATTTATTTTTTTACACAATAGTTGCTTCTTTACCTATAATTTTATTTTTATTATATATTCATGATTTTCATTTTTCTTCAAATTTTTTGAATAATTCCGAGATTGATAGTTTAATTTTATTTGTATTAATGAGTATAGTATTTTTTGTTAAGTTTCCTATATTTTTTGTTCATTTATGACTACCAACGGCTCATGTTGAGGCCCCTGTTTCAGGTTCAATAATTTTAGCTGGGATTATATTAAAATTAGGGGGGTATGGTTTAATTCGGTTTTTAAGGTAATTTATTAAAATTGGGTTAAAGTTTGGTAGTTTAATTGTAAATTTCTCATTATAAGGGGCAATTGTTTTATCAATTCTTTGCTTACGTCAAGGCGATATAAAATCTTTAATTGCTTATTCTTCTGTTGTTCATATATCGTTAGTATTGGGGGGTATTTTGACTATAAAAACTTGAGGAATCTATGGTGCTTTAATTTTAATATTAGGTCATGGTGTTTGTTCTACTGGACTATTCGGTCTAGTTAATTTAAATTATGAACGAATTTTAAGGTGAAGTTTTCATTTAAATAAGGGATTAATTAATTTGTTACCTTTATTAACATTTTGATTGATTTGTTTCTAATTGGTAATATGGCAGCTCCTCCTACTTTGAATTTATTAGGAGAAATCAGTTTAATTAAAAGATTAGTGAGATTGTTTATTTATTTCATAATTTTAATTCTTTTTATTTCTTTTTTTAGAGCAGCTTATAGCCTTTATCTGTTCAATCAACATGGGAAAATAAACTTAGGAATATATTCTTATCTGGTAATTTCAGTTAGTGAAAATTTATTTTCAATTTTACATTGATTGCCCTTGAATATGTTATCTTTAAAAAGAGATTTATTTTTTTAAAAATGAGATTTAAATAGTTTAATAAAAATTTTGATTTGTGGGATCAAAGGTATCAGTTGATTTTAAATTATAAATTTATTTAATGTTATTTATATTCTTTTATTGATGAGTTCTTTAATTTATTCAAGATTAAGTTTTTATTTATTAAATTTTTCTAAAGTTTATTTTTTAGAGTTTAATATTTTGGAGTTAAATACTTGTGTGATTAATTTTATCATTATTTTAGATTGAATTTGTTGGCGCAACTACCGCGAGGCGCCATTCTGGGGAGCGATCCACCACCTCGAGCAGATTTGTTATCTAGTTAGTCGTGAATAAATGCTTGTCAGAGACGGCTGTATTTAATCCCGCGCTCGAATCCAAATCGCGTCAACTCCAACAGGTTCTGAGCCCAGTATCGTAAGCAGTGAAGCGTGTGATAAACTCGTTTGTTTTCGGATCCAAAATTTTGTTTAATTTTTGTGTTTCTTTTCCGACGTAAAACCATGACTTCCGCGAGTGTTATGCATATCGAACAGCTCGGACGAGATAACTACGACACGTGGAAGATACACATCGTCGTCAAAAACGACGAGTGGGATTTCGTATCCGGAAAAACGAAGAAACCGGCCCGAACGAACGACCCGTCAAGCGAAGACAATATCGAAACGTGGACAAGATTTGATAACAAAGCAAAATCGACTATAATCCTATCAATTAGCTCCACGGAAATAAAACAGATAAAAGGTTGCACAATGGCGCGAGATGTATGGTTAAAACTTGAAGCCACGTATCAATCCAGGGGTCCGGCCAAAAAGGCCGCTCTACTAAAGCGTCTCACGCAACACAAAATAACCGAATCAGATAACGTTCGTGAACACGTGGAACAATTCTTCGACGTCATCGACAGATTGAGAGATTTGGACGTCGAAATTAATCCAGACGTGTTGGTAATACTATTGCTATACAGTTTACCAGAATCCTACGAAAATTTCCGTGTCGCGATCGAATCACGTGACGAACTCCCCGATCCGGAAGCTCTACGAATTAAAATCGTGGAAGAATATGACGCACACCGGCAGGTACCAATTTCGTCATCAACAGCTTATTTTGCGGGAAAGAATCCGCGACATCAAACAATCAATCGAACAAAGGGTCCGGCTCATGGAAACGAAAGGAAAGGATAAGGTGCAATAAATGCAAACGTTTCGGTCATAAAAGCGACCAGTGCCGCAGTCAACCGACGCACTCCAAGGACGAGTTTTCGATGGCCGCTACCGACAAAGACGCCGCCGCCGAATCACGGAGCGAATTTTATCTGGACAGCGGCGCCACAAGCCATCTTTGTAAACAGCCCGAGTTATTCGAGAGCAGCAATTCCTCGAAACGAGTAACGATAAACTTGGCGAACAACGATGCAATCTCGAGCGTCGCGGAAGGGAAGGTATCTTTCGACGCAGATGTTCGCGGTTCAACTCACAAGGTATTTTTAAATAAGGCATATTTTGTACCCGATCTTCGCAAGAATCTTCTTTCCGTCGGAAAAATAACCGAAAACGGTATGAAAGTCGTTTTTGACAATCGCGGAGCTACCGTTTTGACCGGGTCCGGAAAAACAGTTTTAACGGCAAATAAAGTAAACGGACTCTATATCGTTCATGCGCGAGACGAATCCGCGAACACAACAGTCGAATCGCGTTCAATGAAGAAAAGCGAAACGTCATCGTGGCACCGTAGAATGGGACATTTAAATTTCGCGGACCTTCGCGAAGCTGTGCGGAACGGAACCATTAAAGGACTTTCGCGTAAAACTTTGGGTGACACGTCCGAGTGCGAAATATGTATAAAAGGGAAAATGAATCGCGCGCCATTCCTGAAGATGTCAGTGCGCGTATAAAACATTCTCGATATCGTACACGCGGACGTTTGCGGCCCAATGCGAACAGAATCGAATGCGGGATCGAAATATTTCGTCGAATTTATTGACGATCATTCGCGATGGTGCGAAGTTCGATTCCTAAAATCGAAAGACGAAGTTTTCAAAGCTACGCAAGAATACGTCGCTCTCGTGGAAAATCAAAAATCGCGAAGAGTAAAATGTCTTCAATCCGATAACGGAACGGAATTCGTCAACACGAAACTCGATCATTTCCTCAGATCGCGAGGAATTACTCGCAGACTCACCGTCCCGTACAACCCGCAGCAAAACGGAATCGCGGAGCGTAAAAATCGCAGCTTAATAGAAACAGCCAGATGTCTTTTGATCGACGCAAATCTTCCGCCGTCCTTTTGGGCAGAAGCGATAAATGCCGCAAATTATATACGTAATAAATGCCCTAGCAAAAGTCTGCGAGGAAAAACCCCGTACGAAATTTGGCACGGAAAAGCACCCGACGTGAGCCATCTTCGCCTTTTTGGTTCCAAAGTATATTGCCTAAATCGCAAACCCGGCATAAACAAATTTCAATCACGATGTTCGGAAGGTTATTTCGTAGGTCACTCGGACGAAACCAAAGGATATCGCATCTGGTTACCGACCGAACGAAAAGTAATCTTATCAAGAGACGTTAAATTCTTGGCGGAACAATCGGACGAACTTCCTCGCTGCATCAACATTTTTGATGATTTCTTACCCCACTCGCGTGAAGTCGAAGTCACAGCTACAAACAAACCCGAACGTGAAGAGATCGAATTTTTCTCCGACCCGACATTAAGTTGCTCGGACACGGATCCTCAAATCACTCGCGAAAACGAAATTGATGAAACACCAGAAGAGGATCAACGCCCAACAAGAGGCCGTGGAAGACCAAGACTTATCAGAACAGGTTTACCAGGACGACCGCGCAAACTATTTCAAAGTGCTGGAGCCGCGGAGGATATTTTCTTTGCTTCAGGTGCCCCAACAATCGAAATCCCTGCAAAAGTTGCATTGTCAAGTGAACACGCCGAAGAATGGCGTAGGGCAATAATGGACGAAATCGAATCCATAATAAAGAACCAAACCTGGAAATTGGTCGATCGTCCTAGAGCGGTCAAAACTATCGGCAGCAGGATAGTACTTCGTAGCAAATACGGCTCAGACGGTACACTAGATCGTCGCAAGGCACGTTTAGTCGCTCAGGGTTTTTCTCAAAAACCCGGCATCCATTACCACGAAACGTTCGCTCTAGTTGCACGACTAAGTACAGTGCGACTCATCGCAGCACTATCGGCTCAATTCGGCATGGAGATTAGGCAATTCGACATCGCCACAGCATACCTGAACGGAAATCTCAACGAAGAAATTTATATGGAACAGCCGAAGTATCTGAAGGAAACCCTTCAGGACATAATTGAATCTAACAAACATCCAAAAATCACCGGGCAGGCTAAGAAAATGTTGTCCCAAATACACTCAGGAGATAAAGTTTGCTCACTCCAAAAGTCCCTATACGGACTGAAACAGGCTGGACGGCAATGGCATTCTAAACTTCAAGAAGCTCTTCTTCAATTTGGAGCCGTTCCTTCAAAGATCGACCCATGTCTGTATCATAAAGTCGAAGGGGGAGACACAATACTTATCGCCATATATGTCGACGACATCCTCGCCGCATCGAAGAACTCCAAATTAATACAAAATTTAGGAAAGGAGTTATCAAAACGTTTTGAGGTCAAAGATCTCGGTAAAGCCACTTATTGCCTCGGCATAAACATAAAGGTAGAACCAAACGGTGTAACACTGACACAACCCAATTACATCGCCGACCTGCTACAACGTTTTAACATGAGTGACGCCAAGCCAGTTCACACCCCACTGGATTGCCACGTCAAATTATCGAACGAACCGAACAACGAAGAACTCGAAGCAAACGTCCCGTATCGAGAGCTAATAGGCTGCTTAACGTATCTAGCCCAAAGCACTCGACCTGACATCAGCCACGCCGCCAGTTGTCTCGGTCAGTTCAGCAGCCGGTACAACAAAACTCACTGGACAACGGCAAAGAGAGTCTTAAGGTATCTAAAAGCAACTACGAACCTAGGCCTCACATACACGGCCAACAACCATGCATTAAAATGCTTCGTCGACTCCGACTGGGGAAACTGCCAAGACGATCGGCGATCGTACTCCGGGATGGTCACAATCCTGAGCGGATGTCCCATGAATTGGGAATCTACGAAACAAAGGACGGTCGCACTCTCGTCCACGGAAGCAGAATACATGTCTCTAAGCGAAGGCACTAAAGAATGCCTATATTGGGAAAGCTTCCTTGAAGAACTCGGTCTCCATCAACTCGCAGAAGTAACGCTGTTCGTGGACAACATGGGAGCACTCAAACTCGCCGAAAACCCGTTGTTCCACTCCAGGACCAAACACATCGACGTGAGGTACCACTTTGTTCGCGAAGCTCTCCAGAACAAGCAATTGAAGATCAGCAACGTCGCATCGGAAGAAAACGTAGCTGACATGATGACGAAGGCCCTAACCAATACGAAGCTACAGAGCTGCGTAAACCTTTCGGGGATGACCCGGAGTCGTCATTAGAGCAAACTACACTCGAGATGTTCGAATCGAGGGGGAGTGTTGGCGCAACTACCGCGAGGCGCCATTCTGGGGAGCGATCCACCATCTCGAGCAGATTTGTTATCTAGTTAGTCGTGAATAAATGCTTGTCAGAGACGGATGTATTTATTCCCGTGCTCGAATCCAAATCGCGTCAACTCCAACAGAATTTCAATACGTTTTCCAGGATTTGTTTTTTTTATTTCTTCTATGGTAGTAATATATAGAAAAAATTATATGGAAGAAGAAATTTATGTTAAGGGATTTATTTTATTAGTTTTAGGGTTTGTGACTCCTATAATATTCATAATTTCAAGGCCTAATTTGATTTCCATTCTTTTGGGATGGGATGGTATAGGTTTAATTTCTTACAGCCTTATTAATAGACGAAGTTAGTAGCTACTAAGAATCTACTAGAAGTACACTAACAGAATACCTATTAATAAACGAAGTTAGTAGACTACTAGCGCTAGTAGGCTATTTTTAAGTTTAAGTTCATTAAAGGAAGAGAGAAATTATATACTGAAAAGAATAATAATTATATTTTTTGTTACAATTTTTTCTGGGAGATGATTATCTTGGATAATTTTAGAAATTCCTTTTTGTATTTTATTGCCTTATTTGATAAAAATTTCAGCTTTATTGTTTATTTTTATAGGGTTTATTTTGGGTGTAAGTTTAAATAAAATAAATTTAAGGTGATTCATTTATTTTTTGAAGTTAAAGGTTCATTTATTTTTTGTTAATATGTGAAATTTAAGAATTTTAAGAATTTCAAGAATAAATTTAATTCCTTTAAAATGAGGGAAAATATTTTTCATGGTTTTAGACCATGGTTGGTTTGAATTTTATGGGGGAAGGGATAAGTGAGTTCTATAAAATTTAAGTCTCAGCAATTTCAGTATTTTTTGAAAAATTTTTCAAAGTTTGATTTAACGATATCAATTTCATGAATTTTTATAATTTTTATTTTTTACTAATTTAAATAGCTTAAGAAGAGCGTAATATTGAAGATATTAAGGTCATTCATATTTTTAAATATTTACAAGAAAATTCTAATTTTATAATGAAAATATAATGTTTTTACTTAAACTATGTGAATTAGAAATATCAACATCTTTTTGCTGTGTAATAAGTAAGAAGCTTATAAGTATATTTCTTAATTCGTGGATTTTTATTTATTCAATAAATTTATCAAAAATTTAATTAATTACCAAAAAATACGGTTTCCTGCCTATAAAGTGTGGGGATTTAAAAATATTTTTAATTCGTGGATAATTAATTCGTGGATTTTTATTTATTTCATAAATCAATTGAAAATTTAATTTATCAACAAAAAATTACGTTTTTCTGCCTATAAAGTGTGAGGATTTAAAAATATCTTCGATTCGTGGTTAATTAATTCGTGGATAATTAATTCGTGGATTTTTATTTATTCAATAAATTCATTAAAAATTCAATTTATTAACAAAAAAATACGGTTTCCTGCCTAAAAAGTGTGAGGATTTAAAAATATTTTTAATTCGTGGATAATTAATTCGTGGATAATCAATTCGTGGATTTTCATTTATTCAATGAATTTATTAAAAATTTAATTTATTAACAAAAAAATACGGCTTCCTGCCTATAAAGTGTGAGGCCTCAAAAATATCTTTAATTCGTGGATAATTAATTCGTGGATTTTTTATTTAATAAATTTATTGAAAATTTAATTTATTAACAAAAAAATACGGTTTCCTGCCTATAAATGGTGGGGATTTAAAAATATTTTTAATTCGTGGATAATTAATTCGTGGATAATTAATTACCAACCTCAAATTCAATCGCTACTCAAATTACCAACCTCGAATTCGATCGCTACTCAAATTACCAACCTCGAATTCAATCGCTACTCAAATTATCAACCTGAAATTCAATCGCTACTCATATTACCAACCTCAAATTCAATCACTACTCAAATCACCAACCTCGAATTCAATCACTTCTCAAATTACCGACCTCAAATTAGATCGCTACTCAAATTACCAACCTCAAATTCGATCACTACTCAAATTACCAACCTCAAATTCGATCACTACTCAAATTACCAACCTCAAAATCGAGGATGGTAATTTGAGTAGCGATCGAATTCGAGGTTGGTAATTTGAGTAGTGATTGAATTCGAGGTTGGTAATTTGAGTAGCGATTGAATTTGAGGTTGGTAATTTGAGTAATGATTGAATTCGAGGTTAGTAATTTGAGTAGTAATCGAATTCGAGGTTGGTAATTTGCGTAGTGATCGAATTTGAGGTCGGTAATTTGAGTAGTGATCGAATTTGAGTTTGGTAATTTGAGTAGCGATCTAATTTGAGGTCGGTAATTTGAGTAGCGATTGAATTCGAGGTCGGTAATTTGAGTAGCAATCGAAATCGAGGTTGGTAATTTGAGTAGTGATTGAATTCGAGGTTGGTAACTTGAGTAGCGATTGAATTTGAGGTTGGTAATTTGAGTAGTGATCGAATTTGAGGTTGGTTATTTGAGTAGTGATCGAATTTGAGGTCGGTAATTTGAGTAGCTATCGAATTTGAAGTCGGTAATTTGAGTAATGATTGAATTCGAGGTTGGTAATTTGAGTAGTAATCGAATTCGAGGTTGGTAATTTGAGTAGTGATTGAATTTGAGGTCGGTTATTTGAGTAGCGATCGAATTTGAGGTCGGTAATTTGAGTAGTGATTGAATTCGAGGTTGGTAATTTGAGTAGCGGTTGAATTCGAGGTTGGTAATTTGAGTAGCGATCGAATTCGAGGTTGGTAATTTGAGTAGTGATTGAATTCGAGGTCGGTAATTTGAGTAGCGATTGAATTCGAGGTCGGTAATTTGAGTAGCAATCGAATTCGAGCTTGGTAATTTGAGTAGTGATTGAATTCGAGGTTGGTAATTTGAGTAGCGATTGAACTCGACGTTGGTAATTTGAGTAGTCATTGAATTCGAGGTTGGTAATTTTTTTTTTTTTAACGTAGGGAAATGCGTTACGCACTCACTCCCCGGGAATTTCGTCTCATCCGGGGAAGTGTGGGACTCCCTGGAGGACGACCATTCCCCACCCCCATCCAGGACATCATTCCTGAATGGGCGCAGGGCACACCCGTCAACCACGTTTACCCACTAAAACCCGCTGCCCCACCTCTGTTCGTCTAGTTGTTCAGTTTCGTAGAGGCGAGGGGTCTATCACATGCACGGCAGCAGGTGTCCCTCGGCCGACCTTGGCAGATCTTATCATCAAGGGGCGCCCCGTGCTCTTTCCAACCACCTTTCCCTTTCAACACCTACAGACCATAGCTGTTTCCTTCCTCTCCACGTCAGACCATCCAACTAACCTTCCCTTCCTTTCGTTTCCTCTTCTTGTTTTTTTCCTTTTTTTTTCTTTCCTTTTCCTTACTTTTTTCCCCTTTTTATTTTCCTTTTTTCCCTTACTTTTTTTTGCTTCTTTTTTCCCCTTTTTTCCTTTTTTTTTTTTTCCTGTCTACTCCTCGTCACTGTCCGCAGAGTCCCGTTCATCCCCACCCGCAAACCCGACACTTCATCCTCACGTCCGCGCATCCCCTCCTCAAAAACACGGTCCTCCCTTTCCTTCCTCTCCATTATGGCACAGACGAAATCATAAATCATCCGCCATCTGCGTCGGTCTCCTAGCATGTACGGTATGATGGCAGAGGGGGGCGGCAGCACGCCTCCCTCCACCCTCCCCATTACCTCCGATCTCTGCTCCCTCCACCTTCTACAATCCCACACCACGTGCTCCAGGTCGTCCCTCACCCCACACTCCCTGCATCCGTCTGTCCCCGTCTTCCCTATCCTGTACGTAAATGTACCAAACGAGCCATGGCCCGTGAGGAACTGGGTGAAGTGGTATGATGTCCTCCGATGAGGACAACCACACCACTCCCCCAAGTCCCCCACAAGTGTTCTGGTCCACCCACCTTCCTCCTCCCACCTTCTCTGCCATGCTGTCATGGTTCTCCTCCTAGCCATTCGCCTGACTCCAGGGAGGTTCCCATTACCAACCGTGAACAAGAATCACCTTTCCGCCACCAGCAGGTCGGCCGGCGGGACGGCAGCCACAACCTGTGCGGCCACCGCCGACACCGTCCGATAACCGCTGATGGCTCGAAGCAGGACTCTCCTCTGCGCCATAACCAACACATTCCGATGCGTCGCGACTCCCATCGCAACCCTCCATACCGGTGCCGCGTACAGAAGAATGCTATGTACAACGCCAACCAAGACCATCCTCCTTTCATATGCAGGTCCCCCCACATTCGGCATGATCCTCTCCAACATGTTCACCCTCCCAGCCGCCTTCCGCACCACATACCGCACGTGTTCCTCAAACTTCAGCATCCTATCAATTTGCACCCCCAAGTATCTAAGAGCCCTCACGGCCATAACATTCCTCCCCCCCAGCATCACACTCCATTCACTTGTCCCCCTCCATCCCCGAACCACGCAAACCTCCGTCTTCTCCTCCGCAATCCCCAGTCTGTTTTCAACCGCCCAACGACCGATCATCCCAAACACCGCCCGCATTCAGTCCCTCATCTCCTCCAATGTGTCAGCCGCAACAACCAGCATCAGGTCGTCCGCATAGGCTACTCCCCTCACACCAATAGGATACTCCAGACGAAGAACCCCGTCAAAGAGGAGGTTCCACAGCATCGGTCCGAGAACCGACCCCTGTGGAACCCCCATGGTGCACCTATGATACCTTCCGCGACCCAACTCTATCCGCCGATTCCTGAAATAGGAGGCTACAACTCTCCGCAGGAAAGGGCACACCAGCAAATCCGTCAGCCTCTGCAAAATGCAGTTCCAATTTGCTGTATTAAAAGCGTTGCGGACATCAATAGCAAGAAGACCACAACGCCGATATCTTTCCCTCGACCCCTCCACCTGCATCAGGACATCCCTAACTGCATGTACCGTAGACCTTCCCGCCCTAAATCCGTACTGAGCCTCCGACACCCCATTTACCTCCTCAACCCTCCTCTCCAACCTCTCCAACCTCTCCAACACCAGGTATTCATATACCTTGCCGAACACGTCCAGAAGGCATATAGGCCTGTATGATGCAGGGTTATTTCTATCTTTGCCCTGTTTCAGCAGGAGCACAGCTCGGGCAGACTTCCACGCGTCGGGGAAAACTCCCCTTTCCAGTAGACCATTGTACAAACCCAACAAGGCCTCTGGGACAGTTTTCCAGACTTCCCTGACGGCCTCGCCAGGAACACCATCTGGTCCGGCCGCCTTTCTAATTTTAACCTTCCCCACCGCCCTCTCTAATTCCTCAGTGCTAAAATATGGGGTCTGCCCCAAACATTCCACATTCCAGGTACCGTACGGCGACACAACCTCCCTTGGAAAGAGTTTCTCTATTATGCGCCTTCTCATACGGCAAGACAAGCGTGGGGGACTCCTCCCTCCCATTGCAGCTACCACTATTTTGTACCCCTGCCCCCATATATCGCTATTCAGCTCCTCCAGGACCTCCCTCCATCTCAGCCTCTTTGCCTCCCTCACCAATCGCCTCATCACCGCTTTTAGATGCCTTGCCTCCACTCTACCATCCTCTCCCCCAACCCCCCTGTGGATTCTTCTACGCACCCGGTCATAAGATCTCTTTATGGTGGAGAGCTCTTCTGTCCACCAGTAAGTTGAACGTGGTCCTCCATCCGCGCCCACCATTACCGTCGACCTCCGGACATTTTCCCTTACCATCTCCTCAAGGTTATGGGCATTTATCCTATCCGCAATTCCCTCCATTCTTTCCTTAAACCGCCCTACCACGAACATCCCCCTTTCCAGCCCGAACCTGCGCCTTAGAGATCGCGTAGACACCGAGAAGTAAATATGTCCGTGGTGCGTGTATGGGTTTTCATATACCACTTTCCACCCACTTATTCTTTCCAATAGAGCCTCAGGGACCAGTGTCAAGTCTATATGACTCTCGGATCTCCCCCGCCTAAAAGTAGAGGACCCATCAGAGACACTGACAAACCCTTCCTGCGCCATCCACTCCTCTATAAACGCTCCTCTCTCATCAGTCACAGGGGACCCCATGTTGCAGACTTCGCATTGAAATCGCCCAAGATTATAGTGCGCCGCGAGTTAGTGATCGCCTGACACAATGCCTCCACCGATGATCTAAAAGTCGCAACACGGATATTTGGGGACTCATATTTTGCAGCCAAGAAAAAATCATCCATTATTTCAAGCAGCACATATCCTTCACCTATATGACATTCCCCCACTGTCACTCCTCCTCCCACCTTGACATCCCCTCTTGTCCATAATCCAGCCCTGTGCCACGACAATGCTCCGATTTGGTTCCGAGGCGATGGCAATATCGACTCGGTTCCGTACTAACGCTTCATCCAAGAAATCGTGAGCATTCCTTGCTCTTCCCAAGTTTGCCTGCAATATGGTAATTGAATCCCTTCCAGTTCCCCTCCTAATTCCCTGTACATTAGCCATCCCTAACCTTCATTACCCTCCACATAACTAATGCATTCTCTCTTTTGTTTTCAGGGTCCAAATTCTGAGCAGCGCAGCACCATGCCAAACAGGTAAGTATGAAACAGCACACATAAACAGAGGAAAAAACGACATGGACGAAGTAATAAATTAAGTACGAACAACACGTAAGTATAAAACCGCACACAAACATGCATGCTAAAACTTTGGGTGCGAGAGCAACTAACCCGCGCACTCTTCCATATGTCACGAAGAAGAGGCTTGGGTTGTTTCCCTCGCTTCCACTCTATCCCCAGGGTAAGAACTAACCGTAGACCCAGTTCCAGCCCTTTCCCTGAATCTGCCTTGACTGGGACCATTAATCCTTTTACCCTCTTCCTCCCTAGCCTGATCCAGCCTAATATGGAAAATCCTACAGGCACCAGACCCAGCCGAGTGTCCGGCCACATTGCAGAGTGGGCATCTCCTTTCCTCCGTGCAATCCCGTTGCGTATGTCCGCCTTTCCCGCATCGGAAACAGAGTTCCCTCCTATCCTCTCCTCTGCATTCCTTAACCAAGTGATCGTACCCCCAACACTTTACACATCTCAGCACCTCAATTTTTCTCACTATTATCCCCCCTACTACTCCCACCCTCAAAATTCCCTTAGCACACAATTTATCAGCCAAATCTTTCCGTAAAATGAGTGTCACAGCCAACATATCTCTTGCCATGGGTCTCATTTCCCCTATCCTCACTTCCATCATGGCTTCAGAACCCAATTCTGCCGCTACAGCCTCCACTACTTCCTCCCTGGTGGTGAGGGCATCTAATTCTTTTATATATATCGAAACCGGTCTTCTTCCTCCCACACTTCTAACTGTAGAGGGAGCAATTGCTTGATGACTAAGCAAAGCTCCCTTTACTTTTTCAGCTGATTCCTGATCCTTTTGAGTACTCACCAGAATCCTTCCTTCTCGGGTACTTCTAATTCGCTGCACCTCCTTCGTGACGTGGGCAGCCTGCAGCGCAGATCTCACTTCCCGAAGAGCTGTCTTATAGTCTTTTTCGGTCCCAACATCTACAACAAACGCGTACGATCTTTTTTGCCTATTCTCTCGCCCGTCCGGGGGCTTAATACGCCGCACCCCCAGGCTTCCATTCCTCAAGCTTTCCACCATTTTCCTGAAAGTCTCTAGGTCCTCAGTTCCTGGGACCGTAAAAGTCGCATCCTGTTCATCTTTTAGATCCATCCCTACCTTCCGCATTATATCAAACAATTCTTTCCTATCCTCGTACACCGCCTTAACATAGATCGCCTTCCTCGTTAACACGCCTTCCATCGTTCTCAGCCTATAATTCTTTTCAACCACGCCATACCTCTGTCCGTTATCAAAGAGATCCTTGTATCTAGGGGAGTTTTTGGCCTCTGATAGCCTTTCCACCCACACATGGTTCCCTTCATCTTCCTTGACCACGACACCTTCTTCCATTACCACAGTTTTCTTGTAAAGCAGCTCATTCCATTTCGTGTCAACCATTTCCAGCCATTCGTCCCCCGTTACACATTCCCTAATTTCATCCACTACTACCTCATCCGATATCGTTTGTGTCCCAATCGATTTCCTTTGACACATAGTCTGGGTCTCCGAATCTATGCACAACTTCTCCACCTTCACGAATTTATTGTCCTCTAACCATCTTTGTACACTATGCATCTTAAACGTTCCGATAGTCTTCATCATCCTATCCCTTATACCCTTGATATCCCTATGTGTATTGATATTCCTCTCCACCTTCTTATCTAGATCCTCTACAAGTTTAACAATATTCTGCACAGACTCGATTAGCTCACTAGCCTCTATACTAACCACCTTCTTATAAACCTCCTCATTAGTTCCTAGGCTATCCCTTTTCCTCTTTCCCGGTACTCACCCACTGAACTACATCTTGGGATCGCCCCTCATCTTACCCTCAGGTCTGACAGTCCTGGTCCTACCAGCGGTAGTGGCCGTGACTTCAAATGCCGAGTCATCCCCACACAGGTCCACCGTCTCTAGACCCACCCTCTACTATCCCTCCCTTCTTCCTCCACCTCCGTGCGTCCTTTCTCCCTCCCTCCAACGTCATAACCAGTAGCCAATGTTACCCGTCCAGCCTGGTCAACTGTTCCGGGACTGCTGTCTCTTGATGACGGTCGACAGCGGCCAGCTCCCGCGCCGCTGCCTACCGGCCCTGGGGTATCCAACCCCTGGGCGGTAACCGATTTCGTTTTACGTGCGTCTGCCATAAAAGTTTGTTGGTATGAGTTGATGGGTTCCGGCCACCCATCAAGGTCAACTAAACACAATTGAAACCCAAACAAAAGAAAGAAAGAAAAATTCCCAAATTCCCACCACCACCATACCCAAACCCACTTCCCATCTCCTTCATTTTCAGGAAAAAAAAAAAAAAAAAGAGGGTAGCATCGGAGAGGGGTAAGTACGACACAAAACATACATTCTTTCCAGGATAGGAACGACAAGGATAAGGTTTGAGGACTGCGGCGAAAGCTGGGACTGGCCCTGCCACAGGTGGTCAATCTTTGTTTTCGCTGCTCCCCTTGGACCACTCCGACAAGGTTATACCCATCGGCACAGCTCCAAGGATCATCGCAACTACTTAAGCCCCCACGCCACGACAAGGCGATCGACCACAATGTGGGGGAGGTTGGTAATTTGAGTAGCGATTGAATTCGAGGTTGGTAATTTGAGTAGTGATCGAATTTGAGGTCGGTAATTTAAGTAGCGATTGATTTCGAGGTTGGTAATTTGAGTAGTGATCGAATCTGAGGTTGGTAATTTGAGTAGTGATTGAATCCGAGGTTGGTAATTTGAGTAGTGATCGAATTTGAGGTCGGTAATTTGAGTAGCGATCGAATTTGAGGTCGGTAATTTGAGTAGTGATTGAATTCGAGGTTGGTAATTTGAGTAGTGATCGAATTTGAGGTTGGTAATTTGAGTAGCGATCGAATTCGAGGTTGGTAATGTGAGTAGTGATTGAATTTGAGGTTGGTAATTTGAGTAGCGATCGAATTCGAGGTTGGTAATTTGAGTAGTGATTGAATTCGAGGTCGATAATTTGAGTAGCAATCGAATTTGAGGTTGGTAATTTGAGTAGTGATTGAATTTGAGATTGGTAATTTGAGTAGTGATCGAATTTGAGGTCGGTCATTCGAGTAGTGATTGAATTAGAGGTTGGTAATTTGGGTAGTAATCGAATTCGAGGTTGGTAATTTGGGTAGTGATCGAATTTGAGGTTGGTAATTTGAGTAGCGATCGAATTCGAGGTCGGTAATTTGAGTAGCGATTGAATTCGAGGTTGGTAATTTGAGTAGCGATCGAATTCGAGGTTGGTAATTTGAGTAGTGATCGAATTTGAGGTCGGTTATTTGAGTAGCGATTGAATTTGAGGTCGGTAATTTGAGTAGCAATCGAATTTGAGGTCGGTAATTTGAGTAGTGATTGAATTCGAGGTCGGTAAGTTGGGCAGTTGTTTATTTACATCAAAAGGGAGAAAAAATTTCTGAATTGATTTAATTTTTTATTGAATTTTATTATTTTTAAAAGTTAATCAAAACATTAAATTATTCATTATTGATTTAGAAAAATTTCAAATTATGTATAGTAAGACCTGCCCACTGAATTTTGAAGGGCCGCAGTATTTTGACTGTGCAAAGGTAGCATAATCATTAGTTTTTTAATTAAAATCTGGAATGAAGGGTTAAATGAAAAATTGACTTTTTTAGTTATAAAATTAAAATTTTATTTTTAAGTTAAAAAGCTTAAATGAAAGTATTAGAGGAGAAGACCCTATACAGTTTAATTTTAACTCATTTTAAATTTATAGAATTAAATATTTTTAATAAAATCAAAATTTATTTGGGGTGATTGAAAAATTTAATAAACTTTTTCATGTTTCTACATAGATAAGTGAGAGATTGATCCATTTATGATTAAAAGATAAAACTACCTTAGGGATAACAGCGTTATATTTTTTGAAAGTTCAAATTTTAGAAAAAGTTTGCGACCTGCATGTTGGATTAAAATTTATTATGGTGTAGAAGCTATAAAAGTTGGTCTGTTCGACCATTGAAATTTTACATGATCTGAATTTAAACCGGTGTGAGCCAGGTTGGTTTCTTTCTTTATTTAAATAAAATATTTTAGTACGAAAGGACCATTTATTTATAAAATTTATTGATTAAAGATTAATATTATTACTTTGGCAGATTAGTGCGTTTGATTAAGAATCTTAGTATGTTTATAAACAGGTAATAATAGAGTTTTTATCCATTTTTTTAATTTTTATTATTTCAATTGTAGAAGTACTTGTTGGAGTTGCTTTTTCAACTTTATTAGAACGTAAACTTTTAGGGTTTATCCAGATTCGTAAAGGTCCTAATAAGAAGGGATTTATTGGTTTATTACAGCCATTCAGAGATGCCTTAAAGTTATTTTCTAAAGAACAAGTTTTTCCTTTCTTGTCTTAATATTTAATTTATTATTTTTCTTCTATTTTGGATTGGTTGTTCGCTTTATGAATTTGGTTGAGTTTACCTTTGGGGGTTTATTTTTCAAAATTTAACTTTTCTGTTTTATTTTTTTTGTGTTAGAAGATTAGGGGTTCATACAGTTATATTATCAGGTTGATCTTCTAATTCTAATTATTCTATGTTAGGAAGTTTACGTTCAGTTGCTCAAACAATTCCTTATGAAGTAAGAATGTTTTTAATTTTTTCAAGATTTTTATTTTTTATTAATTCTGTAAATTTTTTTAAATTTTTGATTAATTTTATTATTTTTACCTTTAGGATTTATTTGGTTAATTAGTGGGTTAGCTGAGACAAACCGGACTCCTTTTGATTTTGCGGAGGGGGAGTCAGAATTAGTTTCTGGGTTCGATATTGAATATAGAAGAGGTGGTTTTGCTTTTATTTTTTCAGCTGAGTATTCAAATATTTTATTTATGAGAATAATGACGGTATTAAACTTATTATGGGGTAATTTTTTATCTTTATTTTTTTTATTAAACTTGTGTTTATTTCTTTCTTTTGAGTTTGGGTATGAGGTACTTACCCTCATTTTCGTTACAATAAATTAATAAACTTATCATGAAAAATTTTTTTGCCAATTTCTTTATTTTATTTGTTATTTTATTATGGATTAATTAATTTTATGAGTATCTTAAGTTTTTACTGAAATATTTTTAGTATAAACTAATAGAAATTTTCTATCTTATATTTTCAAAATATATGCTTATTCAAGCTTATTAGTTAATAAAATACAATTGAATCTCATAAATTTATTAAAAATGATCTAATAAAGTAATAAGAGAAATGAATCAATGAAAAAAGTTGTCTGGAGAAAATAAAAAGGTCTTCTACAGGTTTAGCTCCTAATCAGGTTGAAATTCCAAAAAATTCTTACTAGAAGTCAAAATAAAATTTTGTTTAAAGGGTAGAATTGACTTTTTATATTTTTTTTGTATGTAAATGGTAGGGTTACAAGAATAAGAATAGAGGCTACTAAGGCGATTACTCCCCCCAGTTTGTTGGGGATAGCCCGTAGAATAGCATAAGCAAATAGGAAGTATCATTCTGGTTGGATAGGAATAGGGGTAACTAAGGGGTTAGCAAGGGTAAAATTATCTGGGTCTCCTAGATTGTAAGGGAAAATTAAACAAATTAAGATTAAAGTTAAAATTATAAATAAAAATGCTAACACATCTTTTCAAGAAAAAAAGGGATGAAAAGGGATTTTATCTAAATTTATATTTGTTCCTAAAGGGTTATTTGAGCCTGTTTGGTGGAGGAATAAAAAAAGAATTATTACTATAGCGGTAACAATAAAAGGAAAAATAAAATGAAATGTAAAGAATCGTGAAAGAGTAGCGTTATCAACAGCAATAATAATCCCCATAATCAGATTACAATAGAGTTTCCAATATAAGGAATTGCTGATAATAAATTGGTATTTACTCTTGCTCCTCAAAAAGATATTTGCCCTCAAGGTAGAACATAACCAAGTAAAGCTGTTGCTATAGTTAAAAATGAGATAATTACTTCTACTCTTCATGTATAAGTAAGCGAATAAGGTCGATATTAGAGCAGTAATGTATTGCTAAGAATAATCCAGTAATGATTTGGATTAATAAGCATAATCCTAATAATCTTCCAAAGTTTCAAAATAATGTAATATTTTAAGGTGTAGGTAGATCTACTAGAGCATTATTTACAATTTTTAATAGGGGCGATTTTTTTCGTAATGGTATTAACATAGATTTGTCGGAGAGGATTTTTGTAGTTTTTAGTGATATTTACTACTGCAATTAAAGTAATAAGAAGGTAACATATAATGAATCAAGAAATTTTTAATTTGGTCAATTAAAAAATTTGTTTGGGGTGAATGAAAGATTAATTTTTTTTCGTTGAGGAAGGGTTAATTCGTTAATATTAAATAGATTAGTTTGTCAATTCATCAATAATATTAATGGGGGGGGTAATAGAGTAAAAAAGTCAATTTTTTGTAAATTTTTCATTTGAATAAATAAATAAATAAATAAAACTAGTAGTCCTCCGATAGTAATAAGAATAAGAATATAGCTAAATCAAAAATTTAATCTGATTGATCCAATTAATCAACAGATCAAAATAGTTTGGATAAAAATGATTAGTCCAATATTTGGGGGATGGTTAATAAATGGGATAATTAAAGCTAGGATTAATAATATGTATAAATCAAGATGTAGTTTAATAAAAATTTTAATTTTGGAGATTAAAGAAGAGGTTTCTTTTTCTTGAAGTTTTAAAAGTTGCCTTATTTATGGTTTACAAGACCATTATTTTATTTAAATTATTAAAACTATGAAGGTTCAATTTCATATTTTATTAATAATAATTGTTTTTATAAATTCAATTTGAAGATATAAACGTTTTTTAATTTTTTTATTAAATTTGGAATTCTTAGTTTTATTTTTTTTCAATTATATTTTTTTATTTGAATTCATTTAGTTATGAAAATTATTTTCTATAATTTTTTCGTCTATAAGAGTTTGTGAGAGAGCTTCAGGGTTATCTTTATTAGTTTTAATAATACGAAGGTATGGTAGAGATTATTTTTTTAAATTTAATTTATTATGATAAGAATTTTAATTATATCAAGCCTTTTAATTTTTAGAAGAAAATGAATTTCATTTTATTTTTTTATAAATTTATCTGTATTAAATAATTTATATTTTTCATTTAATTTTTCTTTACTTAATTTTTGTTTTATTAGGATAAATTTAGGGGTAGATAATTTATCTTATTGATTAATTTTGTTAACATTATGGTTAGGGATTTTGATAATTATAGCAAGAGAAAAAATTTATAACTTAATAAATTTTTGAAATTTATTCATTTTTATAATTAGTATTTTAATTTTATTTTTAGTGTTAACTTTTTCATCTTTAAGAATAATAATATTTTATATTTTTTTTGAGTCTAGGTTAATCCCTGTAGTTTTGATTATTATAGGTTGAGGCTATCAACCGGAACGTATCCAGGCGATGTTGTATTCATTTTTTTACACAATAGTTGCTTCTTTACCTATAATTTTATTTTTATTATATATTCATAATTTTTATTTTTCTTTAAATTTTTTAAATAATTTCGAGATTGATACTTTAATTTTATTTGTATAATTGAGTATAGTATTTTTTGTTAAGTTTCCTATATTTTTTGTTCATTTATGACTACCAAAGGCTCATGTTGAGGCCCCTGTTTCAGGTTCAATAATTTTAGCTGGGATTATATTAAAATTAGGGGGGTACGGTTTAATTCGGTTTTCAAGGTTATTTATTAAAATTGGGTTAAAGTTTGGTAGTTTAATTGTAAATTTTCTCATAATTAGGGGCAATTGTTTTATCAATTCTTTGCTTACGTCAAAGCAATATAAAATCTTTAATTGCTTATTCTTCTGTTGTTCATATATCGTTAGTATTGGGTGGTTTTTTAACTATAAAAACTTGAGGAATCTATAGTGCTTCAAGATTATTTATTTATTTTATTATTTTAATTTTTTTTATCTCTTTTTTTAGAGCAGCTTATAGCCTTTATTTGTTTTCTTTTTCTCAACATGGGAAAATTTACTTAGGAATATATTCTTATCTGGTAATTTCAGTTCGTGAAAATTTATTTTTAATTTTACATTGATTGCCCTTGAATATGTTATTTTTAAAAAGACATTCATTTTTTTAAAAATGAGATTTAAATAGTTTAATAAGAATTTTGATTTGTGGGATCAAAGGTATCAGTTGATTTTAAATTAAAAATTTATTTAATGTTATTTATATTTTTTTATTGATGAGTTCTTTAAATTTTTCAAGATTGAGTTTTCATTTATTAAATTTTTCTAAAGTTTATTTTTCAGAGTTTAATATTTTGGAGTTAAATACTTGTGTGATTAATTTCATTATTATTTTAGATTGAATTTCAATACTTTCTCCAGGATTTGTTTTTTTTATTTCTTCTGTAGTAGTAATATATAGAAAGAATTATATGGAAGAAGAAATTTATTTTAAGCGATTCACTTTATTAGTTTTAGGGTTTGTGACTTCTATAATATTCATAATTTTAAGGCCTAATTTAATTTCCATTCTTTTGGGATGGGATGGTTTAGCTCCAATTTCTTATTGTTTAGTAATTTATTACCAAAATGTTAAATCTTTTAATGCTGGTATATCTTCTCTCTAACCGAGTAGGTGATGTATTAATTCTATTAAGAATTGCTTGGATAGTAAATTATGGAAATTGAAATTTTATATTTCATTTGGATTTGAATGATTGATTTATAGAATTTATTTTGTTATTAATAGTTTTAGCAGCTTTTACTTAAAGTGTTCAGATTCTTTTTCCAAGTTGGTTGCCTGCTGCAATAGCAGCTCCTACCCCTGTTTCTGCTTTAGTTCATTCTTCAACTTTGGTTACAGCAGGGGTTTATTTATTAATTCGTTTTAATATTTCTTTAAGGTTTTCATGTTGATGTATTAGATTTATTGGTATTATAACCATATTTATATCTGGAGTAGCTGCTAATCTGGAAAATGATTTAAAAAAAATTATTGCTTTATCTACTTTAAAACAGTTAGGGTTGATAATAAGAATTACAGGTGTTGGGAACAATCTTCTCGCTTTTTTTCATCTTTTGACTCATGCTTTATTCAAAGCTTTACTTTTTATGTGTGCGGGTTCTATTATTCATTTAATGTTGAAATTTCAAGATATTCGTTTTATGGGTAATTTAATTGATAATATACCTTTTACTCTAGTGTTTTTTAATTTAAGAAATTTATCTTTATGTGGTTTACCTTTTATATCAGGATTTTACTCAAAAGATTTAATTTTAGAATTTTATTCGTTTTCTTTATTTAATTTTATTTTTCTTTTAATTTTCTCAATTTCTTCAGGATTAACTGTGTCTTACAGAGTTTGTTTATCAATTTTTACATTATTTAGATCTATTAAATTTTTAAGTTTAAGTTCATTAAAGGGAGAGAGAAATTATATACTGAAAAGAATAATGATTATATTTTTTGATATAATTTTTTCTGGGAGATGATTATCTTGGATAATTTTAGAAATTCCTTTTTTTATTTTATTGCCTTATTTGATAAGAATTTCAGCTTTATTGTTTATTTTTATAGGGTTTATTTTGGGTGTAAGTTTGAATAAAATAAATTTAAGGTGATTCATCTATTTTTTGAAGTTAAAGGTTCATTTATTTTTTGGTAATATGTGAAATTTAAGAATTTTAAGAATTTCAAGAATAAATTCAATTTCTTTAAAATGATGAAAAATATTTTTCATGCTTTTAGACCATGGTTGGTTTGAATTTTATGGGAGGGGGATTCGTGAGTTTAATAAAATTTTACGTCTCAGCAATTTCAGTATTTTTTTAAGAATTTTTTAAAGTTTAATTCAACAATATTAATTTCATGAATTTTTATAATTTTTATTTTTTACTAATTTGAATAGCTTAAGAAGAGCGTATTATTGAAGATATCAAGGTAATTTATATTTTTTAATATTCACAAGAAAATTCTAATTTTATAATGAAAATATAATGTTTTTACTTAAACTATGTGAATTAGAAATATCAACATCTTTTTGCTGTGTAATAAGTTAGAAGCTTACAAGTATATTTCTTCAATTGGAAATAAATTCATTTGAATCAATAACAGTGATTAACCTCTATTTTGGTTTCAATTAAATAAGGATTTTTCAAATCTAAATTTTAGGTCGAAACTAAAGGCAATGGATTGCTTCTTATTTAAGATAAACTTTTCAGTATCTTTTAAATGCAACTTGAATGTTAATTTAACTATGATCCTAGAATTTTCATCTTAAGGTTCCTTGGTTTCATTCATAAAAGACTCCTAAAATTAATATAATTATGAAATAAAAACAAATTAATAATAAATTTTTTATATAAGAAATTTTATAAATATAGATAAAAGGAATAATCAGAGTAATTTCGATATCAAAAATAATAAAAATTATAGCAATTAAGAAAAATTGTAAAGAAAAAGGATTTGTTTTTTTATTTCTTCTATAGTAGTAATATATAGAAAGAATTATATGGAAGAAGAAATTTATTTTAAGCGATTTATTCTGTTAGTTTTAGGGTTTGTGACTCCTTCGAGTTTTTGCAGGTCCAAGCTCGGAGGTGGTGGTGTTGCGATATGGTGTAAGGGGTCGCTTGCAGCTCAGCCTTTGAGCTTGGAACGTTTTTGTATAGAAAGGGAGTTTGAAATTTGTGGGGTCAAAATTGATAGGAGTGGCTCTAAGACTATTATTATTAATATTTATAGATCTCCTAAGAACACTTGTTTTGAAACCTTTTGTGATAAGCTAAGCGATGTTATGGATTCCTTGTTTAAACCTAGTGTTAACTTTATAATGTGTGGGGATTTCAATATAGATCCAATTAGAGATAGAGATAATTTCGTGAAACTCACAGATATTATGAATAGTTATAATATATCAAATACTGTATATGATAAAACTCGTGTACATTACACTCTGGATTATATTTTTTCTGACATTTTATCTGGCACAAGCACAGTACTAGATGTTCACTACTCTGATCACAAGGCGATCTTATTCTCGGCCGGTGCCCAGACTGTTCCTTTGAATATTACTGAAAGTGTTAGGGACTTTACTCAACTGAATGTTAACAGATTTCTTGATGATATCTCTAGAGAGAGCTGGAATGAAGTCTGTGCTATTACTGATGTTAATGACTCATTCAATACCTTTCACAATGTTTATAACAGATATTTTAATTTTCACTTTCCTCTGAAAAAGTTTTGCAGAGGGACTGAAAAGCCCTGGGTGAACAGAGAGGTTAGGTTTTCGAGCAAACATCTAAAAAACCTCTTTGAACTGTCTAAGGTTGTTCCAGAGTTGGTGGACATATATAAAAACGCTAAGAGGCAACATGAATCTCTGGTAAGCCACACTAAAAAGCTTTTTTACCAAAACCAAATCAGACAGTCAAGTAATACCTCAAAGAGTTTATGGAATGTGATTTCTCAATTATCCAATAAAGAAAAACAGTTTCAAAATATAAATATAAAATTGGACAACTGTACCACATGCAATCCTAAGCAGGTTGCAGATTTGTTTAATAATTATTTTGTCGATACAGTTAATAATATTCGAAATAATATACCTACAATTTCTTATGAAGATAAAATATTGTTGCGAGAATATTCTATGTTTCTGTTTCCTTATACGGAGGAGGAACTAAGATCACTGATTAGCACAAAATTAAAACCAAAATTTTCTTCTGGGTCGGATGATATTCCAGCCTTACTTGTGAGGCGAAGTCTAGACTATATATGTAAGCCTCTAGTTCATTTGATTAATATCTCTTTTGTCTCCGGAGTTTTCCCGGACGGTTTGAAAATTAGTAAGATCATTCCTCTTCACAAGAAGGGTAACCCCGAAGAATTATTAAATTATAGGCCGATCGCTCTTTCCCCTATTTTTTCTAAAGTTTACGAATACTGTTTTCTTGAGAGACTCTTGGGGTATCTAGAGAAACATAAAATCTTAGTAAGGAATCAGTTCGGTTTTAGGCCGAAGCACTGTACCTCTGATGCGGTTTATGCATTTCTGGAGACAGTGGTGGGCCACATTGAGTCGGGAAGGTGCCCTGCGGGAATATTTTGTGACTTAAGCAGGGCATTCGACTGCGTGGCTCACCACATACTTCTGGTTAAGTTGTCCAAGTATGGTATAAGAGGAGTTCCATTATCATGGATAGAAAGTTTTCTGTCTAACAGAAGGCAGTTTGTTTCCATTAGGCATGGAGAAGAGAGTACTAGAACCCATGTTCGCTCAGAGCTTCGGCACAATAAAGTGGGAGTACCACAGGGCTCAATTCTCGGCCCTGTGTTATTCCTACTTTTCATTAATGACATAACGGACGACATTGGCGAGAATATTTATTTGTACGCGGATGACGCTACGGTGGTTGTATCAAGCAGCGGGAACGAGGCTTTGGAGAGTGATATTAGGGAAAACCTAAATGTTCTTTACAATTGGTTCAGTAGGAATCTCTTACACATTAATGTCCTAAAGACAACATACTCTATATTTCATAACTTCAATAAGAATATTGAAAATTTTATTGTGAAATTAAATATTTCCCAGATAGACAGAAAACCTAATGTTCGATTTCTTGGGATTGAAGTGGATGAAGATCTTACATGGGGGGTTCAATGTGCGGATGTGTGTGCCAAATTAAATTCGGTTTGCTTCTTGGTTAGGAGCTTAAAAGGTGTTTTAACGCCTGACCAACTGCGTGCGGTATATTTTGCACAGGCTCATTCTAGACTTTTATATGGTCTTGTGTTCTGGGGGGCTTCCTCGGCGGCGGCCAGTGTATTTTTGTGCCAGAAAAGAATTGTCAGATGCATGGTCGGCATGCCTCGCACTGCTTCTTGTAGACCTCTCTTTAAATCGCTCAAAATACTGACTTTACCTTCGCTTTATATTTTAGAACTAGCTACCCAAGTTTACAAGAGGCAAGAACAATTTGTGAGGCATGGCGACCAGCATGATTATGAGACGCGTACAAGGGATTCTTTTGTACTGCCAAACTATAAATATAGAATAGGCAGGAAATCTCCTTTATTTTTAGGATTACAAATATTCAACAGAATTGATTCTGATATTAGGAGGGAGAAATCTGTGTTTTCATTTAGATGTAAATTGGCAGATTTCTTAATAACAGAATGTTATTATAGTGTGGGAGAATTTTTATTAAGTTAGTATTTTTCACATTTTATTGGTTTTTTGCATGGCATAGTTTTCTATTTGATTTTGTTCTTTTTTTTCATATTGTTAAACTTTATTGTAATTATATTTTCTTGTGTACTCTGGTGTGCTCATTTGATGTTTTAGAGCACATATTGTAGTACCTGACCTTTTCCATAATGTACAACATTCTAAGGAAATAAAGCTATTATTATTATTATTATTATAATATTCATAATTTTAAGCCCTAATTTAATTTGCATTCTTTTGGGATGGGATGGTTTAGGTTTAATTTCCTATTGTTTAGTAATTTATTACCAAAATGTTAAATCTTTTAATGCTGGTATATTAACTGTTCTCTCTCACCAAGTAGGTGATATATCAATTTTATTAAGAATTGCTTGGATAGTGAATTATGGAAGTTGAAATTTTATATTTTATTTGGATTTGAATGATTGATTTATAAAATTTATTTTGTTATTAATAGTTTTAGCAGCTTTTACTAAAAGTGCTCAGATTCCTTTTTCAAGTTGGTTGCCTGCTGCAATAGCAGCTCCTACCCCTGTTTCTGCTTTAGTTCATTCTTCAACTTTGGTTACAGCAGGGGTTTATTTATTAATTCGTTTTAATATTTCTTTAAGGTTTTCATGTTGATGTATTAGATTTATTGGTATTATAACCATATTTATATCTGGAGTAGCTGCTAATCTGGAAAATGATTTAAAAAAAATTATTGCTTTATCTACTTTAAAACAGTTAGGGTTGATAATAAGAATTACAGGTGTTGGGAACAATCTTCTCGCTTTTTTTCATCTTTTGACTCATGCTTTATTCAAAGCTTTACTTTTTATGTGTGCGGGTTCTATTATTCATTTAATGTTAAAATTTCAAGATATTCGTTTTATGGGTAATTTAATTAATAATATACCTTTTACTCTAGTGTTTTTTAATTTAAGAAATTTATCTTTATGTGGTTTACCTTTTATATCAGGATTTTACTCAAAAGATTTAATTTTAGAATTTTTTTCGTTTTCTTCATTTAATTTTATTTTTTATTTAATTTCTTTAATTTCTTTAGGATTAACTGTGTCTTACAGAGTTTGTTCATCAATTTTTACATTATTTAGATCTATTAAATTTTTAAGTTTAAGTTCATTAAAGGAAGAGAGAAATTATATACTGAAAAGAATATTGATTATTTTTTTTGTTATAATTTTTTCTGGGAGATGATTATCTTGGATAATTTTAGAAATTCCTTTTTTTATTTTATGGCCTTATTTGATAAAAATTTCAGCTTTATTGTTTATTTTTATAGGGTTTATTTTTGGTGTAAGTTTGAATAAAATAAATTTAAGGTGATTTATCGATTTTTTGAAGTTAAAGGTTCATTTATTTTTTGGTAAAATGTGAAATTTAAGAATTTTAAGATTTTCAAGAATAAATTTAATTTCTTTAAAATGAGGAAAAATATTTTTTATGCTTTTAGACCATGGTTTGTTTGAATTTTATGGGGGGAGGGGATCAGTGAGTTTTATAAAATTTAAGTCTCAGCAATTTCAGTATTTTTTAAAGAATTTTTCAAAGTTTAATTTAACAATATTAATTTCATGAATTTTTATAATTTTTATTTCTTACTAACTTGACTAGCTTAAGGAGAGCGTAATATTGAAGATATTAAGGTAATTTATATTTTTTAATATTCACAAGAAAATTCTGATTTTATAATGAAAATATAATGTTTTTACTTAAACTATGTGAATTAGAAATATCAACATCTTTTTGCTGTGTAATAAGTTAGAAGCTTACAAGTATATTTCTCTTATTGGAAATAAATTCATTTAAATCAATAACAGTGATTAACCTCTATTTTGGTTTCAATTAAATAAGGATTTTTAAAATCTAAATTTTAGGTCGAAACTAAGGGCAATGGATTGCTTCTTATTTAAGATAAACTTTTCAGTATCTTTTGAATGCAACTTAAATGTTAATTTAACTATGATCCTAGAATTTTCATCTCAAGGTTCCTTGGTTTCATTCATGAGAGACTCCTAAAATTAAAATAATTACGAAAAAAAAATAAATTAATAATAAACTTTTAATAAAAGAAATTTTATAAATATAGATGAAAGGAATAATCAGAGTAATTTGGATATCAAAAATAATAAAAATTATAGCAATTAAGAAAAATCGTAAAGAAAAAGGTAGGCGTGCTGAATTTTTAGGGTCAAGTCCACATTCAAATGGTCTAAACTTTTCTCGATCTTTGAAGCTTTTTTTTGAAATTAAATTGACTAATATCATTGAAATATTAGAAATTAGAATAATGATTAAAGTTAAATTTAAAATTTAAAAAATTATTTGAACTATTTAGTAGATTAATTGATTCGAAATCATTTGTAATAATTATACTATTCGAATATCTCCCTCATCAATAAATTGAAATGTAAAGGAATAATCAAACTACATCTACAAAATGTCAGTATCAAGAAGCTGCTTCAAATCCAAAATCATGGGAGGGTCTAAAATGATTTAAATTCAATCAAAATACACAAATTAATACGAATAATCTTCCAATTAAAACATGTAATCCATGGAACTCTGTTGCTATAAAGAATCTTCTTCCATAAGAAGAATCGGATATACTAAATGAAGCTTCTATATATTCAATTCCTTGAATAATTGAAAAATAAGCACCTAGAATAATAGTGATACTTAACCCTAGAAAGGCTTCTTTAAAGTTATTTTCTATCAAGGCATGGTGTGCCCATGTAACTGTCAATCCTGAGGAAAGGAGAATTAAAGTGTTGAGAAGCGGAATTATGGCAGGATCAAAGGGCTTAATTCCTTTAGGGGGTCAAATTAAACCAATTTCTATTCTAGGGGTTAAACTTGCATGAAAATACCTTCAAAAAAATCTGATAAAAAAAAAAAATTTCGGAAACAATAAAAAGAATTATTCCGATTCGTAACCCTAGGTTTACTTTAAGTGTGTGATTTCCTTCAAGTGTACTTTCACGAGTGACATCTCGTCATCATTGGTATATAAATAAAATGATAATAATAAAATTAATAAAAATAAATTTAGAATTAAAGAAATTAAATAAATCAATAATTCTTATTATAAATGAAAAAGTCACAAGGGAGCCTAATAAAGGTAAAGGCCTATATGTTACTAGATGGAATGGGTGATTTTGAGACATAGATTACTTCTCTAGAATAAAGAGTTCTTAAAATTGAGAAAACGTAAGCTTGGATTATAGCAACAGCAGATTCCAGGATCATTAATAAGATTTTGGTAAAAATTAAAATGGTAAATAAAAAATTTAGTAAATTACCTATGTTTCCTGAAAGAGTTAGGAGTAAATGTCCTGCAATTATATTTGCTGAAAGTCGGATAGCTAAGGTTCCTGGTTGGATTAAATTTCTAATAGTTTCAATACAAATTATTAAAGGTATTAAAGCAGGGGGTGTCCCTTGAGGTATTAGATGGGCTAATATATGGTATGTTTTTGTTAATCATCCAAATAAATTGCCCCTAATAATGAGAAATTTACAATTAAACTACCAAACTTTAACCCAATTTTAATAAATAACCTTAAAAACCGAATTAAACCATACCCCCCTAATTTTAATATAATCCCTGCTAAAATTATTGAACCTGAAACAGGGCCCTCAACATGAGCCTTTGGTAGTCATAAATGAACAAAAAATATAGGAAACTTAACAAAAAATACTATACTCATTAATACAAATAAAATTAAACTATCAATCTCGAAATTATTTAAAAAATTTAAAGAAAAATAAAAACTATGAATATATAATATAAATAAAATTATAGGTAAAGAAGCAACTATTGTGTAAAAAAATAAATACAACATCGCCTGGATACGTTCAGGTTGATAGCCTCAACCTATAATAATCAAAACTACAGGGATTAACCAAGACTCAAACAAAATATAAAATATTATTCTTAAAGATGAAAAAGTTAACACTAAAAATAAAATTAAAATACTAATTATAAAAATAAATAAATTTGAAAAATTTATTACCTTATAAATTTTTTCTCTTGCTATAATTATTAATAAAGCCCGGACTTTAGGCACTATAAATTCGTTAAAAAAAGGCAGTGAAAAGGCAATAAAAATACTCAAAATAGCCACTTAAAATAGGCATTTATTATATACTGATAGATAAAAACAGATAAGATAAAACAAAAAAACATTCGATGTGAATACTTATTCTTTCTTAAACATAACTACCAATAGTTTTCTCAAATTTTCAAATTTTATACTTTGTCGTCTATCTGATAAAATATGTTTATACAACGAAAAAGATCTCTCCACATCAACAGATGTCAAAGGTGCATACATAAATGAGGATATTTCGGTAGGGTTCAAGAAATTACTAACCCCATCTCCTAATAAAATCGAATTTATTTCGCGCATCTTGACCAAACCACTACTGTTCTGCAACACTTTTTTACATTTTTCTTTCATGAACTCTCCTTTTAATCCAGGCGCAGAATTGATTCTTTCAATTGTTTCATTCATAATGTTCAATTGCTCTTGTAATTTTAAATTCCTCTCTTCTAGTTTTTGTATTGATGTTGGAATTGAATGAAAATGTGCAAGAATGTATGCTGAATCAGACTGGATATTCTTTTTGGACAAAACATCTTTACATATTTTCATTGAAGCTGCATCATTTTCGAGGTGATCCACTATTTCTACAATTTTCTCGAAATGGGTTGCGTAATAAATGGCAGCCGATATCCATGTACCCCATCTCGTTATTGTAGGTTGAGGTGGTAATGGCAGATCTAGTGCAAGTTCTTTGAAAATTTGCACCCTCGATGGAGCTTTTAAAAAAACTTTCTTGACGTTTGATATTAACAGATCGACATCGTGAAATAAACTTCGCGCTTCTTCAGCAACTCTATGCAATGCATGAGCTATACACGTCACATGAATCATTTTTGGAAATAGAACTTGCAGAACTTTTCCAGCTGCTTTCATGTATGGAGTGGCATCAGAAACAAATAGCAACACTTTGTCATATTTCAGTCCATCTGGCCACAATAATGAGAGCGCACTGGTAAATAATTGGGCTATTGTCGAATTATTGGCTGATTCGAGTACTTCACTTGTTAATAAATACGTGTTAGAGTCCTGGTGAGTTGATTGTAGAGTTCCAATAATTACGTTGGCTACGTAGCGGCCAAGAGCATCGGTTGTTTCGTCAATGGACACCCACAAATTTTTACCTTCCGTTTCTCTTCTAATTTTGTTCATCTTTTCCTGGAACACTACATCAATATAATTTTTCCGGAGGGTGGACTCACTGGGCACGTGTTCTTTGGTGTACTTTTCAAGGAATGCTTTTAGAGAAGGATTTTCCAATTTCCAAAGAGGAATGTTCGCATCCATCAGTGCTTTACATAAATCCAAAGAGAATTGGGATTGTCGATTGAATATAACGCCGAAATTCCGAAGCAGACACGTTTTTTTACTATCGCAATTTTTAATGAAAAAAATTAATGAAAAAATTAAAAAATGTTCCTATTTTCAAATTGAATTTATAAAAACAATTATTATCAATAAAATATAGAATTGAACCTTCATAGTTTTAATAATTTAAATAAAAGAATGGTCTTGTAAACCATAAATAAGGCAACTTTCAAAACTTCAAGATGAAGAAACCTTATCTTTAATCTCCAAAATTAAAATTTTTATTAAAATACATCTTGATATATACATATTATTAATCCTAGCTTTAATTATCCCATTTATTAATCATCCCCAAAATATTGGAATAATCATTTTTATCCAAACTATTTTGATCTGTTGATTGATTGGATCAATCAGATTAAATTTTTGTTTCAGCTATATTCTTATTCTTATTACTATCGGAGGACTACTAGTTTTATTTATTTACATAACAAGCCTAGCCTCAAATGAAAAATTTACAAAAAATTGACTCTTTTACTGTATTACCCCCTCCATTAATATTTTTAACAAATTGACAAACTAATCTATTTAATATTAACGAATTAACCTTTTCTCAACAAAATAAAATTAATTTTTTATTGACTTTAAACGAATTTTTAAACTGACCAAATTCAAAAATTTCTTGATTCGTTATATGTTACCTTCTTATTACTTTAATTGCAGTAGTAAATATCACTAAAAACTACAAAAATCCTCTCCAACAAATCTATGTTTATACCATAACGATAAGAATCGCCCCTATTAAAAATTGTAAATAATGCTCTAGTAGATCTACCTACACCTTCAAATATTACATTATTTTGAAACTTTGGAAGATTATTAGGATTATGCTAATTAATCCAAATCATTACTGGATTATTCTTAGCAATACATTACTGCTCTAATATCGACCTTGCATTCAATAGAGTTTCACACATTTGCCGAAATGTAAACTTTGGTTGAATAATCCGAATTCTCCATGCTAATGGAGCCTCATTTTTTTTATCCGTTTATATATACATATCGGCCGAGGAATTTATTTTAATTCTTATTCGCTTACTTATACATGAAGAGTAGGAGTAATTATCTTATTTTTAACTATAGCAACAGTTCTCCTTGGTTATGTTCTACCTTGAGGGCAAATAACTTTTTGGGGAGCAACAGTAATTACTAATTTATTATCAGCAATTCCTTATATTGGAAACTATTGTAATCTGATTATGGGGTAGTTTTGCTGTTGATAACGCTACTCTTTCACGATTTACATTTCATTTTATTTTCCTTTTATTGTTACCGCTATAGTAATAAATCACTTTTTATTCCTCCACCAAACAGGCTCAAATAACCCTTCAGGAACAAATAGAAATTTAGATAAAATCCCTTTTCATCCCTTTTTTTCTTGAAAATATTGTTAATTTATTAACAAAAAAATACGGTTTCCTGCCTATAAAGTGTGGGGATTTAAAAATATTTTTAATTCGTGGATAATTAATTCGAAGATTTTTATTTATTTAATAAATCTATTAAAAATTTAATTTATTAACAAAAAAATACGGTTTCCTGCCTATAAAGTGTGGGGATTTAAAAATATTTTCAATTAATATGGGTAATTAATTCGTGGATTTTTATTTATTCAATGAATTTATCGAAAATTTAATTTATTAACAAAAAATGAATTTTTTTTTTTTTTTTTCAAATGTAAACTTTTCAAATTAAAGAGATTTTTTTTATTTTAAAATTTTTCAATTTTTTTTTTTTAAACCAAATTTTCAAAATTTCGAAATTTTCTAGTTTCCTCAAATTTTCATGCAATTAAATTTTCTATTTTTATTTTTTTTTGAAAAAATATCCACAAAATCTAAAACAATAAATTTTTCCCCCACAAAAATTAATAATAATGAAAAATATCCACAAAATCTAAAACAATAAATTTTTCCCCCACAAAAATTAATAATAATGAATTTATTATTCATAATTAAAAAAATATTCTTGAATCCTCATACTTTATAGGCAGGAAACCGTATTTTTTGTTAATAAATTGAATTTTTAATAAATTTATTGAATAAATAAAAATTCACGAATTAATTTTCCACGAATTAATTATCCACGAATTAAAAATATTTTCAAAAGCTCACACTTTATAGGCAGGAAACCGCATTTTTTCGTTTATAAATTAAATTTTCAATAAATTTATTAAATGAATAAAAATCCATTAATTAATCATCCACGAATTAATTATCAACGAATTGAAAATATTTTTAAATCCCCACACTTTATAGGCAGGAAACCGTATTTTTCTGTTAATAAATTAAATTTTTAATAAATTTATTAAATAAATAAAATTTCAAAAATTAATTTTCCACGAATTAAAAATATTTTCCAAGCCTCACACTTCATAGGCAGGAAACCGCATTTTTTTGTTAATAAATTAAATTTTCAATAAATTTAATGAATAAATAAAAATCCACGAATTAATTATCCACGAATCAAAAATATTTTTAAATCCCCACACTTTCTAGGCAGGAAACCGTATTTTTTTGGTAATAAATCAAATTTTTAATAAATTTATTGAATGAATAAAAATCCACGAATTAATTATCCACGAATTAATTATCCATTATCCACGAATTAAAAATATTTTTAAATCCCCACACATTATAGGCAGGAAACCGTATTTTTTTGTTAATAAATTAAATTTTTAATGAATTTATCAAATAAATGAAAATCCACGAATTTATTATCCACGAATTAAAAATATTTTTAAATCCCCACACTTTATAGGTAGGAAACCGTATTTTTTTGTTAATAAATTAAATTTTTAATAAATTTATTAAATAAATGAAAATCCACGAATTATCTATCCACGAATTGATTATCCACGAATTAAAAATATTTTTGAATCCCCACACTTTATAGGCAGGAAACCGTATTTTTTTGTTAATAAATTGAATTTTCAATAAATTTATGAAATAAATAAAAATCCACGAATTAATAATCCACGAATTAAAAATATTTTTAAATCCCCACACTTTATAGGCAGGAAACCGTATTTTTCTGTTAATAAATTGAATTTTCAATAAATTTATTAAATAAATAAAAATCCACGAATTAATTATCCACGAATTAAATATCCACGAATTAAAAATATTTTTAAATCCTCACACTTAATAGGCAGGAAACCGTATTTTTTTGTTAATAAATTAAATTTATAATAAATTTATTAAATAAATGAAAATCCACGAATTAATTATCCACGAATTAAAAATATTTTCAAATCCCCACACTTTATAGGCAGAAAGCCGTATTTTTTTGTTGATAAATTAAATTTTTAAAAAATATATTGAATAAATAAAAATCCACGAATTAATTATCCACGAATTAACTATCCACGAATTAAAAATATTTTTAAATCCCCCCACTTCATAGGCAGGAAACCGTATTTTTTTGTTAATAAATTAAATTTCTGATAAATTTAATAAATAAATAAAAATCCACGAATTAATTATTCACGAATTAATTATCCACGAATCAAAAATATTTTTAAATCCCCACACTTTATAGGTAGGAAACCGTATTTTTCTGTTAATAAATTAAATTTTTAATAAATCTATTAAATAAATAAAAATCCACGAATTAATCATCCACGAATTAATTATCCACGAATTAAAAATATTTTTAAATCCTCACACTTTATAGACAGGAAACCGTATTTTTTTGTTAATGAATTAGATTTTCAATAAATTTATTAAATAAATAAGAATCCACGAATTAATTATCCACGAATTAATTATCCACGAATTGAAATTATTTTTAAATCTTCACACTTTATAGGAAAGAAACCGTATTTTTTTGTTAATAAATTAAATTTTTAATAAATTCATTGAATAAATAAAAATCCATGAATTAATTATCCACGAATTAAAAATATTTTTAAATCCTCACACTTTATAGGCAGGAAACCGTATTTTTTTGTTAATAAATTGAATTTTCAATAAATTTATTAAATAAATAAAAATCCACGAATTAATTATCCACGAATTAAATATCCACGAATTGAAAATATTTTTAAATCCTCACACTTTATAGGCAGGAACCGTATTATTTCGTTAATAAATTAAATTTTTAATAAATTCATCAAATAAATAAAAATCCACGAATTAAAAGTCCACGAATTAATTATCCACGAATCGAAAATATTTTTGAATCTCCACACTTTATAGGCAGGAAACCGTATTTTTCTGTTGATAAATTAAATTTTTAATATATTCATTAAATAAATAAAAATCCACGAATTAATTATCCACGAATTAAAAATATTTTCAAAGCCCCAATTTTTATAGGCAGGAAACCGCATTTTTTTGTTAATAAGTTAAATTTTTAATAAATTCATTGAATAAATAAAAATCCACGAATTAATTATCCACGAATTAATTATCCACGAATTAAAAATATGTTTAAATCCTCACACTTTATAGGCAGGAAACCGTATTTTTTTGTTAATAAATTAAATTTTTAATAAATTTATCAAATAAATAAAAATCCACGAATTAATTATCCACGAATTAATCATCCACGAATTGAAATTATTTTTAAATCCTCACACTTTATAGGAAGAAAAATGTATTTTTCTGTTGATAAATTAAATTTTTGATAAATTCATTGAATAAATAAAAATCCACGAATTAATTATCCACGAATCAAAAATATTTTTAAATCCTCACACTTTATAGGCAGGAAACCGTATTTTTTTGTTAATAGATCGAATTTTCTATTACAACTATATTCCATGCACTTTTCACAAAGCAAATTTAAAGATACAAAATGTGAGGCACGTGTGTCTCCTGACGAGGTCAAGTTCAAAATGGACGAGGGATGGTGCGTCGTGGTCGTTTCACCAACTCGCCCGATCACGAAGGGTGGGTGCGACTTGCGCCGTGGGGCGCGCGGCAAATTCAAATAGTTCTAACAGCCCCCCTCGAGTTGAGAAACCTCGTTCACTAGGCTCCACGTAAACCACAGCTCTCCACACACCAATCATGCTTCACCCTCGGTAGCCCCTTAGTGAAGACATCTGCGATCTGTCGTTCGGTTCCGACGTGACTCAGAGTGAGCTCCTTCGCTCTTAGTAGATCCCGAAGAAAATGATGCCTGATATCTATATGCTTACTCCTGGCATGGAATGTCGGATTTTCAGCTAATTTGATGGCGCTGTTATTATCACAATATATGCGAACTTCGGCTGCATCCCCAAGACGAATTTCTCGTAAGAACCGACGTAAGAATAAGGATTCCTTCGCGGCTTCCGCCAGTGCTACGTATTCGGCTTCTGTTGTAGAGAGGGCGACCGTCTTCTGTTTTCTTGCTTCCCAGGAAATAGGGGAACCGCTCATTAGGAACACGAAACCACTAAATGACTTGCGATCGTTGATGTCGTTTCCCCAATCAGCATCTACGTAGCCTTCTACAGAACTGCAGTCATTGGTGAAAGATAATCCTACGTCTATTGTCCCCTTGAGATATCGAAGCACACGTTTTGCCGCCTTCCAATGCTCCTCACCGTAGCAATTGTTAAATTGTCCCAAGTAGCTCACGGCAAAACTTATATCTGGTCTGGTCGAGGTTGCCAAATAATTTAGAGCACCAATCAATTCTCGATAAGGCTTCTTGAAGTCTTCCTCGGTCATCGCCTTGTTCTGCGTTAGTTTCAATCGGCTCTCCAGTGGCGTGGAAATTGGGTTTGCTTCGCTCATGCCGAACCTGTTCAGCAAATCGTTTATGAAGCCTCGTTGTTTCATGGATATTCCTTTATTTTGCCTCGTGAACTCGATCCCCAAACAGTAGCTAACGTCACCCAACAGTTTGAGTTCGAAGTGGTTTGACAGGTGATTTTCTATCCTCTTTATTTCGCTGATGCTTTTCGAATATATGAGTATGTCGTCGACGTAGACGACTATCACGGTGACTTCATTCTGCGATCGAACGTAATATACGCATGGGTCGAAACTGGATTGTTCAGCTTGAACTTTTGACAGGGTTTCGTGCAGCGTTAAATACCAGTTACGTCCGGCTTGCTTCAGCCCATATAGTGTTTTGCGGAGCTGGCAAACTTTATCACCGCTCATCAATTCTGAGAGCATCTTCTTCGCCTTATTACCGATGTCGTTGTTTCGATTCCGTTCAACGATTCTCCTAAGTGTTACATCTATGTCTTTTGGCGGCTCCATGAATATATTTTCATGTATCTTTCCGTTTAAATAGGCCGTCGTTATGTCTAACTGATGAATGTGCATCCCGGTGCGAACGGCAAGGGCCGTGAGTAGCCTGATCGTGCCCATCCGTGCCACTGGCGAAAAAGTTTCAGAATAATGCACCCCTGGACGTTGACTAAATCCCTGTGCTACCAATCGCGCCTTCCTTTTCTCCAGCGTTCCATCGGGCTTCATCTTATTTCGGAGAACTATGCGACTGCCTATCGTCTTCTCACCTTTCTGTCGATCCACCAGTAACCATGTGTCGTTTTTTAGTATCGACTCAATTTCTTTGTCGATTGCTGCATGCCATTCTTCGACGTCCGGGCTCGAGAGCGCCTGGCCTATTTGGACTTCTGATAACAGAACTGATTCTTCCTCTTCTTCATCAGTTGCTTCTTCCGCAGTTTGGTAGATTTTCTTGGGTCTTCCTGGTTCACCAGTTCGCATCAACCTTGGTCTGCCCCGCCCTCTTCTGGCTGTCACACGCATTCCGGGCCTCTCCTGGTTCTCGTCCTCTCTTCGTTCTGCGGGTTCGTTTTCAGCTTCAGCGGGCCCCTGTTCGTCGGCTGCTATCGGTATGACGACAAGATCGTCGCTATCGCCTTCGTTTATGGAATTGGACCCGTTTCCGTCGTCGGGGAAAACCTCATCGTGAGTTGTAGCCACAGACTTACCTTCTTGGCCGAATTTTACGTCTCTACTTACAATTATGGATTTGTCCTGGACAGACCAAATTCGATAACCCTTTTGGTCAGAAGCGTAACCCACGAGAATCCCCTCCTTTCCGCGAGACTCGAATTTGCCCTTTCCAGGTTTCCTGTCTAAGTATACGACCCTTGAACCGAACACTCTTAAGTGACTTACATCGGGTACTTTCCCCGTCCACGCCTCATATGGTGTTAACCCATTCAAACTTTTTGTGGGGCACCGATTCCGAATATAATTCGCTGTATTAACAGCTTCGGCCCAGAACGAGGGGGGAAGCCCGGAGTCAATGAGCATACATCTCGCCATTTCTTGCAGTGTGCGGTTCATACGTTCCGCCACGCCGTTTTGCTCGGGATTGTAGGGAATTGTTAGTCGTCTCGTAATGCCGCGTTTTTTCAAGTATTCTGTGAGATCGCGATTCACGTATTCCGTACCGTTGTCTGATTGGAGACATTTGACCGTGGTACCTTTTTGGTTCTCAATTAGCCTAATAAAGTCGATGGTCGCCTTAAAAGCTTCTGATTTCGATCGTAGAAAACGAACTTCACACCAACGAGAATTATCATCAATGAATTCAATGAAATATTTTGACCTAGCAAGTGACTCTACCCTCATAGGTCCGCAAATATCCGTGTGAATCAGATCTAATAAATTTGATTGTCTTGAGGAAGATCTCCCGAATGGCGTTCGCGTGATTTTAGCTTTGAGACAAACATCGCAATCGAAATCATTTTTACTAATTTTGCATTTTATACCCCGAATTTTATCATCGCGTTTTGCGTTCAGTAAATCCTTTGAATTTATATGTCCTAGGCGACGGTGCCATTTTTCGAATTCGGAAATACTTTCTCCCGTGGAGGCTATTGCGGCCGAGCCTTCGTTTTGACTTTTTTCATGGAAATAATACAGATCTCCTTCACGCCTTGCCCGTAATAAAATGTCGCCCCTTTTATTCGTAACGATCGCGTCAGTTTTTCGGAAATTTACCTGCAGCCCTCGGTCAGCCATTTTACTGACCGAGACGAGATTTGTACGTAGGTCCGGTACAAGTAGTGCGCCCTCTAAAGAAACATTTGTTTCGTCGCCGGAATTTATGGTGGCGAATCGCGCTGTACCTGATCCTTTGATATCAATTGATGAATTATTCGCTAATTGTAAAGAACCACTGTCTGTACAAATTTCGTTAAAATACTCGGGCTTATTACACATATGTGATGTTGCGCCGCTATCTAGACACCAGTTCCGTTTAATCGGTTCTCCTCCGTTGTTTTCGAAAACCCTTAGGCAAACGTTAGCGGCTGTTTCCCGAGGATTTCGACATTTTGCGGCCTTATGTCCTAGTCTATTACATTTGAAACATCGAAACACGTCATTTCCCGATTTTGACCGATCAGGTTTACCTGAAGTGTCAACAGCTGAATTTTCTTTGTGCCCGCGTCGATTAAAATTTTGTTCGCGTCTATTGTATTTTGCGATCATCGCATTCGACGTGTCGACATTAATTTCTTTGTTTCGCGCATCGCTTTCCTCGATAATTTTAATTCGCAACGTTTCTGGAGACGGTAACGAATCGCGCGACTCTATCGCGCATCTGAAATTTTCAAATTTCGCGGGTAAACTATACAGCAACATTACGGCCAACAGATCCGGGTTTATTTCAACATTCATGTCGTTCAATTTGTCAACCGTGTCAAAAAATTCGTTCACGTGTTCCCGCACGTTTCCGTTATCGTTCATTTTCTGAAGGGTTAGTTTCTTCAGTAGCGTCGCCTTTCGCGCCGGACCGGAAGATTGGTATATAGATTCGAGTTTTAACCACAATTCGCGAGCAGTTCGGCAGTTCTTTACTTGTTTAAGTTCGCTAGGGTGGATAGACAAAATGATGTCCGACAAAGCATTGTTGTCGTCCGCCGTCCACGCCTTGACGTCACTCGCGTTGCTGCCATCGTTATCTAACTTGACTTCCTTTATCGTTCCGTCCGCATAACCCCATAATTTATTTTTGACTAAAATTGCTTTCATCTGCAATTTCCACGTATCGAAATTATCTTTCTTTAACGGTTCAATTCGCGCCATGCTATCGTTATTCATTTCAGATACGTCCAACAAATAAAAATAAATTCACGTGAGAGTGTTCGTTATAAGAGTTGTACTTACAGTTTCTTCGACGCTCGCATTTTGAACTGACCTATGAATCGCGCTATGACTGGGTCCGTAACCTATTACAACTATATTCCATGCACTTTTCACAAAGCAAATTTAAAGATACAAAATGTGAGGCACGTGTGTCTCCTGACGAGGTCAAGTTCAAAATGGACGAGGGATGGTGCGTCGTGGTCGTTTCACCAACTCGCCCGATCACGAAGGGTGGGTGCGACTTGCGCCGTGGGGCGCGCGGCAAATTCAAATAGTTCTAACATTTTCAATAAATTTATTAAATAAATAAAAATCCACGGATTAATTATCCACGAGTTGAAAATATTTTTAAATCCTCAGACTTTATAGGAAGGAAACCGTATTTTTTTGTTAATAAATTAAATTTTTAATAAATTTATCAAATGAAAAAATACACGAATTATTTATCCACGAATCAATTATCCACGAATTAAAAATATTTTTGAATCCCCACACTTCATAGGCAGGAAACCGTATTTTTTTGTTAATAAATTAAATTTCTAATGAATTTATTAAATAAATGAAAATCCACGAATTAATCATCCACGAATTAAAAATATTTTTAAATCCCCACACTTTATAGGTAGGAAACCGTATTTTTTTGTTAATAAATCAAATTTTTAATAAATTTATTAAATAAATAAAAATCCACGAATTATCTATCCACGAATTGATTTTCCACGAATTAAAAATATTTTTGAATCCCCACACTTTATAGGCAGGAAACCGTATCTTTTTGTTAATAAATTGAATTTTCAATAAACTTATGAAATAAATAAAAATCCACGAATTAATTATCCACGAATTAATTATCTACGAATTAAAAATATTTTTAAATCCTCACACTTAATAGGCAGGAAACCGTATTTTTTTGTTAATAAATTAAATTCTTAATAAATTTATTAAATAAATGAAAATCCACGAATTAATTATCCATGAATTAAAAATATTTTTAAATCCCCATACTTTATAGGCAGAAAACCGTATTTTTTTGTTGATAAATTAAATTTTTAAAAAATTTATTAAATAAATAAAAATCCACGAATTAATTATCCACGAATTAACTATCCACGAATTAAAAATATTTTTAAATCCCCCCACTTCATAGGCAGGAAACAGTATTTTTTTGTTAATAAATTAAATTTCTGATAAATTTAATAAATAAATAAAAATCCACGAATTAATTATCCACGAATTAATTATCCACGAATCAAAAATATTTTTAAATCCCCACACTTTATAGGCAGGAAACCGTATTTTTCTGTTAATAAATTGAATTTTCAATAAATTTATTAAATAAATAAAAATCCACGAATTAATTATCCACGAATTAAATATCCACGAATTAAAAATATTTTTAAATCCTCACACTTTATAGGCAGGAAACCGTATTATTTTGTTAATAAATTAAATTTTCAATTAATTCATTAAATAAATAAAAATCCACGAATTAAAAATCCACGAATTAATTATCCACGAATTGAAAATATTTTTGAATCTCCACACTTTATAGGCAGGAAACCGTATTTTGCTGTTGATAAATTAAATTTTTAATATATTCATTAAATAAATAAAAATCCACGAATTAATTATCCACGAATTAAAAATATTTTCAAAGCCCCACTTTTTATAGGCAGGAAACCGCATTTTTTTGTTAATAAATTTAATTTTCAATAAATTTATTGAATAAATAAAAATCCACGAATTAATTATCCACGAATTAAAAATATTTTTAAATCCTCACACTTCATAGGCAGGAAACCGTATTTTTTTGTTAATAAATTAAATTTTCAATAAATTTATCAAATAAATAAAAATCCACGAATTAATTATCCACGAATTAATCATCCACGAATTGAGATTATTTTTAAATCCTCACACCTTATAGGAAGGAAAATGTATTTTTCTGTTGATAAATTAAATTTTTGATAAATTCATTGAAACAATAAAAATCCACGAATTAATTATCCACGAATTAAAAATATTTTTAAATCCTCACACTTTATAGGCAGGAAACCGTAAAACAAAAGCAAGAACTGATGAAATTCTTGGAGATTTGATCCATTATTTATCCCAATTTAATTTTAAAATTATTCATAAAAAGGTAAAGAAAATATAATGGCAGATCTGTTATCCAGATATCCAGTTCTGGAATACTTTGAGAATGAAGACATAATCCAAACTGTAAATTTAGTGGAACTGTCGGAAATACGAGAAGATCAATCGAAGAATTTCACAAAATTTCAAAGCATGAAACATATATCGAACAACGATGGTATATTGTTCAAGAAAACAAAAGAAAAAGCTCGTATATTAATATCCGAAGATTTAGGAAAAAAATTAATACAGTCAGTACATGATTTTTATGGGCATATTGGCACCCAACAGATGCAAGAAACCATTCGTCCTCATTATTATTTTAAAGACCTTGACAAGTTGATTCACGATTATTGTAAGAGTTGCAAAATTTGTATCGAGAATAAAACACGCCGAAGTCGTCTGATAGGATTTTTATCACACTTGGGACCGGCTTCATTACCATATCAAATAATGTCCATCGACACAGTTGGAGGATTTGGAGGAAATAACTCACCGAAGAAATATTTACACATATTAATAGACCATTTTACGCGTTATGTTTGGATTCGGACGTCGTCTACCCAAGCTGCGCGAGACTTCACACATCTTTTGAAACCTATAATACAAAGTAACAAAATATCACTCTTGTTAGCAGATCAATACACGGGAATAAATTCCGTAGAACTAAAGAAATATCTTGATGAAAATGACATTCCTTTAATCTTCACCGGGGTGGATTGCGCTTCATCAAATGGTTTGAACGAACGTGTTAACCAGACACTCGTAAATCGCATACGTTGTAAAATGAATTCAAACCCAACGAGAGCTTGGTCTAGTCTAGCTGACGAATGTGCGAAAGACTATAATAAAACAATTCATTCATCTACTGGGTTTGCACCAATTTATTTATTGTGCGGACAGAGAACAGAAATAAATCCTCTGATTTTTTTGTTAATAAATTAAATTTTTAATAAATTTATCAAATAAATAAAAATCCACGAATTAATTATCCACGAATTAATCATCCACGAATTGAAATTATTTTTAAATCCTCACACTTTATAGGAAGGAAAATGTATTTTTCTGTTGATAAATTAAATTTTTGATAAATTTATTGAATAAATAAAAATCCACGAATTAATTATCCACGAACTAAAAATATTTCTAAATCCTCACACTTTATAGGCAGGAAACCGTATTTTTTTGTTAATAGATCGAATTTTCAATGAATTTATTAAATAAATGAAAATCCACGAATTAATTATCCACGAGTTGAAAATATTTTTAAATCCTCACACTTTATAGGAAGGAAACCGTATTTTTTTGTTAATAAATTAAATTTTTAATAAATTTATCAAATGAAAAAATCCACGAATTATTTATCCACGAATCAATTATCCACGAATTAAAAATATTTTTGAATCCCCACACTTCATAGGCAGGAAACCGTATTAATAAATTAAATTTCTAATAAATTTATTAAATAAATAAAAATATACGAATTAATTATCCACGGATCAGAAATATTTTTAAATCCCCACACCTTATAGGCAGGATACCGTATTTTTCTGTTAATAAATTAAATTTTTAATAAATTTATTAAATAAATAAAAACCCACGAATTAATTATCCATGAATTAAAAATATTTTTAAATCCTCACGATTTATAGGCAGGAAACCGTTTTTTTCGTTAATAAATCGAATTTTTAATGAATTTATTGAAAAAAAAAATCCACGAATTAATTATCCACGAATTAAAAATATTTTTAAATCCCCACACTTTATAGGCAGGAAACCGTATCTTTTTGTTAATAAATTTAATTTTCAATAAATTTATCAAATAAATAAAAATCCACGAATTAATTATCGACGAATTAATTATCCACGAATTAAAAATATTTTTAAATCCCCACACTTTATAGGCAGGAAACCGTATTTTTCTGTTAATAAATTAAATTATTAATGAATTTATTAAATAAATAAAAAACCACGAATTAATTATCCACGAACCAATTATCCACGAATTAAAAATATTTTTGAAGCCCCACACTTTATAGGCAGGAAACCATATTTTTTTGTTAATAAATTAATTTTTCAATAAATTTATCAGATAAATGAAAATCCACGAATCAATTATCCACGAATTAAAAATATTTTCGAATCCCCACACTTTATAGGAAGGAAACCGTATTTTTTGTTAATAAATTCAATTTTTAATAAATTTATTAAATAAATAAAAATCCACGAATTAATTATCCACGAATTAAGAATATTTTTGAATCCCCACACTTTATAGGCAGGAAACCGTATTTTTTTGTTAATAAATTAAATTTTTAATGAATTTATTGAATAGATAAAAATCCACGAATTAATTATTCACGAATTAATTATCCACGAATTAAAAATATTTTTAAATCCCCACACTTCATAGGCAGAAAACCGTATTTTTTTGTTAATAAATTGAATTTTTAATAAATTTATTGAATAAATAAAAATCCACGAATTAATTATCCACGAATTAATTATCCACGAATTAATTATCCACGAATTAACTATCCACGAATTAAAAATATTTTAAAATCCCCACACTTTATAGGCAGGAAACCGTATTTTTCTGTTAATAAATTGAATTTTCAATAAATTCATTGAATAAATGAGAATCCACGGATTAATTATCCACGAATTAGAAATATTTTTAAATCCCCACACTTTATAGGCAGGGAACCGTATTTTTTTGTTAATAAATTAAATTTTCAATAAATTTATTAAATAAATAAAAATCCACGAATTAATTATCCACGAATTATTTATCCACGAATTGAAATTATTTTTGAATCCTCACACTTTATAGGAAGGAAACCGTATTTTTTTTAATAAATTAAATTTTTAATAAATTTATTGTATAAATAAAAATCCACGAATTAATTATCCACGAATTGAAAATATTTTTGAATTCCCACACTTTATAGGCAGGAAACCGTGTTTTTCATTAATAAATTAAATTTTAAATAAATTCATTAAATAAATAAAAATCCACGAATTAAGAATCCACGAATTAATTATCCATTAATTAAAAATATTTTTGAATCCCCACACTTTATAGGCAGGAAACCGTATTTTTTTGGCAATAAATTAAATTTTTGATGAATTTATTAAATAAATAAAAATCCACGAATTAATTATCCACGAATTAAAGATATTTTTAAAGCCCCACACTTTATAGGCAGGAAACCGTATTTTTTTGTTAATAAATTAAATTTTCAATAAATTTATTGAATAAATAAAAATCCACGAATTATTCATCCACGAATTAATTATCCACGAATTAAAAATATTTTTAAATCCCCACACTTTATAGGCAAGAAACCGTATTTTTTTGTTGATAAATTAAATTTTTAGTCAATTTATTATATATAAAGCCCGGATGTTAGGCAAAATGCCATAAAATTCCTATTTTCGTATTTTCTGTCTATTTCGCCTTAAATGGGATTTTATGACTTATTTCGCCTATTTCGAACAATTTATGATAGTATAAAGTGGGAAACCCTAAGATCTCAGGTAGGCAGGATTGGTACATAGACAAGAGGTAGTTCCCTTTTTCTAGGAATTGATACAACAACTGTTACTGATGGGAAAACCTAAAACCAGATACCTATAGGTATAAATATATCGTAATACCCATTTCCGTTCAGTTGTTTTTCACCATTCGCTCATTCGGTTCAACTTATCGCCAGCCAATATGCCTAAAGTCAGAGCATCCGAGCAAACAAAATTGAATAAATTAATACTTGAATTCGGTAAAGACGTTTTCAGAAGTGACGGTTCTGTGTTATTCTGCAAAATATGTGACTGTAAAGTGAATTTTGAGAAGAAGTATTTTGTATCCCAGCACCTTTCAACAGTGAAACATAAAAATGCTGCTTCGAAAAATTGCGATAGTAAAAAAACGTGTCTGCTTCCGAATTTCGGCGTTATATCCAATCGACAATCCCAATTCTCTTTGGATTTATGTAAAGCACTGATGGATGCGAACATTCCTCTTTGGAAATTGGAAAATCCTTCTCTAAAAGCATTCCTTGAAAAGTACACCAAAGAACACGTGCCAAGTGAGTCCACCCTCCGGAAAAATTATATTCATGTAGTGTTCCAGGAAAAGATGAACAAAATTAGAAAAGAAACGGAAGGTAAAAATTTGTGGGTGTCCATTGACGAAACAACCGATGCTCTTGGCCGCTACGTAGCCAACGTAATTATTGGAACTCTACAATCAACTCACCAGGACTCTAACACGTATTTATTAACAAGTGAAGTACTCGAATCAGCCAATAATTCGACAATAGCCCAATTATTTACCAGTGCGCTCTCATTATTGTGGCCAGATGGAGTGAAACATGACAAAGTGTTGCTATTTGTTTCTGATGCCACTCCATACATGAAAGCAGCTGGAAAAGTTCTGCAAGTTCTATTTCCAAAAATGATTCATGTGACGTGTATAGCTCATGCATTGCATAGAGTTGCTGAAGAAGCGCGAAGTTTATTTCACGATGTCGATCTGTTAATATCAAACGTCAAGAAAGTTTTTTTAAAAGCTCCATCGAGGGTGCAAATTTTCAAAGAACTTGCACTAGATCTGCCATTATCACCTCAACCTACAATAACGAGATGGGGTACATGGATATCGGCTGCCATTTATTACGCAACCCATTTCGAGAAAATTGTAGAAATAGTGGATCACTTCGAAAATGATGCAGCTTCAATAAAAATATGTAAAGATGTTTTGTCCAAAAAGAATATCCAGTCTGATTTAGCATACATACTTGCACATTTTCATTCAATTCCAACATCAATACAAAAACTAGAAGAGAGGAATTTAAAATTACAAGAGCAATTGAACATTATGGATGAAACAATTGAAAGAATCAATTCTGCGCCTGGATTAAAAGGAGAGTTCATGAAAGAAAAATGTGAAAAAGTGTTGCAGAACAATAGTGGTTTGGTCAAGATGCGCGAAATAAATTCGATTTTATTAGGAGATGGGGTCAGTAATTTCTTGAACCCTACCGAAATATCCTCATTTATGTATGCACCTTTGACAACTGTTGATGTGGAGAGATCTTTTTCGTTGTTAGAAGGTGTTATTTCTCACCAACCCGGTGATAGGGTATAATTTTGAAAATCCTCTGAAAAGTAAGTCACGGCGGGACCGGGAATCGAACCCGGACCTCCAGCTTTACGCGCTATTGCTCTACCATTAAGCTACCCCGACTATGACTTATTTTTCAATTTTTTCCGGCTAACTTGTTAACTTTGATAATCTTGGACTTCATCACAGAAAGCCATGCAAGAGAATCAATTTAACTGAAACACCGGCTCTGCGTAATCCAACGCTAATCGTGAATTGATGTTAGAAGGTGTTATTTCTCACCAACCCGGTGATAGGGTATAATTTTGAAAATCCTCTGAAAAGTAAGTCACGGCGGGACCGGGAATCGAACCCGGACCTCCAGCTTTACGCGCTATTGCTCTACCATTAAGCTACCCCGACTATGACTTATTTTTCAATTTTTTCCGGCTAACTTGTTAACTTTGATAATCTTGGACTTCATCACAGAAAGCCATGCAAGAGAATCAATTTAACTGAAACACCGGCTCTGCGTAATCCAACGCTAATCGTGAATTGATGTTAGAAGGTGTTATTTCTCACCAACCCGGTGATAGGGTATAATTTTGAAAATCCTCTGAAAAGTAAGTCACGGCGGGACCGGGAATCGAACCCGGACCTCCAGCTTTACGCGCTATTGCTCTACCATTAAGCTACCCCGACTATGACTTATTTTTCAATTTTTTCCGGCTTCGATTCCCGGTCCCGCCGTGACTTACTTTTCAGAGGATTTTCACAATTATACCCTATCACCGGGTTGGTGAGAAATAACACCTTCTAACATCAATTCACGATTAGCGTTGGATTACGCAGAGCCGGTGTTTCAGTTAAATTGATTCTCTTGCATGGCTTTCTGTGATGAAGTCCAAGATTATCAAAACAAGTTAGCCGAAAAAAAAAAAAAAAAAAATTGAAAAATAAGTCATAGTCGGGGTAGCTTAATGGTAGAGCAATAGCGCGTAAAGCTGGAGGTCCGGGTTCGATTCCCGGTCCCGCCGTGACTTACTTTTCAGAGGATTTTCAAAATTATACCCTATCACCGGGTTGGTGAGAAATAACACCTTCTAACATCAATTCACGATTAGCGTTGGATTACGCAGAGCCGGTGTTTCAGTTAAATTGATTCTCTTGCATGGCTTTCTGTGATGAAGTCCAAGATTATCAAAGTTAACAAGTTAGCCGGAAAAAATTGAAAAATAAGTCATAGTCGGGGTAGCTTAATGGTAGAGCAATAGCGCGTAAAGCTGGAGGTCCGGGTTCGATTCCCGGTCCCGCCGTGACTTACTTTTCAGAGGATTTTCAAAATTATACCCTATCACCGGGTTGGTGAGAAATAACACCTTCTAACATCAATTCACGATTAGCGTTGGATTACGCAGAGCCGGTGTTTCAGTTAAATTGATTCTCTTGCATGGCTTTCTGTGATGAAGTCCAAGATTATCAAAGTTAACAAGTTAGCCGGAAAAAATTGAAAAATAAGTCATAGTCGGGGTAGCTTAATGGTAGAGCAATAGCGCGTAAAGCTGGAGGTCCGGGTTCGATTCCCGGTCCCGCCGTGACTTACTTTTCAGAGGATTTTCAAAATCTTTTTCGTTGTATAAACATATTTTATCAGATAGACGACAAAGTATAAAATTTGAAAATTTGAGAAAACTATTGGTAGTTATGTTTAATAAAGAATAAGTATTCACATCGAATGTTTTTTTGTTTTATCTTATCTATTTTTATCTATCAGTATATAATAAATGCCTATTTTAAGTGGCTATTTTGAGTATTTTTATTGTCTTTTCACTGCCTTTTTTTAACGAATTTATAGTGCCTAAAGTCCGGGCTTTAATGATATGAATAAAAATTCACGAATTAATTATCCATGAATTGAGAATATTTTTAAAACTTCACACTTTATAGGAAGGAAACCGTATTTTTTTGTTAATTAATTGAATTTTTAATAAATTTATTAAATATATAAAAATCCATGAATTAATTATCCACGAATTTAAAATATTTTCAAATCCCCACACTTTATAGGCAGGAAACCGTATTTTTTGTTAATAAATTAAAAAATTTTAGTACAAAAGAAGTGCCTGATTAAAGGAATACCTTGATAGAGTATTTAATGTGCCCCTCCACCTTCTCTATTTAATTATTTCTTAAAATTTCAAAAATTTTCGTACCCAAGTACTAAAATATAAAAGTAAGCTAAATTTAAGCTACTGGGTTCATACCTCATTTATAAAGGTTTATTCCTCTCTTTTATAATCAAACTTTTTAAAATCATATTTTTAATAGATTAATTTTAGGAACTTTTATCTCAATTTCTTCATTTAGTTGACTAAGAATATGGCTAGGGTTAGAAATAAATCTGCTATCTTTTATTCCATTAATAATTAGATCTAATTCACTAAATTCTGAATCTTCATTAAAATACTTTATTACACAAATAATAGCTTCAATATTTATTATTGCCTCTTTTTTAATAAATTTCTTCATTTTAATTTATAATGAAGAAAATCACTTAACTTCCCAATTAATCTTTAATTCAAGCCTTTCACTAAAAATAGGTGCAGCTCCTTTCCATTTTTGGTTCCCAGAAATTATTGAAAGCCTTGATTGGATAGTTAGGCTTATACTTTTAACTTGGCAGAAATTTGCTCCTATAATTTTACTTATGTACAATTTAAATTTTTCATTTATTATCTTTATTGTATTAAGATGCCTTATCGTAAGAAGAGTACACGAATGAAATCAAATAAGAATGAAGAAAATCTTAGCTTTTTCTTCTATTAACCGCATTGGTTGGATGCTAATCTTAATAATATGGAATCTATCAATTTGATTCATCTATTTCTTAATATATTCTTTTATAACATTAAGCTTATTCAGAATTTTTTTTTTCATAAAATTAATTTTATATCACAATTATTCAAAAATTTAACGTCAAGAAATCGGTTTAAACTATTTTTTTTTAAACCTCTTTTCTTCAAGTGGGTTACCCCCTTTTTTAGGATTTATACCTAAATGACTTCTTATGAATTCTTTAATTCAATTTAAATTATTTACTCTAGTCCTTTTTATAATTATTTTAACTCTTTTAACTATTTACTTTTAAATCCGGCTAATACTCCAATCAATAACAATTTCAAGATCCACAAAGCCTTTTAAAAAAATTAATTTTAAATTTTCTATTTTTTTTTTTTAATTTTCTTAATATCTCATTACTAGTGATTTTTACCTGTCTAATTAACCAACTGTAAGGATTTGAGTTAAATAAACTTACAACCTTCAAATTTGTCAATGAAAATTATTCAAGCCTCAGGGTTTATTTTTCAAATTTGCAATTTGAATTATAAGACTTGATAAAGGAATTTAATTCTTAAATAAATTTACAATTTATCGCCTAAATCAGCCACTCTATCGAATAAATGATTTCTTTCCACAAATCACAAAGATATTGGAACTTTATTCTTTCTGTTTGGACTTTGAGCAGGATTAGTTGGGACATCACTAAAAGTTTCAATTCGACTCGAATTAAGAACCCCGGGAACATTAATTTGAAACGACCAAATTTTTAATGTTATTGTTACAGCCCATGGTTTTATTATAATTTTTTTTATAATTATACCAGTTATAATTGGAGGATTTGGAAATTGACGTGTTCCTTTAATAATTGGTGCCCCTGATATGGCCTTCCCTCGATTGAATAATATAAGATTCTGGCTTCTCCCACCTTCTTTAAGATTATTAATCGTAAGAAGATTGATTGAAAGAGGGGCAGGTACAGGTTGAACAGTTTACCCACCATTGTCTACAAACTTGGCTCATAGAGGAGCATCGGTAGACTTAGCTATTTTTAGACTACATATAGCTGGAATCTCATCAATTTTAGGAGCGATTAATTTCATTTCCACTATTATTAATATACGAGCTTTCAACAAAGAATTTAAACTAATTCCTCTTTTTGTTTGATCTGTTTTTATTACAGCGATTCTTCTTCTTCTTTCCCTCCCAGTCTTAGCTGGAGCAATTACGATACTTTTAACAGACCGTGATATTAATACCTCATTTTTTGACCCTGCAGGCGGAGGAGACCCAATTTTGTACCAACACTTATTCTGATTTTTTGGACATCCAGAAGTTTATATTCTAATTCTTCCTGGGTTTGGGCTAATCTCACAAGAAAGAAATAAAAAAAATGCCTTTGGAAGATTAGGCATAATTTATGCTATAATAACAATTGGAATTTTAGGGTTTGTAGTCTGAGCATACCACATATTCACAGTAGGGATAGATGTTGATACACGAGCATATTTTACTTCAGCTACAATAATTATCGCAGTACCTACAGGTATCAAAATTTTTTCTTGGCTAGCTACTATTCATGGAACTCAATTTAACTACAGCCCCTCTCTTTTATGAGCTTCAGGATTTTTATTTTTATTTACAATTGGAGGTCTTACGGGAGTAATTCTCGCTAATTCTTCTATTGATATTGTTCTTCACGACACATATTATGTAGTAGCACACTTTCATTATGTTCTTTCAATAGGAGCTGTCTTTGCTATTATAGCAAGACTAATCCATTGATTTAACTTATTTACTAATTTTTCTTTAAATAATACACTTTTAAAAATTCAATTTTTAACGATGTTTATTGGAGTAAACTTAACCTTTTTCCCCTCAACATTTTTTAGGATCAAGAGGTATGCCTCGACGTTATTCTGATTACCCAGATGCTTATACCTTATGAAATAAAATCTCCTCCATCGGCTCTATAATTTCAACCATTAGAGTTATTCTTTTAATTTTTATTATATGAGAAAGATTTTATTCTTATGGAATAAAACTTTACACCCTTCATCTCCCCTCCTTAATTGAATGATCTCAATTAAGACCTCCAATAGAGCATAGATACTCAGAACTCCCTATTCTTTCTAATTTCTAATATGGCAGATTAGTGCAATGGATTTAAACCCCATAAATAAAACTATGTTTTTTGTTGGAAATCGACCATCGTCATCGACAGCGCCACTAGCGAGTAGGTCAAGAGTGACAACGTAGCAATTTAGACACATACATAACCTATGTTAATTTTGCCGCTTTTTGTAAGAGTTGTTATACCGAATACGAAGAACCGAATAAATAACGAATACGACGTTTTTGTTGATATATTAACGTAAAACTGGTATTTAAAACCACAGGTTATGGGCCCAGCATCCTTCCACTGCGCCAATTAATTGATTGCTCCGGAAACACGATCGAAAAGTGTTTGAGGTTAAGTGACCACGTTTTCTCGTTTTGTTCCTCGCAGCAAATCGAACAATCCGTAATAACGAAGATGAGTTATACATCAGTAAATATCGAACCCTTAGGAAAGGAAAACTTTGACACATGGAAAATCCAAATAGAAGCGTTACTTATTAGAAACGACTCATGGAAGTATGTAAAAGGACAACAAGTGAAACCGGAGACACCTTCGGATGCCGTTGAAGAGTGGAAATTGAATGATGCGAAAGCGAAATCTGATTTGATTTTGGCAATCTGTCCGTCCGAACTGAAGTAAGTGAAAAATTGCACTACGTCAAAAGACGTTTGGGACAAATTGCACAGCATCTATGAATCGAAAGGTCCAGCAAGAAAAGCAGCCTTATTGAAATCCCTAATTCTGCTAAAAATGAAGAGTGACACAGACATGAGGGACCACGTACGAAACTTCTTCGATATAGTCGATAAACTTCAGGAAATGGAACTAGAAGTCATCGACGATTTACTATCGATTTTACTATTATACAGCATACCAGATGAATATGAATCCTTTAGAATCGCTATAGAAACACAAGAAAAATTACCAAGTCCTGATATTCTGAAAATCAAACTCCTAGAGGAATACGAAGCTAGAAAACGAAACGGTAGGGAAAATATTCCAGGTGCCATGATTATTGATCGAAATCCTGGTAAGTCAAATCAAGCCGAATCCAAGGAACGTTTTAAATTTGCATGCCATGCCTGCGGAAAAATTGGCCATATGGCTCGCGAATGTAGAAGTAAAGTGTTTCAGAAAAACAAGCAGAGAGAAAATGGGAAATTTTCATACGAAGTCCCAAACTGCACCGAAATTGCCTTGCAAACAGACGTCAACTTAGGAAACTCAGGAGCATCATCACACATGTGTGCAACAAAAGAAAAATTTCATGGAATTGGAGCAGCGAAATCTCGAATCCTTAACTTAGCCAACCACCAATCAACCAGTATTGAAGGGAGCGGCATCGTGAAATTGAACCTGAAGTCAAATCTAACCGCAAAACTTGACGAGACACTATTCGTCCCTGAACTTCGGTCAAACCTAATCTCTGTGGGGAAAATGACGCAACGCGGTTTTGAAGTTATTTTTAGGAAAAAGGAAGCCATTGTGGTAAATCCTAAAACCAAAGAAATATTGTTAACTGCACATAGAAAACCAGAACTTTATTATTTCGATGAATTTACAGAACCCGAAGCCAAAATGACAGAGCCTCAACAATCAGTTTTAAAAGAATGGCACGAATGTTTTGGTCATTTGAACGAAAGAGACTTGAAGAATATCATCAACCGAAGAATAGTAGAAGGAATCAATATGAAAACTGAACAAAATCGACCGCCATGTGAAGTATGTATCAAGGGTAAGCAAACTCGGAAACCTTTTTCTAGATCAGAGACAAGATCCGAAGAAACCCTGGATCTCATTCATACTGACATATGTGGACCAATGCGCGTTGAATCTCTTTCCGGTTCACGCTACTTCGTAACTTTCATTGATGATAAATCCAGATGGTGCGAAATTTATTTTTCAAAGAAGAGCCAGGTTTTGGAAAATTTCAGAGAATTCAAGGCTTTAGTTGAAAGGAGAACTGGAAATAAAATCAAAAAGATTCGTTCAGACAATGGCCTGGAACACGTAGGACATAAATTAGTAGAGTTCTTGAAACAGGAAGGAATAAAACATGAACTGACGGTCGAATACACACCCCAACAGAATGGAATAGCTGAACGAAAAAATAGAACCCTGGTGGAAATGGCTCGCTGCATGATGATACAATCAAACCTATCACCATCGTTTTGGGCAGAAGCTGTATTCACAGCAAACTACATCAGGAACAGGTGTCCTTCAAGAAGCTTGAATGGCGAAACCGCATTCAAAGCGTGGACTGGAAGAAGACCCAATGTGAAATACTTCCAAACTTTTGGCACTATAGCTTTTGCCCTAGACAAAACTAAAAGAAAGGGAAAATTCGATTCGAAATCAAAGAAATGCATTTTTATCGGATACTCTAACGAATCCAAGGCATTCAGACTATGGGAACCGAATTCCAAGAAAATCATTAAAAGCAGAGATGTAACATTTACTGGTCGCTTCCAGGAAAACAAAGGTTTATCGGATTTTATTGACGAAAATGTTTGGAAATGGAGCCCAGAATCATCATTTGAAATTTTATTGGAAACACCGTCAAACGAACGGTCCTCTGCAAATGAAACTGACACATTAGAAGAAGAAGTTCCCAGAAGAGGACGCGGTCGTCCGAAGAAAGAACTAACAGGAAAAAGGGGAAGACCAAAGAAAATATACCAAGCACCAGAACGCGAACAAATTCCTGATAGACAACTAGACAATGAACAGTGTGCTAACTTTGTTGAACTTTCAGATCCGAAGACGTCAACTGAAGCGCTTTCAAGTACTCAGTCTGAAGAATGGAAGGAGGCCATGATTAAAGAATACGAAGCGCTCAAAAGAAATAAAACTTGGATCATAGTGAACCGTCCTGAAAAGAAGAAGATAATAAAATCCAAATGGGTCTTACGAACAAAATATAAATCAAACGGGGAAATCGAGCGACGAAAAGCTAGATTGGTAGCAAAAGGATTCACACAGATACCTGGAATCGACTTCAACGAAACCTTCGCTCCTGTAGCAAGAATTGGGTCGATAAGATTATTGATGGCACTGGCTGTAGAACTTGGTCTCAAAGTACATCAATTAGACTTCGTCAGCGCGTATTTGAACGGAGAGATTGAGGAAGAAATCTTCATGGAAATACCAGAAGAGTTGGACAAAATCGTAGGGAACGAGGAATTTCGAAACTATGGGAGTAGAAAAGTTTACTTTATCAAAAAGGCAATTTAGGTCCTAAAACAGTCAGGTCGACAATGGTTCAAGAAGTTAGACGAAAAGCTGAAAATGTTCAAACTAAAGTCAACAACAGCCGATCCCTGCGTATACTACAACAGAACTGGACGGGAAATTACACTTGTCGCCATCTACGTAGATGACCTGATAGTGGCAACAAATAATTTCAGGAAATACGAAGAAATCAAAGACAATTTATCAAAATCCTTTGATATGAAAGATTAAGGTCCTCTAAACTTTTGTTTGGGAATTGAGTTTCAGCAGGACGAATCGAATTGGACAATTACCATGTCACAAAGGAGATACATAGAAGAAATCTTGCATCACTTTGGAATGGAAACATGCAAGGCAGTATCGACACCGCTAGACCCAGGCACTAAACTTACCAAGGACATGTGCCCTAAGAGTGAAGAAGAAAGAGCAGAAGCTGAAAGGTTACCATATCAAAATCTCATTGGTTCACTTATGTACTTAGCTGTGTCAACTAGACCAGACATATCGCACGCAGTAAGTAAGCTCAGCCAGTACAATTCGAATTACGGCGAAGGACATTGGATTGCTGCAAAAAGGGTACTTCGGTATTTGCAAGTAACGAAAGATTTTGGATTAGTATACAAAAGAACAGGACAAAATATTATTGGTTTTGCAGATGCGGATTGGGCCTCTAACATAGATGACAGAAGGTCACACAGCGGATACGCTTTTCACTTTGGGAACGCTGCAGTCAGTTGGGAACCTCGAAAGCAACGAACCGTTGCACTGTCCAGCACAGAAGCGGAGTATATGGCTATTTCCGATTCTACAAAGGAAGCAATTCACCTGCGACGGTTTCTTAGAGAAGTGATGGGAGAGGAGCCCCCTCCAATAATAATCTACAACGATAATCAAGGAGCAGGTCTACTGTGTGAGAATCCAATCTTCCATAATCGGACCAAGCATGTCGATATTCGACATCACTTTGTACGCGAATGTGTGGAGAATGGCGAAATGAAAATCAGCCACATTGGAACGGGAGAAATGCCTGCTGATGTCTTGACGAAAGCATTACCACCACAAAGGCACCGAAAATGTATCAATCAACTGGGATCAACGTCTACCATGGACATGAAAAAGGAAAAAGACAAACAATTAAGGGAAAGGAAAATCAACCCATGCGTCGATAACATCGATCGAGGGGGAGTGTTGGAAATCGACCATCGTCATCGACAGCGCCACTAGCGAGTAGGTCAAGAGTGACAACGTAGCAATTTAGACACATACATAACCTTTGTTAATTTTGCCGCTTTTTGTAAGAGTTGTTAAACCGAATACGAAGAACCGAATAAATAACGAATACGACGTTTTTGCTGATATATAAACGTAAAACTGGTATTTAAACCCACAATATCCGGCTAATACTCCAATCAATAACAATTTCAAGATCCACAAAGCCTTTTAAAAAAATTAATTTTAAATTTTCTATTTTTTTTAATTTTCTTAATATCTCATTACTAGTGATTTTTACTTGTCTAATAAACCAACTTTAAGGATTTAAGTTAAATAAACTTACAACCTTCAAAGTTGGCAATGAAAATTTTTCAAGCCTTAGGCTTTATTTTTCAAATTTGCAATTTGAATTATAAGACTTGATAAAGGAATTTAATTCCTAAATAAATTTACAATTTATCGCCTAAATCAGCCACTTCATCGAATAAATGATTTCTTTCCACAAATCACCAAGATATTGGAACTTTATACTTTCTGTTTGGACTTTGAGCAGAATTAGTTGGGACATCACTAAGAGTTTTAATTCGACTTGAATTAAGAACCCCGAGAACATTAATTGGAAACGACCAAATTTATAATGTTATTGTTACAGACCATGCTTTTATTATAATTTTTTTTATAGTTATACCAGTAATAATTGGAGGATTTGGAAATTTACTTGTTCCTTTAATAATTGGTGCCCCTGAAATGGCCTTCCCTCGATTGAATAATATAAGATTCTGGCTTCTCCCACCTTCTTCAAGATTATTAATCCTAAGAAGATTGATTGAAAGACGGGCAGGTACAGGTTGAACAGTTTACCCACCATTGTCTAGAAACTTGGCTCATAGAGGAGCATCGGTAGACTTAGCTATTTTTAGACTACATATAGCTGGAATCTCATCAATTTTAGGAGCGATTAATTTTATTTCCACTATTATTAATATACGAGCTTTCAACATAGAATTTAAACTAATTCCTCTTTCTGTTTGATCTGTTTTTATTACAGCGATTTACTAGAATTTTTAATTCTTTATGCAAAGCTTTAAAAATTAAATTTAAAAAAAGGTTTAATCGGTTAGGAATAATTCAAAAAAGATTAGGAATTAAAATTAAAACAATTAAAGATCTTATTCAATTTAATGGAAAATAAAAAGAAGTTGTTGAATTGAAAGATGGAAAAAGATTTCTTATCATGTTCACTTAATTTGTTTATTGTATTTTTTTTTATTGGAAAATAATTTATAGTTTAGATTAAAATATAAGATGATATTAATGAATAAATAAATTAAAATAAAAAAGATTATAAGGGAAAGCCAATTTATTATTATTATTTTTAAAATGATTCTTCTTATGGAAGAAGATTCTTTATAGCAATAGGGTTCCATGGATTACATGTTTTAATTGGAAGATTATTCTTATTAATTTGTGTATTTCGATTGAATTTAAATCATTTTAGACCCTCCCATCATTTTGGATTTGAAGCAGCTGCTTGATACTGACATTTTGTAGATGAAGTTTGATTATTCCTTTACATTTCAATTTATTGATGAGGGAGATATTTAAATAGTATAATTATTACAATTGATTTCCAATCAATTAATCTACTAAATAGTTTAAATAATTTTGTTAATTTTAAATTTAACGTTAATCATTATTCTAATCTCTAATATTTCAATGATATTAGTCAATTTAATTTGAAAAAAAGCTTTAAAGATCGAGAAAAATTTAGACCATTTGAATGTGGATTTGACCCTAAAAATTCAGCACGCCTACCTTTTTCTTTACAATTTTTCTTAATTGCTATAATTTTTATTATTTTTGATATCGAAATCACTCTGATTATTCCTTTCATCTATATTCATAAAATTTCTTTTATAAAAAATTTATTATCGATTTATTTTTTTTTTCATAATTATTTTAATTTTAGGAGTCTTTCATGAATGAAACCAAGGAACCTTTAAATGAAAATTCTAGGATAATAGTCGAATTAACATTTAAGTTGCATTTAAAAGATACTGAAAAGTTTATCTTGAATAAGAAGCAATTTGTATAAGTTTGTAAGCCTATACAAAACACGACAATAAAAAATGGACGGATCGTATCGCCATTTAGGCCGCACAAAATGTTGTTCTGATCGACTCACCCGAATCCACTCTGAACTGCCGATGTCCGTTGGGGGTACCCCTTTGTTGGCGGATGCAGTTTCGATAAAATAGCACCAAATGAAATTGCAACGCGTTATTCTCGATAAAATGACGAACCAAATGTCTCGTTCGACAACTAAAACGTATCTGTTGATGCGGTACGCTAACAAAACGCGATAACTTGTCGCGGTGAAATTGAATTTAACGTCTAGGTTGAGATCACGGTTGGCTCGTAGAGCTTTTACTAAGATAGTCAATTGGGCGCCACCCTCCGTTAAATAAGGGCAACCGCTCTCAGGTCGTGGGAATTTTTAATAACCAAAAAAAGTAACCGCGGAAGGTCGGTTGACGTCTATTTCAACTCGCCCAATTCAAAGCAAACAAAAGCAATGTCTTTATGTCCCTTTAATGAATATCGACTGAGCGTCCTTCAAATTAAACAATTAACGGACTGGTACCGGTGAATCTCTGCAGAGTTACCCCTTTACAACACCAGTGAAATAAATACAATTAATCACCGTTATTTAGAAAAAAAAAAACAAAAGGTTTCACAATTTTCCCAGTGGGAATTCAGTAACCAAATCAACGAGAAGGAAAATATGAATTTAAATTGAAACAAAAAAAAAAAAATAATAATACGATACGTGGTTATCCACCGGCGTCGAGTCAATCGTGTGTATTCCAAAATGGTGCGGATCCAATTTACCAATCGTTTGGTGACTACGGCAAGGTAAGATGTCAACGAACAAAATTGCTACAATACGATACGGTACGGCAGGCGCTCTCCAACTTGAAAACTCTCCACTACAACGGTAGAAACAACGGTTCCAGGACGGTCCTGCTGGGCAGTTCGAACAATTCGTCCAATCAGTCGGGAAGTCCAACCCAGGTAAAGGAGACAAATAATGTCTCAGGAAGATTACCACAACGAAATCTATAACCTCGAACGATAAGATATCCCGTGGCCAACAAATCCGAAACAATCGTCGTCGATCCTCCGTCAATCCACTACGATACGATAATACGGAGGTACGGTCAAACGAAAATCACTCGGCAAACCAATATTTCAGCGAAACAAGGCGATAATAATCATCATACGATAGATTCCATCAATTTCTTTCGTTCATACACTCCCAACCATCTCGAGAAAAAAAAAGTGTCAAAACGCCGTCACCGAAACAACCGAACGCGACCCGTGCGTACAGAATATATTGGCATCATGACCCGGTAGGTGTGCATGGGCGTCATTTGCGAGAGTTACTCGTCCAACGAATACGATATTGCAATTTCGCACCGCGACAAACTTCATATGGTCACCAAAAAACAAGAAATGAGTACTGAACATACCGCTCACCAAAAATATACCGAATATTTTTCAATATAACAGAACGCGAAAAAATCTAATTCAAATTATAAAAGAAAAGTAACGAAATTAACCCACCCGAAAATAAAAGGATTAATAAATATATCACATCGTAAACAACGAGGCAATAAAAGGTAAAGAGAAAAACAAAAACTTAATTTTCTTCCCCACGAGGTAGGGGCGACAATTTAACTATCGGTCGCTTAATAATTCCATCCGAAGTTCGAACACTAGCAACTCGACATATGCCATCTCGACCAGGATGAAGTTCTGCTACTCGACCTAATTTCCACTTGAGGGGGGGAATATTATTGTCGTGAATCAAAACCAATCTACCGACGATTACTTGCGATTTAGTCTCAAGCGTCCACTTAGATCGTTGCATAAGGGTGTGAAGATATTCGCGATGCCAACGGTGCCAAAAATGCTGTTGCATCCTCAACAACAATTGCCATCGATTTAATCGATTCACAGTAAGATGACTCAAGTCCGCATCTGGAATCGCGGTTAAAGGCTCTAATGTGAGAAAATGTCCAGGTGTTAATGCGGAATAGTCATTCGGATCTGAACTCATCTCCACAAGAGGTCTAGAATTTCGATACAAACAAGTATTGTATTGAATTCTTCATATGTGAGCACCTGATCACCAACGACACGCGTTAAATGAGTTTTTACCGACTTTATGGCACTCTCCCATAGACCCCCAAAGTGTGGTGCTGAAAGTGGATTGAAATGCCACTGGATTTGTTCCTTCTCTCCATTCTCCCTTAATATATTCTGCAGGTACTTATTTGCTCCCACGAAGTTGGTGCCACAATCAGAATATACACCAGAACAACGACCCCATCGGGCGATAAAACGGCGGAAGGCAGCTAGAAAACATTCACTGGACAACTCCGATGCTGATTCAAAATGAATTGCTCTCGTTGCACAACAAATAAATAAACAAATATACGACTTGAAGGATTTAGCTCCTCGGCTCTTCCCCAACGTTACGGAAAAAGGCCCACCAAAATCACATCCAACATGCGAGAAAGGTTTTATTTTAGAGACGCGAAAAGCTGGCAAGTCTCCCATCTTTGGTTGCTCGAACTTTGGTTTTGCCCTAAAGCAACGATAACAATTAGAGATGGTTCTTCGAATTGCTCTTTGTGGTGATAAGATCCAAAATTGTTGACTTAGCAGAAAATGTAACGTTTTCACTCCTGGATGTAAATAGCGGTTATGGTAATGTTGAATAACGAGATAGGTAAGTTTATGATTGCTAGGCAATAACAACGGAAATTTTTGTTCAAAATTCAGAATTTATTAGTCTACCTCCTACCCGCAAAAGATCATTTTCATCCAAGAAAGGGCATAGTTTCCTAAAACCCTTCGAACACAACAAACCCTTCTTTATTCGTGTGATTTCGTCAGAGAAAGTCAAATGCTGGACAACGCGAACCATTACCAGCAGACTGTAAAATAATTCTGTCGAAACAGCAGAATCATGTTCCGATGCTGAATTGAAATGAAGACGAATAGTTTGGGATGATATTTTACGAATGAAACGACAACAATAGCCTAAAATTCGTTGTATCTTTTCCAATGACGAAAAACGATCCATCAATGAAAAAACGACATTCTCGTCCACTTGTACGGTGAATACACAACGTCGTTCCTCAATTAAGGCTTCATCAGAAATGGAAGAACCATAGGGCGACACAGTCTGTATTGGAGACGATAACCATAAAGGTCCCGCCCACCATAGGGTAGTGGTTAAAATATCCGAAGGAAAAGCACCTCGAGACCGCAATGTCAGCAGGATTCTGCTTTCCGTCTACGTCATGCCAGTTGGATGGATTAACTTTATTCTGAATATGTGCAACCCGGTTACTAACGAAAGTTGTCCAACGATAAGATGGAGACCGAATCCAATCTAAACAAACCCTTGAATCCGACCAAGTGAAAACCTCACTAATTTCAATATAACCAACATAGGTGGAACAAACAAACGAAATCAAATCTGCCAAAAGAACAGCACCGCACAATTCGAGTCGAGGAATGGACACACGTTTAAGGGGTGCCACTCTTGATTTGGCACATACCATAGTAATCTTAAAGAAGCCTGATGGATCTTGAAATCTCAGATAAACTACTGCTGCATAACCACGTTCACTACTGTCACAAAATCCATGAAGTTCACCAGTGGAAGTTCTGCAGCAAGATATATGTCTAGGTATACGTAGATTCGACAATAAACCCAACTCCGATTTGAATCTGATCCATCTATTACTGATCTCTTGAGGTGGAGTATCATCCCAATCAAAACCCAAGGTCCACAAATACTGCATCAGATGTTGAGAAAAAAATGTGACTGGAGCTAAAAGGCCTAGAGGATCGAAAATTCTGGACAAATCCGACAAAATACTACGCTTAGTGCACTTCACCGATAGACTTTTGACACTAAAAGAAAAGACATCACCTGGAGGACTCCAATACATCCCGAGAATTTAATAGTCGAATCTCCTTCAAAATTCATCGATTGTTGAAGGGAAAATTCCGGAATATCGTTTAAAAGACAAGATCTATTACTAACCCACTTGCGAAGTTCGAATCCTCCACAATTTAACAAACCAATCAATTGCTGCATCATGTCACGCGCCACCTCCTACTACTCAGCACCACCAAAGGTGTCATCGACGTAAGTAGCTTCCTCGATGAGTTTAACTGCTAACGGAAATAGATGACCTTCATCCCCACACAATTGACGCAGTAATCTAAGAGCCAAGAAAGGTGAAGCTGCGACCCCATAAGTTACCGTATTCAGAAAATATTCTTGCATCGGTTCTTGCACTGAAGATCTCCAGAATATGCGTTGAAATTTCCTGTCTTTTGGGTTGATGAGAATCTGACGATACATTTGTCGAATATCTGCTGAAAACACAATCGAATGTGTACGAAAACGGAGCAACAAAACACTAATGTCTGCTTGTAATTTCGGTCCAATCCAAAGAACATCATTTAATGATTTTCCACTAGACGATTTCATCGAGGCATCAAAAACGACTCGTAGCTTGGTGCCATTCGAATCCAACTTAGTGACACCATGATGAGGTATGTAATATCCAAGGGAACCATCCAACAGAGGAACCTTTGACATGTGTCCAAGTTCCAAGTATTCATTCATAAAATCAGTATATTGTTTCTTGAATGTACAATTTCTCATCAATCGCCGTTCCAAACCATAAAAACGACGAAGAGCCAGTTCCCGAGAATTCCCTAGATCGGAAGTACAATTCGATGAAAATGGCAATGAAACGATATATCGACCATCAGAACCTCTAACTGTGGTTTTTGTAAAGAACTCCTCACAAAGAATCTCGTCAGGAGACAATGATGTAGAATTTGGTATATCTTCCATTTCCCAAAATCTTTTCAAAGTTGAATCCAATGAGGATAGATCCCGATCAATACCAACCAAGGCGACCATCGACGACTCAGTTTCACGATTCAACGAAGGATGGCAATGAATACTACCAGTCAATATCCAACCAAATTGAGTATTCAAAGCGATTGGTTCGTTTGCATTACCCTCTATTTTACCACTACATACTATTTGGGCGAATACAGCAGCCGATAACAGCATTTCTATAGGTTTCGACTTGTAGAATTCCGGATCTGCCAGCGTTATATGAGAAATATGGTTCCAAGATTTGAACGAAAACGAGAATGCAGGCATATCGGAACAAATTTTAGGTAAAACGAAAACCTCCAAAGAAAACTGAGAACTTTTAGTATGGGCGGACGTAATGATACAATTGACTTTACCCTTCGGATGTACAGTAGATAAGTTTCCAATTCCGAAAATGGGTTGAGTTCTATTGTTATACTTCAATCCCAATTTTTCAATACACTGCTCGGACATAAAGCATGATTGACTTCCATTATCTATGAGACAACGAACCATCTGAAAATTACCACACTTATCGAGAACCTTGATTTCGGCAGTGGACAGCAAAACGGTGGATTCATAAGATTTTCTGCTACCGTTTGACACAAAACCACAATCAGCCGACGACTTCGAGATACCGGCGGGATGTACATCAAGTGTGCTTTCATCTGTCTTCGATTCGCTAATACCGATTGAACGCTCTGCTTTGTCAAAATGGAACAAAGTATGGTGAGATAAGTTGCAATGTCTACAGCGTGATTTACTCGAACAATTTTTAACATTATATGATGGCCGTATGTGATGGTCAAACAGAGTTTATGATCCTTTGCCAAAAGAAATCTTCCATAAGGAGCTTTCCCGAGAAAAGGAGGGCATTTTGTATTTAAATGATCCTTCCTACAGAACGAACAACAATCAATGGAGCCTTGACTTGAAACCAAAAATGATTTAAAATTGGATTTTGTATTTTTAATGTCCGCATTTTTCTGCGGTAAGCACTCATTCAATGAGCACGATAACGTTTTCTCCAAATTCACAGTCTCCAAAGCCTTGCAGTGATCAGTTAAAAAAGACTTCAATTGATCATACGAAGTCAATTCAATTTTACTATGTTCGAATTCGAAACGACTACGAGTTTTAGAATCGACCTTGTCTAACATAATGTTAAACAAAGGGAAACACCATTGATCCACGTGAAAACCCAAATTATCGAGTGCTGCTAGGTTTTCAGAAAATAAATTGAGCAGATTTCGTAAGAGGGAAACATTTTCTTTTTCAATTTTTGGAAAACTAACAATCCTATTCCAACTCGAAGTGGCCAATGGACGTTTTTTATCGTATCTTTTCTTCAAATTATCGAGAGCAACTAAATTATTGTCATTAGACAACGAAACTCCCCCAACAGTTGCCAAAGCTTCGCCTAATAAACAACTCAATAAGTACTGAAATTTCTCGATGTCCTTAAGAGAATCATTTTCATTGACCAAGGTAGAGAATAGATCGACAAAGTTTTCCAATGAGCTAAATCACCATTGAAGGATGGTAAAGCAATCTTTGGAAGTTTGGCACTCGACACAGCACGATCAACCGATCTATTTGTCCGATTGAGAACTTCGTTTTGAGAGTCAAACAGATGATAATGAATCGCCTTTATATCAAAATATTTTTTAACAATCTCTGATCTTAGTTGATTTTCACTGACTAATGATTGTGGATCGGTGTCAATATTTATTGACGTAAGAATTTTTGTCTGCGAATTTTCGAAATTTTTATAAATTGACTCCAACTTCGAGAAACGAACCTTAAAGGCAGTAAATTGATTTGGATCATGCTCAGCAATTTTATGTTGTGTCATCCGTTGAACCTGACGATCTGGTAGAGGCATTATTACAAGAATTGTTCAATCCTATATTATCGATACCAGTGTTGCGAACGATTATTTAGATTTTATAGAACCGATCGAATGTTAAATAACACGCAACGAATATGCGTGTTATTATCCGAAATGCCGAACGAATAAAATTCACTTCTGCGTTCAACCTGCCTGACGACTTTTACGATGCGATCTTTATCAATCCCAACAATTGATAACGAAAAAACTAATCTTAATATTCTTTTGGTATATTTTTCGAACAAATATATCCCGATATGAACATTAACGAGCGAAATTTAATCGTACTGACTATGTCGAACAGAACTTATTAGCGACAATTCGATATCTGAATCCGGCCTCACGAAGGACCAAAAAATGTATAAGTTTGTAAGCCTATACAAAACACGACAATAAAAAATGGACGGATCGTATCGCCATCTAGGCCGCACAAAATGTTGTTCTGATCGACTCACCCGAATCCATTCTGAACTGCCGATGTCCGTTGGGGGTACCCCTTTGTTGGCGGATGCAGTTTCGATAAAATAGCACCAAATCAAATTGCAACGCGTTATTCTCGATAAAATGACGAACCAAATGTCTCGTTCGACAACTAAAACGTATCTGGTGATGCGGTACGCTAACAAAACGCGATAACTTCATATGGTCACCAAAAAAACAAGAAATGAGTACTGAACACAATCCATTGCCTTTAGTTTCGACCTAAAATTTAGTCCATCTTCAAGAATACCTTCCGTCACAATTCTGTTCGCGCAGGCACAACGACATCTTCTAGAGCCAGGATCCGGCACAGGTGGCGATCTTCTGCATCTAGTCCGAACAAAGGCACTTCTTTCTCCTCGACTCACCCGAATCCATTCTGAACTGCCGATGTCCGTTGGGGTACCCCTTTGTTGGCGGATGCAGTTTCGATAAAATAGCACCAAATCAAATTGCAACGCGTTATTCTCGATAAAATGACGAACCAAATGTCTCGTTCGACAACTAAAACGTATCTGGTCTGACGCCAGCTCCTGGAGATTCTCCTGTTTTCTGCCTTCTGGTCTTCAGCTGAGCCCGCGTGTAGTCTTCATGTGTTGATGACCAAATCTCAGCTCCAGCGCGGTCGTTAGTGTGACCAAATATGGTCACCAAAAAACAAGAAATGAGTACTGAACACAATCCATTGCCTTTAGTTTCGACCTAAAATTTAGATTTTAAAAATCCTTATTTAATTGAAACCAAAATAGAGGTTAATCACTGTTAAGGATTTAAATGAATTTATTTCCAATTAAAGAAATATACTTATAAGCTTCTAACTTATTACACAGCCAAAAGATGTTGATATTTCTAATTCACATAGTTTAAGTTAAAACATTATATTTTCATTATAGAATAAGAATTTTCTTGTAAATATTTAAAAATATGAATTACCTTAATATCTTCAATATTACGCTCTTCTTAAGCTATTTGAATCAGTAAAAAATAAAAATTATAAAAATTCATAAAATTAATATTGTTAAATTAAACTTTGGAAATTTTTTTAAAAAATACTGAAATTGCTGAGACTTAAATTTTATAAAACTCACTTATCCCCTCCCCCCATAAAATTCAAACCAACCATGGTCTAAAACCATAAAAAATATTTTTCCTCATTTTAAAGGAATTAAATTTATTCTTGAAATTCTTAAAATTCTTAAATTTCACATATTAACAAAAAATAAATGAACCTTTAACTTCAAAAAATAAATAAATCACCTCAAATTTATTTTATTTAAACTTACACCCAAAATAAACCCTATAAAAATAAACAATAAAGCTGAAATTTTTATCAAATAAGGCAATAAAATAAAAAAAGGAATTTCTAAAATTATCCAAGATAATCATCTCCCAGAAAAAATTATAACAAAAAATATAATTATTATTCATTTCAGTATATAATTTCTCTCTTCCTTCAATGAACTTAAACTTAAAAATTTAATAGATCTAAATAATGTAGAAATTGATGAACGAACTCTGTAAGACACAGTTAATCCTAAAGAAATTAAAAAAATTAAATATTAAATAAAATGAAATGAAGAAAACGAATAAAATTCTAAAATTAAATCTTCTGAGTAAAATCCTGATATTGAAGGTAAACCACATAAAGATAAATTTCTTAAATTAAAAAACACTAAAGTAAAACGTATTTTATCAAATAAATTACCCATAAAACGAATATCTTGAAAATTTAACATTAAATGAATAATAGAACCTGCACACATAAAAAGTAAAGTTTTAAATAAAGCATGAGTCAAAAGATGAAAAAAAGCAAGAAGATTGTTCCCAACACCTAAAATTCTTAATATTAACCCTAACTGTCTTAAAGTAGATAGAGCAATGAAGCTGCTAAAACTATTAATAACAAAATGAATTTTATAAATCAATCATTCAAATCCAAATAAAAATAAAATTCCAACTGGACCTTAGGTTAACAAAGAAAATTGTGAGGCAAGCAAAATTTGTCTATACTAAGCTCAAAGATTTTACACCTATTAATCGTACTCCCAAAGTAGTTTACAAAATTCCATGTAGTCAGTGTAGCAAAGTTTATATAGGAGAAACAGGTAGAACTTTATCAAAAAGAATCACTTCACATAAGAGTGATATAAGAAGATTTATTGAATCTTGTGCTTTATCCAAACACATGATCGATAATGGCCATACTCCTAATTATGAAGACATAACCATCTTAGACAGGGAAACTAATATTTTTGGAAGGAAAATCTTGGAGACCATTTGAATCATACAAGAAAATGAGCCGATGAACACCAAGAAGGATATGGACCAATTAAGTCACATTTATGGGAACCTGATAGAAATTGACGCATCTTGTAAATCAAATCGGAATAGCAGATTAAGACAAAATGTTCGTTCAAATTCATTTTCTCTTAATGACAATTCAATCATTCAAAATTAATATCATAAATGTCAACAATCCATTTTTGAACATCAATCTATAACAGTCAAACAAAAAACCGAAATTTTTCAAAATCAATTATATATATATTAATGTACCTGTTGTTCTCCCAATTGTAACATCTTGTTCATTGACCTCACTTTCGTGAGTACTTATGTAAAATTTTCCAAGTTACATGTTTTACATTTTTAATGTTGCTGAATGATGTGAATAAACCAATTCACGAAAGCTCGAGCTAAGAAAGAAACTGGTTTTTTATTGAACATCCTATGCTGCGCACCCAATAAATCTTGATATATACATATTATTAATCCTAGCTTTAATTATCCCATTTATTAACCATCCCCTAAATATTGGAATGATCATTTTTATCCAAACTATTTTGATCTGTTGATTAATTGGATCAATCAGATTAAATTTTTGATTTAGCTATATTCTTATTCTTATTACTATCGGAGGACTATTAGGTTATATTTATTTACATAACAAGCCTAGCCTCAAATGAAAAATTTACAAAAAATTGACTTTTTTACTGTATTACCCCCCCATTAATATTTTCAATAAATTGACAAACTAATCTATTCAATCTTAACGAATTAACCTTTTCTCAACGAAATGAAATTAATTTTTTATTTACCTCAAACAAATTTTTTAATTGACCAAATTTAAAAATTTCTTGATTCATTATATGTTACCTTCTTATTACTTTAATTGCAGTAGTAAATATCACTAAAAACTACAAAAATCCTCTGCGACAAATCTATGTTAATACCATTACGAAAAAAATCGCCCCTATTAAAAATTGTAAATAATGCTCTAGTAGATCTACCTACATCTTCAAATATTACATTATTTTGAAACTTTGGAAGATTATTAGGATTATGCTTATTAATCCAAATCAATACTGTATTATTCTTAGCAATACATTACTGCTCTAATATCGACCTTGCATTCAATAGAGTTTCACACATTTGCCGAAATGTAAACTTTGGTTGATTAATCCGAATTCTGCATGCTAATGGAGCCTCATTTTTTTTATCTGTTTATATATACATATCGGCCGAGGAATTTATTTTAATTCTTATTCGCTTACTTATACATGGAGAGTAGGAGTAATTATCTTATTTTTAACTATAGCAACAGCTTTCCTTGGTTATGTTCTACCTGGAGGGCAAATATCTTTTTGAGGAGCCTCAGTAATTACCAATTTATTATCAGCAATTCTTTATATTGGAAACTCTTTTGTAATCTGATTATGGGGTGGTTTTGCTATAGTATGCCGCTATAGTAATAATTCACTTTTCATTCCTCCACCAAGCAGGCTCAAATAACCCTTTAGGAAATAATAGAAATTTAGATAAAATCCCTTTCCATCCTTTTTTTTCTTGGGAATGTTGTTAATTTATTGACAAAAAAATATGGTTTCCTGCATATAGTGTGGGGATTTAAAAATATTTTTGATTCGTGGATAATTAATTCGTGGGTTTTCATTCATTAAATAAATTCATTAAAAATTTAATTTATTAACAAAAAAATACGGTTTCCTGCCTATAAAGTGTGGGGATTTGAAAATATTTTTAATTCGTGTATAACTAATTCGTGGATTTTTATTTATTTGATGAATTTATCAAAAATTTAATTCATTAACAAAAAATACGGTTTCCTGCCTATAAAGTGTGGGAATTTAAAAATACTTTCAATTCGTGGATGAATAATTCGTAGATTTTTATTTATTTAATAAATTTATTAAAAATTTAATTTATTAACAAAAAAATACGGTTTCCTTCCTATGAAGTGTGAGGATTAAAAAATATTTTTAATTCGTGGATAATTAATTCGTGGATTTTTATTTATTTAGTAAACTTGTTAAAAATTTAATTTATTAACAAAAAAATACGGTTTCCCGCCTATGAAGTGTGAGGAATTAAAAATATTTTGATTTCGTGGATAATCAATTCATGGATAATTAATTCGTGGATTTTTATTCATTTAATAAATTAATTAAAAATTTAATTCATTAACAAAAAAATACGGTTTCCTGCCTATAAAGTGTGAGGATTCAAAAATATTTTCAATTCGTGGATAATTAATTCGTGGATAATTGATTAGTGAATAATTAATTCGTGAATTTTTATTTATCTAAGAAATTTATTAAAAATTTAATTTATCAACAAACAAATACGGTTTCCTGCCTACAAAGTGTGAGGATTTAAAAATATTTTCAATCCGTAGATAATTGATCCGTGGATAATTAATTCGTGGATTTTTATTTATTTAATGAATTTATTGAAAATTTAATTTATTACCAGAAAAATACGGCTTCCTGCCTATAAAGTGTGGGGATTTAAAAATATTTTCAATTCGTGGATAATTAATTCGTGTATAATTAATTCGTGGATTTTTATTTATTTATTAAATTTATTAAAAATTCAATTTATCAACAAAAAAATACGGTTTTCTGCCTATGAAGTGTGGGGATTTAAAAATATTTTTAATTCGTGGATAATTAATTCGTGAATAATTAATTCGTGGATTTCTATCTATTCAATAAATTTATTAACAAAAAAATACGGTTTCCTGCCTATAAAGTGTGGGGATTTAAAAATATTCTTAATTCGGTGATAATTAATTCGCGGATTTCTATTTATTTAATTAATTCATTAAAAATTTAATTTATTAACAAAAAATACGGTTTCCTGCCCATAAAGTGTGGGGATTCGAAAATATTTTTAATTCGTGGATAATTGATTCGTGGATAATTAATTCGTGGATTTTCATTTATCTGATGGATTTATTGAAAAGTTAATTCATTAACTAAAAAATACGGTTTCCTGCCTATAAAGTGTGAGGCTTCAAAAATATTTTTAATTCGTGGATAATTGGTTCGTGGATGATTTATTAGTGGATTTTTATTTATTTAATAAATTCATTAAAATTTAATTTATTAACAAACAAATACGGTTTCCTGCCTAAAAAGTGTGGGGATTTAAAAATATTTTTAATTCGTGGATAATTAATTCGTCGATAGGTGATTCGTGGATTTTTATTTATTTAATAAATTTATTAAAAATTGAATTTATAAACAAAAAGATACGGTTTCATGCCTATAAAGTGTGGGGATTTAAAAATATTTTTAATTCGTGGATAATTCGTGGCTTTTTATTTTTTCAATAAATTCATTAAAAATTCGATTTATTAACAAAAAAACGGGTTCCTGCCTATAAAGTGTGAGGATTTAAAAATATCTTTAATTCATGGATAATTAATTCGTGGATTTTTATTTATTTAATTTATTAACAAAAAATACGGTATCCTGCCTATAAGGTGTGGGGATTTAAAAATATTTTTGATCCGTGGATAATTTATTAACAAAAAAATACGGTTTCCTGCCTATGAAGTGTGATGATTCGAAAATATTTTTAATTCGTGGATAATTAATTCGTGGATAAATAATTCGTGGATTTTTTTTATTTGATAAATTTATTAAAAATTTAATTTATTAACAAAAAATACGGTTTCCTCCCTATAAAGTGTGAGGATTTAAAAATATTTTCAATTCGTGGATAATTAATTCGTGGATTTTTATTTATTTAATAACTTCATTGAATATTCAATCTATTAACAAAAAAATACGGTTTCCTGCCTATAAAGTGTGAGGATTTAAAAATATTTTTAATTCGTGGATAATTAATTCGTGGATAATTAATTCGTGGATTTTTATTTATTTAATAAATTTATCAAAAATTTAATTTATTAACAAAAAAATACGGTTTCCTGCCTATAAAATGTGGGGATTTAAAAATATTTTTATTTCGTGGATAATTAATTCGTGGATTTTTATTTATTTAATGAATTTATTGATAATTCAATCTATTAACAAAAAATACGGTTTCCTGCCTATAAAGTGTGAGGATTTAAATCTATTTTTAATTCGGGGATAATTAATTCGTGGATAATTAATTCGTGGATTTTCATTCATTTAATAAATTTATTAAAAATTTAATTTATTAACAAAAAAATGCGGTTTTCTGCCTATAAAGTGTGGGGATTTAAAAATAATTTTAATTCTTGGATAATTAATTCGTAAATTTTCAATTATTTGATAAATCTATTAAAAATTTAATTTATTAACAAAAAATACGCTTTTTTGCCTATAAAGTGTGGGGATTTGAAAATATTTTCAATTCGTGGATAATTAATTCGTGGACTTTTATTTATTACATAAATTTATTAAAAATTTAATTTATTAACGAAAAATACGGTTTCCTGCCTATAAAGTGTGGGGATTTAAAAATATTTTTAATTCGTGGATGATTAATTCGTGGATAATTGATTCGTGGATTTTTATTTATTTAATGAATTTATTGAAAATCCAATCTATTAACAAAAAAATACGGTTTCCTGCCTATAAAGTGTGAGGATTTAAAAATATTTTTAATTCGTGGATAATTAATTCGTGGATTTTCATTTATTTAATAAAGTTATTAAAAATTTGATTTATTAACAAAAAAATACGATTTTCTGCCTATAAAGTGTGGGGATTTAAAAATACTTTTAATTCTTGGATAATTAATTCGTGGATTTTTATTTATTTAATAAATCTATTAAAAATTTATTTTATTAACAAAAAAATATGGTTTTTTGCCTATAAAGTGTGGGGATTTAAAAATATTTTCAATTCGTGGATAATTAATTCGTGGATTTTTATTTATCACATAAATTTATTAAAAATTTAATTTATTAACAAAAAATACGGTTTCCTGCCTATAAAGTGTGGGGTTTAAAAATATTTTTAATTCGTGGATGATGAATTCGTGGATAATTAATTCGTGGATTTTTATTCATTTAATAAATTTATTAAAAATTTAATTTATTAACAAAAAAATATGGTTTCCTGCCTATAAAGTGTGGGGATTTGAAAATATTTTCAATTCGTGGATAATTAATTCGTGGATAATTAATTCGTGGATTTTTATTTATTTAATAAATTTATTAAAAATTTATTTTATCAACAAAAAATGCGGTTTCCTGCCTATTAAGTGTGAGGATTTGAAAATATTTTTAATTCGTGGATAATTAATTCGTGGAAAATTAATTCGTGAATTTTTATTTATTTAATAAATTTATTAAAAATTCAATTAATTAACAAAAAAATACGGTTTCCTGCCCATAAAGTGTGGGGATTTAAAAATATTTCTAATTCGTGGATAATTAATCCGTGGATTTTTATTTATTCAATGAATTTATTGAAAATTTAATTTATTAACAGAAAAATACGGTTTCCTGCCTATAAAGTGTGGGGATTTAAAAATATTTTTAATTCGTGGATAATTAATTCGTGGATTTTTATTTATTTAATAAATTTATTAAAAATTCAATTTATTAACAAAAAAATACGGTTTTCTGCCTATGAAGTGTGGGGATTTAAAAATATTTTTAATTCGTGGATAATTAATTCGTGAATAATTAATTCGTGGATTTTTATCTATTCAATAAATTTATTAAAAATTTAATTTATTAACAAAAAAATACGGTTTTCTGCCTATAAAGTGTGGGGATTTAAAAATATTCTTAATTCGTGGATAATTAATTCGTGGATTTTTATTTATTTAATAAATTTATCAAAAATTGAATTTATTAACAAAAAATACGGTTTCCTGCCTATAAAGTGTGGGGATTCGAAAATATTTTTAATTCGTGGATAATTGATTCGTGGATAATTAATTCGTGGATTTTCATTTATCTGATAAATTTATTGAAAAGTTAATTTATTAACAAAAAAATATCGTTTCCTGCCTATAAAGTGTGGGGCTTCAAAAATATTGTTAATTCGTGGATAATTGGTTCGTGGATAATTAATTCGTGGTTTTTTATTTATTCAATAAATTCATTAATGATTTAATTTATTAACAGAAAAATACGGTTTCCTGCCTATAAAGAGTGGGGATTTAAAAATATTTTTAATTCGTGGATAATTAATTCGTCGATAATTAATTCGTGGATTTTTATTTATTTAATAAATTTATTAAAAATTAAATTTATTAACAAAAAGATACGGTTTCCTGCCTATAAATTGAGGGGATTTAAAAATATTTTTAATTCGTGGATAATTAATTCGTTGATTTTTATTTTTTCAATAAATTCATTAAAAATTCGATTTATTAACAAAAAAACGGTTTCCTGCCTATAAAGTGTGAGGATTTAAAAATATTTTCAATTCATGGATAATTCATTCGTGGATTTTCATTTATTTAATAAATTTATTAAAAATTTAATTTATTAACAAAAAAATACGGTTTTTTGCCTATAAAGTGTGGGGATTTAAAAATATTTTCAATTCGTGGATAATTAATTCGTGGATTTTTATTTATTACATAAATTTATTAAAAATTTAATTTAATAACAAAAAATACGGTTTCCTGTCTATAAAGTGTGGGGATTTAAAAATATTTTTAATTCGTGGATGATGAATTCGTGGATCATTAATTCGTGGATTTTTATTTATTTAATAAATTTATCAAAAATTTAATTTATCAACAAAAAAATACGGTTTCCTGCCTATAAAGTGTGGGGATTTAAAATATTTTCAATTCGTTGATAATTAATTCGTGGATAATTAATTCGTGGATTTTTATTTATTTAATAAATTTATCAAAAATTTACTTCATCAACAAAAAATGCGGTTTCCTGCCTATAAAGTGTGAGGATTTGAAAATATTTTTAATTCGTGGATAATTAATTCGTGGAAAATTAATTCGTGAATTTTTATTTATTTAATAAATTTATTGAAAATTCAATTAATTATCAAAAAATACGGTTTTCTGCCTATGAAGTGTGGGGATTTAAAAATATTTCTAATTCGTGGATAATTAATCCGTGGATTTTCATTTATTTAATAAAGTTATTAAAAATTTGATTTATTAACAAAAAAATACGGTTTTCTGCCTATAAAGTGTGGGGATTTAAAAATACTTTTAATTCTTGGATAATTAATTCGTGGATTTTTATTTATTTAATAAATCTATTAAAAATTTATTTTATTAACAAAAAAAAACGGTTTTTTGCCTATAAAGTGTGGGGATTCAAAAATATCTTCAATTCGTGGATAATTAATTCGTGGATTTTTATTTATCACATAAATTTATTAAAAATTGAATTTATTAACAAAAAATACGGTTTCCTGCCTATAAAGTGTGGGGATTCGAAAATATTTTTAATTCGTGGATAATTGATTCGTGGATTTTCATTTATCTGATAAATTTATTGAAAAGTTAATTTATCAACAAAAAAATATGGTTTCCTGCCTATAAAATGTAGGGCTTCAAAAATATTTTTAATTCGTGGATAATTCATTCGTGGATTTTCATTTATTTAATAAATTTATTAAAAATTTGATTTATTAACAAAAAAATACGGTTTTCTGCCTAAAAACTGTGGGGATTTAAAAGTACTTTCAATTCTTGGGTAATTAACTCGTGGATTTTTATTTATTTAATAAATCTATTAAAAATTTAATTTATTAACAAAAAAATACGGTTTTTTGCCTATGAAGTGTGGGGATTTAAAAATATTTTCAATTCGTGGATAATTAATTCGTGGATTTCTATTTATTACATAAATTCATTAAAAATTTAATTTATCAACAAAAAATACGGTTTCCTGCCTATAAAGTGTGGGGATTTAAAAATATTTTCAATTCGTGGATGATGAATTCGTGGATAAGTAATTCGTGGATTTTTATTTATTCAATAAATTTATTAAAAATTCAATTTATTAACAAAAACATACGGTTTCCTGCCTATAAAGTGTGGGGATTTAAAAATATTTTCAATTCGTTGATAATTAATTCGTGGATAATCAATTGGTGGATTTTTATTTATTTAATAAATTTATTAAAAATTTACTTTATCAACAAAAAATGCGGTTTCCTGCCTATAAAGTGTGAGGATTTGAAAATATTTTTAATTCGTGGATAATTAATTCGTGGAAAATTAATTCGTGAATCTTTATTTATTTAATAAATTTATTAAAAATTCAATTAATTAACAAAAAAATACGGTTTCCTGCCCATAAAGTGTGGGGATTTAAAAATATTTCTAATTCGTGGATAATTAATCCGTGGATTTTTATTTATTTAATGAATTTATTGAAAATTTAATTTATTAACAGAAAAATACGGTTTCCTGCCTATAAAGTGTGGGGATTTGAAAATATTTTTAATTCGTGGATAATTAATTCGTGGATAATTAATTCGTGGATAATTAATTCGTGGATTTTTATTTATTCAATAAATTTATTAAAAATTCAATTTATTAACAAAAAAATACGGTTTTCTGCCTATGAAGTGTGGGGATTTAAAAATATTTTTAATTCGTGGATAATTAATTTGTGAATAATTAATTCGTGGATTTTTATCTATTCAATAAATTTATTAAAAATTTAATTTATTAACAAAAAAATACGTTTTCCTGCCTATAAAGTGTGGGGATTTGAAAATATTCTTAATTCGTGGATAATTAATTCGTGGATTTTTATTTATTTAATAAATTTATTAAAAATTAAATTTATTAACAAAAAAATACGGTTTCCTGCCTATAAAGTGTGGGGATTCGAAAATATTTTTAATTCGTGGATAATTGATTCGTGGATAATTAATTCGTGGATTTTCATTTATCTGATAAATTTATTGAAAAGTTAATTTATTAACAAAAAAATATCGTTTCTTGCCTATAAAGTGTGGGGCTTCAAAAATATTTTTAATTCGTGGATAATTGGTTCGTGGATAATTATTTCGTGGTTTTTTATTTATTTAATAAATTCATTAATAATTTAATTTATTAACAAAAAAATACGGTTTCCTGCCTATAAAGTGTGGGGATTTAAAAATACTTTTAATTCGTGGATAATTAATTCGTCGATAATTAATTCGTGGATTTTTATTTATTTAATAAATTTATTAAAAATTGAATTTATTAACAAAAAGATACGGTTTCCTGCCTATAAATTGAGGGGATTTAAAAATATTTTTAATTCGTGGGTAATTAATTCGTGGATTTTTATTTTTTCAATAAATTCATTAAAAATTCGATTTATTAACAAAAAAAACGGTTTCCTGCCTATAAAGTGTGGGGATTCAAAAATATCTTCAATTCGTGGATAATTAATTCGTGGGTTTTTATTTATTTAATAAATTCATTGAAAATTCAATTTATTAACAAAAAAATACGGTTTCCTGCCTATAAAGTGTGAAGATTTAAAAATATTTTTAATTCATGGATAATTCATTCGTGGCTTTTCATTTATTTAATAAATTTATTAAAAATTTAATTTATTAACAAAAAAATACGGTTCTCTGCCTATAAAGTGTGGGGATTTAAAAATACTTTTAATTCTTGGATAATTAATTCGTGGATTTTTATTTATTTCATGAATCTATTAAAAATTTAATTTATTAACAAAAAAATACGGTTTTTTGCCTATGAAGTGTGGGGATTTAAAAATATTTTCCATTCGTGAATAATTAATTCGTGGATTTTCATTTATTACATAAATTTATTGAAAATTAAATTTATTAACAAAAAATACGGTTTCCTGCCTATAAAGTGTGGGGATTTAAAAATATTTTTAATTCGTGGATGATGAATTCGTGCATAATTAATTCGTGGATTTTTATTTATTTAATAAATTTATCAAAAATTTAATTTATCAACAAAAAAATACGGTTTCCTGCCTATGAAGTGTGGGGATTTAAAAATATTTTTAATTCGTGGATAATTAATTCGTCGATAATTAATTCGTGGATTTTCATTTATTTAATAAATTTATTAAAAATTAAATTCATTAACAAAAAGATACGGTTTCCTGCCTATAAATTGAGGGGATTTAAAAATATTTTTAATTCGTGGATAATTAATTCGTGGATTTTTATTTTTTCGATAAATTCATTAAAAATTCCATTTATTAACAACAAAAACGGTTTCCTGTCTATAAAGTGTGAGGATATAAAAATATTTTTAATTCATGGATACTTCATTCGTGGATTTTCATTTATTTAATAAATTTATTAAAAATTTAATTTATTAACAAAAAAATACGGTTTTTTGCCTATAAAGTGTGGGGATTTAAAAATATTTTCAATTCGTGGATAATTAATTCGTGGATTTTTATTTATTACATAAATTTATTAAAAATTTAATTTATTAAACAAAAATACGGTTTCCTGCCTATAAAGTGTGGGGATTTAAAATATTTTTAATTCGTGGATAACAAAAAATGAATTCGTGGATAATTAATTCGTGGATTTTTATTTATTTAATAAATTTATTAAAAATTTAATTTATTAACAAAAAATACGGTTTCCTGCCTATAAAGTGTGGGGATTTAAAATATTTTCAATTCGTTGATAATTAATTCGTGGATAATTAATTCGTGGATTTTTATTTATTTAATAAATTTATTAAAAATTTAATTTATTAACAAAAAATACGGTTTCCTGCCTATAAAGTGTGAGGATTTGAAAATATTTTTAATTCGTGGATAATTAATTCGTGGAAAATTAATTCGTGAATTTTTATTTATTTAATAAATTTATTGAAAATTCAATTTATTAACAAAAATACGGTTTCCTGCCTATAAAGTGTGGGGATTTAAAAATATTTCTAATTCGTGGATAATTAATTCGTGGATTTTTATTTATTTAATAAATTTATCAAAAATTTAATTTATTAACAAAAAAATACGGTTTTCTGCCTATAAAGTGTGGGGATTTAAAAATATTTTTAATTCGTGGATAATTAATTCGTGGATTTTTATTTATTTAATAAATTTATTAAAAATTTAATTTATTAACAAAAAATACGGTTTTTTGCCTATAAAGTGTGGGGATTTAAAAATATCTTCAATTCGTGGATAATTAATTCGTGGATTTTTATTTATTCAATAAATTTATTAAAAATTTAATTTATTAACAAAAATACGGTTTCCTGCCTATAAAGTGTGGGGATTCGAAAATATTTTTAATTCGTGGATAATTAATTCGTGGATTTTCATTTATTTGATAAATTTATTGAAAATTTAATTTATTAACAAAAATACGGTTTCCTGCCTATAAAGTGTGGGGATTTAAAAATATTTTTAATTCGTGGATAATTAATTCGTGGATTTTCATTTATTTAATAAATTTATTAAAAATTTAATTTATTAACAAAAAATACGGTTTTCTGCCTATAAAGTGTGGGGATTTAAAAATATTTTTAATTCGTGGATAATTAATTCGTGGATTTTTATTTATTTAATAAATTTATTAAAAATTTAATTTATTAACAAAAAATACGGTTTTTTGCCTATAAAGTGTGGGGATTTAAAAATATTTTCAATTCGTGGATAATTAATTCGTGGATTTTTATTTATTAATAAATTTATTAAAAATTTAATTTATTAACAAAAATACGGTTTCCTGCCTATAAAGTGTGGGGATTTAAAAATATTTTCAATTCGTGGATGATGAATTCGTGGATAATTAATTCGTGGATTTTTATTTATTCAATGAATTTATTGAGAATTTAATTTATTAACAGAAAAATACGGTTTCCGGCCTATAAAGTGTGGGGATTTGAAAATATTTTCAATTCGTTGATAATTAATTCGTGGATAATTAATTCGTGGATTTTTATTTATTTATTAAATTTATTAAAAATTTACTTTATTAACGAAAAATGCGGTTTCCTGCCTATAAAGTGTGATGATTTGGAAATATTTTTAATTCGTGGATAATTAATTCGTGGAAAATTAATTCGTGAATTTCTATTTATTTAATGAAATTATGAAAAATTCAATTAATTAACAAAAATATACGGTTTCCTGCCTATAAAGTGTGGGGATTTAAAAATATTTCTAATTCGTGGATAATTAATTCGTGGATTTTTATTTATTTAATAAATTTATTGAAAATTTAATTTATTAACAAAAAATACGGTTTCCTGCCTATAAAGTGTGGGGATTTGAAAATATTTTTAATTCGTGGATAATTAATTCGTGGATAATTAATTCGTGGATTTTTATTTATTTAATAAATTTATTAAAAATTTAATTTATTAACAAAAATACGGTTTTCTGCCTATAAAGTGTGGGGATTTAAAAATATTTTTAATTCGTGGATAATTAATTCGTGGATAATTAATTCGTGGATTTTTATTTATTTAATAAATTTATTAAAAATTTAATTTATTAACAAAAAATACGGTTTCCTGCCTATAAAGTGTGGGGATTTAAAAATATTTTTAATTCGTGGATAATTAATTCGTGGATTTTTTATTTATTTAATAAATTTATTAAAAATTTAATTTATTAACAAAAATACGGTTTCCTGCCTATAAAGTGTGGGGATTTAAAAATATTTTTAATTCGTGGATAATTAATTCGTGGATAATTAATTCGTGGATTTTTATTTATTTAATAAATTTATTAAAAATTTAATTTATTAACAAAAAATACGGTTTCCTGCCTATAAAGTGTGGGGATTTAAAAATATTTTTAATTCGTGGATAATTAATTCGTGGATAATTATTTCGTGGATTTTTATTTATTTAATAAATTTATTAAAAATTTAATTTATTAAAAGAAAATACGGTTTCCTGCCTATAAAGTGTGGGGATTTAAAAATATTTTTAATTCGTGGATAATTAATTCGTGGATAATTAATTCGTGGATTTTTATTTATTTAATAAATTTATTAAAAATTTAATTTATTAACAAAAAATACGGTTTCCTGCCTATAAAGTGTGGGGATTTAAAAATATTTTTAATTCGTGGATAATTAATTCGTGGATTTTTATTTATTTAATAAATTTATTAAAAATTTAATTTATTAACAAAAATACGGTTTCCTGCCTATAAAGTGTGGGGATTTAAAATATTTTTAATTCGTGGATAATTAATTCGTGGATAATTAATTCGTGGATTTTTATTTATTTAATAAATTTATTAAAAATTTAATTTATTAATAAAAAATACGGTTTCCTGCCTATAAAGTGTAAAAAGGATTTAAAAATATTTTTAATTCGTGGATAATTAATTCGTGGATAATTAATTCGTGGATTTTTATTTATTTAATAAATTTATTAAAAATTTAATTTATTAACAAAAATACGGTTTTTGCCTATAAAGTGTGGGGATTTAAAAATATTTTTAATTCGTGGATAATTAATTCGTGGATTTTTATTTATTTAATAAATTTATTAAAAATTTAATTTATTAACAAAAATACGGTTTCCTGCCTATAAAGTGTGGGGATTTAAAAATATTTTTAATTCGTGGATAATTAATTCGTGGATAATTAATTCGTGGATTTTTATTCATTTAATAAATTCATTAAAAATTTAATTTACTCACAAAAAAAAAACGGTTTCCTGCCTAAAAAGTGTGGGGATTAAAAAATATTTTCAATTCGTGGATAATTAATTCGTGGATAATTAATTCGTGGATTTTTATTTATTTAATAAATTTATTAAAAATTTAATTTATTAACAAAAAATACGGTTTCCTTCCTATAAAGTGTGAGGGTTTAGAAATATTCTTAATTCGTGGATAATTAATTCGTGGATTTTTTTTTATTTAATAAATTTATTGAAAATTTAATTTATTAACAAAAAATACGGTTTTCTGCCTATAAAGTGTGGGGATTTAAAAATATTTTTAATTCGTTAGTAATTAATTCGTGGATTTTATTTATTTATTTATTTAATAAATTATTAAAAATTTAATTTATTAACAAAAAATACGGTTTTTGCCTATAAAGTGTGGGGATTTAAAAATATTTTCAATTCGTGGATAATTAATTCGTGGATTTTTATTTATTACATAAATTTATTAAAAATTTAATTTATTAACAAAAAATACGGTTTCCTGCCTATAAAGTGTGGGGATTTAAAAATATTTTTAATTCGTGGATGATGAATTCGTGGATAATTAATTCGTGGATTTTTATTTATTTAATAAATTTATTAAAAATTTAATTTATTAACAAAAAAATACGGTTTCCTGCCTATAAAGTGTGGGGATTTAAAAATATTTTCAATTCGTTGATAATTAATTCGTGGATAATTAATTCGTGGATTTTTATTTATTTAATAAATTTATTAAAAATTTAATTTATTAACAAAAATACGGTTTCCTGCCTATAAAGTGTGAGGATTTGAAAATATTTTTAATTCGTGGATAATTAATTCGTGGATAATTAATTCGTGAATTTTTATTTATTTAATAAATTTATTAAAAATTCAATTTATTAACAAAAATACGGTTTCCTGCCTATAAAGTGTGGGGATTTAAAAATATTTTTAATTCGTGGATAATTAATTCGTGGATAATTAATTCGTGGATTTTTATTTATTTAATAAATTTATTAAAAATTTAATTTATTAACAAAAAATACGGTTTCCTGCCTATAAAGTGTGGGGATTTAAAAATATTTTTAATTCGTGGATAATTAATTCGTGGATAATTAATTTTTTTTATTTTTTAATAAATTTATTAAAAATTTAATTTATTAACAAAAATACGGTTTCCTGCCTATAAAGTGTGAGGATTTAAAAATATTTTTAATTCATGGATGGATAATTAATTCGTGGATTTTTATTTATTTAATAAATTTATTAAAAATTTAATTTATTAACAAAAATACGGTTTCCTGCCTATAAAGTGTGAGGATTTAAAAATATTTTTAATTCGTGGATAATTAATTCGTGGATTTTTATTTATTTAATAAATTTATTGAAAATTTAATTTATTAACAAAAAATACGGTTTCCTGCCTATAAAGTGTGGGATTTAAAAATATTTTTAATTCGTGGATAATTAATTCGTGGATAATTAATTCGTGGATTTTCATTTATTTAATAAATTTATTAAAAATTTAATTTATTAACAAAAAATACGGTTTCCTGCCTATAAAGTGTGGGGATTTAAAAATATTCGTGGATTTAATTCGTGGATAATTAATTCGTGGATTTTTATTTATTTAATAAATTTATTAAAAATTTAATTTATTAACAAAAATACGGTTTTTTGCCTATAAAGTGTGGGGATTTAAAAATATTTTTAATTCGTGGATAATTAATTCGTGGATTTTTATTTATTTAATAAATTTATTAAAAATTTAATTTATTAACAAAAAATACGGTTTCCTGCCTATAAAGTGTGGGGATTTAAAAATATTTTTAATTCGTGGATAATTAATTCGTGGATTTTTATTTATTTAATAAATTTATTAAAAATTTAATTTATTAACAAAAAATACGGTTTCTGCCTATAAAGTGTGGGGATTTAAAAATATTTTTAATTCGTGGATAATTAATTCGTGGATAATTAATTCGTGGATTTTTATTTATTTAATAAATTTATTAAAAATTTAATTTATTAACAAAAAATACGGTTTCCTGCCTATAAAGTGTGAGGATTTAAAATATTTTTATTCGTGGATAATTAATTCGTGGATAATTAATTCGTGGATTTTTATTTATTTAATAAATTTATTAAAAATTTAATTTATTAACAAAAAATACGGTTTCCTGCCTATAAAGTGTGGGGATTTAAAAATATTTTTAATTCGTGGATAATTAATTCGTGGATTTTTATTTATTTAATAAATTTATTGAAAATTTAATTTATTAACAAAAAATACGGTTTCCTGCCTATAAAGTGTGGGGATTTAAAAATATTTTTAATTCGTGGATAATTAATTCGTGGATAATTAATTCGTGGATTTTTATTTATTTAATAAATTTATTAAAAATTTAATTTATTAACAAAAATACGGTTTCCTGCCTATAAAGTGTGGGGATTTAAAAATATTTTTAATTCGTGGATAATTAATTCGTGGATTTTTATTTATTTAATAAATTTATTAAAAATTTAATTTATTAACAAAAAATACGGTTTCCTGCCTATAAAGTGTGGGGATTTAAAAATATTTTTAATTCGTGGATAATTAATTCGTGGATTTTTATTTATTTAATAAATTTATTAAAAATTTAATTTATTAACAAAAAATACGGTTTCCTGCCTATAAAGTGTGGGGATTTAAAAATATTTTTAATTCGTGGATAATTAATTCGTGGATAATTAATTCGTGGATTTTTATTTATTTAATAAATTTATTAAAAATTTAATTTATTAACAAAAAATACGGTTTCCTGCCTATAAAGTGTGGGGATTTAAAAATATTTTTAATTCGTGGATAATTAATTCGTGGATAATTAATTCGTGGATTTTTATTTATTTAATAAATTTATTAAAAATTTAATTTATTAACAAAAATACGGTTTCCTGCCTATAAAGTGTGGGGATTTAAAAATATTTTTAATTCGTGGATAATTAATTCGTGGATAATTAATTCGTGGATTTTTATTTATTTAATAAATTTATTAAAAATTTAATTTATTAACAAAAATACGGTTTCCTGCCTATAAAGTGTGGGGATTTAAAAATATTTTTAATTCGTGGATAATTAATTCGTCGTAATTCGATTTTTATTTATTTAATAAATTTATTAAAAATTTAATTTATTAACAAAAATACGGTTTCCTGCCTATAAAGTGTGGGGATTTAAAAATATTTTTAATTCGTGGATAATTAATTCGTGGATAATTAATTCGTGGATTTTTATTTATTTAATAAATTTATTAAAAATTTAATTTATTAACAAAAAATACGGTTTCCTGCCTATAAAGTGTGATTTAAAAGGATTTAAAAATATTTTTAATTCGTGGATAATTAATTCGTGGATTTTTATTTATTTAATAAATTTATTAAAAATTTAATTTATTAACAAAAAATACGGTTTCCTGCCTATAAAGTGTGGGGATTTAAAAATATTTTTGATTTTAATTCGTGGATAATTAATTCGTGGATAATTAATTCGTGGATTTTTATTTATTTAATAAATTTATTAAAAATTTAATTTATTAACAAAAAATACGGTTTCCTGCCTATAAAGTGTGAGGATTTAAAAATATTTTTAATTCGTGGATAATTAATTCGTGGATTTTTATTTATTTAATAAATTTATTAAAAATTTAATTTATTAACAAAAAAATACGGTTTCCTGCCTATAAAGTGTGGGGATTTAAAAATATTTTTAATTCGTGGATAATTAATTCGTGGATTTTTATTTATTTAATAAATTTATTGAAAATTTAATTTATTAACAAAAAATACGGTTTCCTGCCTATAAAGTGTGAGGATTTAAAAATATTTTTAATTCGTGGATAATTAATTCGTGGATAATTAATTCGTGGATTTTCATTTATTTAATAAATTTATTGAAAATTTAATTTATTAACAAAAATACGGTTTTTTGCCTATAAAGTGTGGGGATTTAAAAATATTTTTAATTCGTGGATAATTAATTCGTGGATTTTTATTTATTTGATAAATTTATTAAAAATTTAATTTATTAACAAAAAATACGGTTTCCTGCCTATAAAGTGTGAGGATTTGAAAATATTTTTAATTCGTGGATAATTAATTCGTGGATTTTTATTTATTTAATAAATTTATTAAAAATTTAATTTATTAACGAAAAATACGGTTTCCTGCCTATAAAGTGTGGGGATTTAAAAATATTTTTAATTTGTGGATGATTAATTCGTGGATAATTAATTCGTGGATTTTTATTTATTTAATGAATTTATTGAAAATCCAATCTATTTACAAAAAATACGGTTTCCTGCCTATAAAGTGTGAGGATTTAAAAATATTTTTAATTCGTGGATAATTAATTCGTGGATTTTCATTTATTTAATAAATTTATTAAGAATTTGATTTATTAACAAAAAAATACGGTTTTCTGCCTATAAAGTGTGGGGATTTAAAAATACTTTTAATTCTTGGATAATTAATTCGTGGATTTTTATTTATTTAATAAATCTATTAAAAATTTAATTTATTAACAAAAAAATACGGTTTTTTGCCTATAAAGTGTGGGGATTTAAAAATATTTTCAATTCGTGGATAATTAATTCGTGGATTTTTATTTATTACATAAATTCATTAAAAATTTGATTTATTAACAAAAAATACGGTTTCCTGCCTATAAAGTGTGGGGATTTAAAAATATTTTTAATTCGTGGATGATGAATTCGTGGATAATTAATTCGTGGATTTTTATTTATTTAATAAATTTATTAAAAATTTAATTTATTAACAAAAAAATACGGTATCCTGCCTATAAAGTGTGGGGATTTAAAAATATTTTCAATTCGTTGATAATTAATTCGTGGATAATTAATTCGTGGATTTTTATTTATTTAATAAATTTATTAAAAATTTACTTTATCAACAAAAAATGCGGTTTCCTGCCTATAAAGTGTGAGGATTTGAAAATATTTTTAATTCGTGGATAATTAATTCGTGGAAAATTAATTCGTGAATTTTTATTTATTTAATAAATTTATCAAAAATTCAATTAATTAACAAAAAAATACGGTTTCCTGCCTATAAAATGTGGGGATTTAAAAATATTTTTAATTCGTGGATAATTAATTCGTTAATTTTTATTTATTTAATAAATTTATTAAAAATTTAATTTATTAACAAAAAATACGGTTTCCTGCCTATAAAGTGTGGGGATTTAAAAATATTTTTAATTCGTGGATAATTAATTCGTGAATAATTAATTCGTGGATTTTTATTTATTCAATAAATTTATTAAAAATTTAATTTATTAACAAAAAATACGGTTTCCTGCCTATAAAGTGTGGGGATTTAAAAATATTTTTAATTCGTGGATAATTAATTCGTGGATTTTCGTGGATTTATATTAATAAATTTATTAAAAATTTAATTTATTAACAAAAATACGGTTTCCTGCCTATAAAGTGTGGGGATTTAAAAATATTTTTAATTCGTGGATAATTAATTCGTGGATTTATTAACAAAAATACGGTTTCCTGCCTATAAAGTGTGGGGATTTAAAAATATTTTTAATTCGTGGATAATTAATTCGTGGATTTTTATTTATTTAATAAATTTATTAAAATTTAATTTATTAACAAAAATACGGTTTCTGCCTATAAAGTGTGGGGATTTAAAAATATTTTTAATTCGTGGATAATTAATTCGTGGATAATTAATTCGTGGATTTTCATTTATTGATAAATTTATTGAAAATTTAATTTATTAACAAAAAATACGGTTTCCTGCCTATAAAGTGTGGGGATTTAAAAATATTTTTAATTCGTGGATAATTAATTCGTGGATAATTAATTCGTGGATTTTTATTTATTTAATAAATTTATTAAAAATTTAATTTATTAACAAAAAATACGGTTTCCTGCCTATAAAGTGTGGGGATTTAAAAATATTTTTAATTCGTGGATAATTAATTCGTGATAATTAATTTTGGATTTATTTATTAATAAATTTATTAAAAATTTAATTTATTAACAAAAAATACGGTTTCCTGCCTATAAATGTGGGGATTTAAAAATATTTTTAATTCGTGGATAATTAATTCGTGGATTTTTATTTATTCAATAAATTTATTAAAAATTTAATTTATTAACAAAAATACGGTTTTCTGCCTATAAAGTGTGGGGATTTAAAAATATTTTTAATTCGTGGATAATTAATTCGTGGATAATTAATTCGTGGATTTTTATTTATTCAATAAATTTATTAAAAATTTAATTTATTAACAAAAAATACGGTTTCCTGCCTATAAAGTGTGGGGATTTAAAAATATTTTTAATTCGTGGATAATTAATTCGTGGATTTTTATTTATTTAATAAATTTATTAAAATTTAATTTATTAACAAAAATACGGTTTCCTGCCTATAAAGTGTGGGGATTTAAAAATATTTTTAATTCGTGGATAATTGATTCGTGGATAATTAATTCGTGGATTTTTATTTATCTAATAAATTTATTGAAAATTTAATTTATTAACAAAAATACGGTTTCCTGCCTATAAAGTGTGGGGATTCAAAAATATTTTTAATTCGTGGATAATTAATTCGTGGATAATTAATTCGTGGATTTTTATTTATTTAATAAATTTATTAAAAATTTAATTTATTAACAAAAATACGGTTTCCTGCCTATAAAGTGTGGGGATTTAAAAATATTTTTAATTCGTGGATAATTAATTCGTGGATAATTAATTCGTGGATTTTTATTTATTTAATAAATTTATTAAAAATTTAATTTATTAACAAAAATACGGTTTCCTGCCTATAAAGTGTGAGGATTTAAAAATATTTTTAATTCGTGGATAATTAATTCGTGGATTTTTATTTATTTAATAAATTTATTAAAAATTCAATTTATTAACAAAAAAATACGGTTTTCTGCCTATAAAGTGTGGGGATTTAAAAATATTTTTAATTCGTGGATAATTAATTCGTGGATAATTAATTCGTGGATTTTTATTTATTCAATAAATTTATTAAAAATTTAATTTATTAACAAAAAATACGGTTTCCTGCCTATAAAGTGTGGGGATTTAAAAATATTTTTAATTCGTGGATAATTAATTCGTGGATTTTTATTTATTTAATAAATTTATTAAAATTTAATTTATTAACAAAAATACGGTTTCCTGCCTATAAAGTGTGGGGATTCGAAAATATTTTTAATTCGTGGATAATTAATTCGTGGATAATTAATTCGTGGATTTTTATTTATTTAATAAATTTATTAAAAATTTAATTTATTAACAAAAATACGGTTTCTGCCTATAAAGTGTGGGGATTTAAAAATATTTTTAATTCGTGGATAATTAATTCGTGGATAATTAATTCGTGGATTTTTATTTATTTAATAAATTTATTAAAAATTTAATTTATTAACAAAAAATACGGTTTCCTGCCTATAAAGTGTGGGGATTTAAAAATATTTTTAATTCGTGGATAATTAATTCGTGGATAATTAATTCGTGGATTTTTATTTATTTAATAAATTTATTAAAATTTAATTTATTAACAAAAATACGGTTTCCTGCCTATAAAGTGTGAGGATTTAAAAATATTTTTAATTCGTGGATAATTAATTCGTGGATAATTAATTCGTGGATTTTTATTTATTTAATAAATTTATTAAAAATTTAATTTATTAACAAAAATACGGTTTCCTGCCTATAAAGTGTGGGATTTAAAAATATTTTTAATTCGTGGATAATTAATTCGTGGATTTTTATTTATTTAATAAATTTATTAAAAATTTAATTTATTAACAAAAATACGGTTTCCTGCCTATAAAGTGTGAGGATTTAAAAATATTTTTAATTCGTGGATAATTAATTCGTGGATTTTTATTTATTTAATAAATTTATTGAAAATTTAATTTATTAACAAAAATACGGTTTCCTGCCTATAAAGTGTGAGGATTTAAAAATATTTTTAATTCGTGGATAATTAATTCGTGGATTTTCATTTATTTAATAAATTTATTGAAAATTTAATTTATTAACAAAAAATATTGCCTATAAAGTGTGGATTTAAAAAATATTTAATTAATTCGTGGATAATTAATTCGTGGATTTTTATTTATTTGATAAATTTATTAAAAATTTAATTTATTAACAAAAAATACGGTTTTTTGCCTATAAAGTGTGGGGATTTAAAAATATTTTTAATTCGTGGATAATTAATTCGTGGATTTTTATTTATTTAATAAATTTATTAAAAATTTAATTTATTAACAAAAATACGGTTTTCTGCCTATAAAGTGTGGGGATTTAAAAATATTTTAATTCGTGGATAATTAATTCGTGGACTTTTATTTATTTAATAAATTTATTAAAAATTTAATTTATTAACAAAAAATACGGTTTCCTGCCTATAAAGTGTGGGGATTTAAAAATATTTTTAATTCGTGGATAATTAATTCGTGGATAATTAATTCGTGGATTTTTATTTATTTAATAAATTTATTAAAAATTTAATTTATTAACAAAAATACGGTTTTCTGCCTATAAAGTGTGGGGATTTAAAAATATTCGTTTTAATTCGTGGATAATTAATTCGTGGATTTTTATTTATTTGATAAATTTATTAAAAATTTAATTTATTAACAAAAATACGGTTTTCCTGCCTATAAAGTGTGGGGATTTGATAAAATATTTTTAATTCGTGGATAATTAATTCGTGGATTCGTGGATAATTTTTATTTATTTAATAAATTTATTAAAAATTTAATTTATTAACAAAAAATACGGTTTCTGCCTATAAAGTGTGGGGATTTAAAAATATTTTTAATTCGTGGATAATTAATTCGTGGATAATTAATTATTTTTATTTATTTAATAAATTTATTAAAAATTTAATTTATTAACAAAAATACGGTTTCCTGCCTATAAAGTGTGGGGATTTAAAATATTTTTAATTCGTGGATGATTAATTCGTGGATAATTAATTCGTGGATTTTTATTTATTTAATAAATTTATTAAAAATTTAATTTATTAACAAAAATACGGTTTTCTGCCTATAAAGTGTGGGGATTTAAAAATATTTTTAATTCGTGGATAATTAATTCGGATAATTAATTCGTGGATTTTTATTTATTTAATAAATTTATTAAAAATTTAATTTATTAACAAAAATACGGTTTCCTGCCTATAAAGTGTGGGGATTTAAAAATATTTTTAATTCGTGGATAATTAATTCGTGGATTCGTTTTATTTATTTAATAAATTTATTAAAAATTTAATTTATTAACAAAAATACGGTTTCCTGCCTATAAAGTGTGGGGATTTAAAAATATTTTTAATTCGTGGATAATTAATTCGTGGATAATTAATTCGTGGATTTTTATTTATTTAATAAATTTATTAAAAATTTAATTTATTAAACAAAAATACGGTTTCCTGCCTATAAAGTGTGGGGATTTAAAAATATTTTTAATTCGTTGATAATTAATTCGTGGATAATTAATTCGTGGATTTTTATTTATTTAATAAATTTATTAAAAATTTAATTTATTAACAAAAATACGGTTTCCTGCCTATAAAGTGTGAGGATTTAAAAATATTTTTAATTCGTGGATAATTAATTCGTGGATAATTAATTCGTGGATTTTTATTTATTTAATAAATTTATCAAAAATTCAATTTATTAACAAAAAATACGGTTTCCTGCCTATAAAGTGTGGGGATTTAAAAATATTTTTAATTCGTGGATAATTAATTCGTGGATTTTTATTTATTTAATAAATTTATTAAAAATTTAATTTATTAACAAAAAATACGGTTTCATGCCTATAAAGTGTGGGGATTTAAAAATATTTTTAATTCGTGGATAATTAATTCGTGGATAATTAATTCGTGGATTTTTATTATTCAATAAATTTATTAAAAATTTAATTTATTAACAAAAATACGGTTTCCTGCCTATAAAGTGTGAGGATTTAAAATATTTTTAATTCGTGGATAATTAATTCGTGGATTTTTATTTATTTAATAAATTTATTGAAAATTTAATTTATTAACAAAAAATAAGGTATCCTGCCTATAAATGTGGGGATTTAAAAATAATCCGTGGATAATTTATTAACAAAAATACGGTTTCCTCCCTATAAAGTGTGAGGATTCAAAAATATTTTCAATTCGTGGATAATTAATTCGTGGATTTTTATTTATTTAATAAATTTATTGAAAATTCAATCTATTAACAAAAAAATACGGTTTCCTGCCTATAAAGTGTGAGGATTTAAAAATATTTTTAATTCGTGGATAATTAATTCGTGGATTTTTATTTATTTAATAAATTTATCAAAAATTTAATTTATTAACAAAAAAATACGGTTTTCTGCCTATAAAATGTGGGGATTTAAAAATATTTTTAATTCGTGGATAATTAATTCGTGGATTTTTATTTATTTAATGAATTTATTGAAAATTCAATCTATTAACAAAATAATACGGTTTCCTGCCTATAAAGTGTGAGGATTTAAAAATATTTTTGATTCGGGGATAATTAATTCGTGGATAATTAATTCGTGGATTTTCATTCATTTAATAAATTTATTAAAAATTTAATTTATTAACAAAAATACGGTTTCTGCCTATAAAGTGTGGGGATTTAAAAATATTTTTAATTTCGTGGATAATAAATTCGTGGATTTTTATTTATTTGATAAATCTATTAAAAATTTAATTTATTAACAAAAAAATACGGTTTTTTGCCTATAAAGTGTGGGGATTTGAAAATATTTCTAATTCGTGGATAATTAATTCGTGGATTTTTATTTATTTAATAAATTTATCAAAAATTTAATTTATTAACAAAAAATACGGTTTCCTGCCTATAAAGTGTGGGGATTTAAAAATATTTTTAATTTGTGGATGATTAATTCGTGGATAATTAATTCGTGGATTTTTATTTATTTAATAAATTTATTAAAAATTTAATTTATTTACAAAAATACGGTTTCTGCCTATAAAGTGTGAGGATTTAAAAATATTTTTAATTCGTGGATAATTAATTCGTTGATTTTCATTTATTTAATAAATTTATTAAAAATTTGATTTATTAACAAAAAATACGGTTTTCTGCCTATAAAGTGTGGGGATTTAAAAAATACTTTTAATTAATTCGTGGATAATTAATTCGTGGATTTTTATTTATTTAATAAATTTATTAAAAATTTAATTTATTAACAAAAATACGGTTTTTTGCCTATAAAGTGTGAGGATTTAAAAATATTTTCAATTCGTGGATAATTAATTCGTGGATTTTTATTTAGTTACATAAATTCATTAAAAATTTGATTTATTAACAAAAAATACGGTTTCCTGCCTATAAAGTGTGGGGATTTAAAAATATTTTTAATTCGTGGATGATGAATTCGTGGATAATTAATTCGTGGATTTTTATTTATTTAATAAATTTATTAAAAATTTAATTTATTAACAAAAAAATACGGTATCCTGCCTATAAAGTGTGGGGATTTAAAAATATTTTCAATTCGTTGATAATTAATTCGTGGATAATTAATTCGTGGATTTTTATTTATTTAATAAATTTATTAAAAATTTACTTTATCAACAAAAAATGCGGTTTCCTGCCTATAAAGTGTGAGGATTTGAAAATATTTTTAATTCGTGGATAATTAATCCGTGGAAAATTAATTCGTGAATTTTTATTTATTTAATAAATTTATCAATAATTCAATTAATTAACAAAAAAATACGGTTTCCTGCCTATAAAATGTGGGGATTTAAAAATATTTCTAATTCGTGGATAATTAATCCGTTGATTTTTATTTATTCAATGAATTTATTGAAAATTTATTTTATTAACAGAAAAATACGGTTTCCTGCCTATAAAGTGTGGGGATTTAAAAATATTTTTAATTCGTGGATAATTAATTCGTGAATAATTAATTCGTGGATTCTTATCTATTCAATAAATTTATTAAAAATTTAATTTATTAACAAAAAAATACGGTTTCCTGCCTATAAAGTGTGGGGATTTAAAAATATTTTTAATTCGTGGATAATTAATTCGTGAATAATTAATTCGTGGATTTTTATCTATTCAATAAATTTATTAAAGATTTAATTTATTAACAAAAAAATACGGTTTCCTGCCTATAAAGTGTGGGGATTTAAAAATATTCTTAATTCGTGGATAATTAATTCGTGGATTTTTATTTATTTAATATATTTACTAAAATAGAATTTATTAACAAAAAATACGGTTTCTTGCCTATAAAGTGTGGGGATTCGAAAATATTTTTAATTCGTGGATAATTGATTCGTGGATAATTAATTCGTGGATTTTCATCTATCTGATAAATTTATTGAAAAGTTAATTTATTAACAAAAAAATATGGTTTCCTGCCTATAAAGTGTGGGGCTTCAAAAATATTTTTAATTCGTGGATAATTGGTTCGTGGATAATTAATTCGTGGTTTTTTATTTATTTAATAAATTCATTAATAATTTAATTTATTAACAAAAAAATACGGTTTCCTGCCTATAAAGTGTGGGGATTTAAAAATATTTTTAATTCGTGGATAATTAATTCGTCGATAATTAATTCTTGGATTCTTATTTATTAATTAAATTTATTAAAAATTGAATTTATTAACAAAAAGATACGGTTTCCTGCCTATAAATTGAGGGGATTTAAAAATATTTTTAATTCGTGGATAATTAATTCGTGGATTTTTATCTATTCAATAAATTTATTAAAAATTCAATTTATTAACAAAAAAATACGGTTTTCTGCCTATGAAGTGTGGGGATTTAAAAATATTTTTAATTCGTGGATAATTAATTCGTGAATAATTAATTCGTGGATTTTTATCTATTCAATAAATTTATTAAAAATTTAATTTATTAACAAAAAAATACGGTTTCCTACCTATAAAGTGTGGGGATTTAAAAATATTTTTAATTCGTGGATAATTAATTCGTGGATTTTTATTTATTTAATAAATTTATTAAAATAGAATTTATTAACAAAAAATACGGTTTCCTGCCTATGAAGTGTGGGGATTCGAAAATATTTTTAATTCGTGGATAATTGATTCGTGGATAATTAATTCGTGGATTTTCGTTTATCTGATAAATTTATTGAAAAGTTAATTTATTAACAAAAAAATATCGTTTCCTGCCTATAAAGTGTGGGGCTTCAAAAATATTTTTAATTCGTTAAATTTAATTGGTTCGTGGATAATTAATTCGTGGTTTTTTATTTATTTAATAAATTCATTAATAATTTAATTTATTAACAAAAAAATACGGTTTCCTGCCTATAAAGTGTGGGGATTTAAAAATATTTTTAATTCGTGGATAATTAATTCGTCGATAATTAATTCGTGGATTTTTATTTATTTAATAAATTCATTAAAAATTGAATTTATTAACAAAAAGATACGGTTTCCTGCCTATAAATTGAGGGGATTTAAAAATATTTTTAATTCGTGGATAATTAATTCGTGGATAATTAATTCGTGGATTTTTATTTATTTAATAAATTTATTAAAAATTCAATTTATTAACAAAAAAATACGGTTTTCTGCCTATGAAGTGTGGGGATTTAAAAATATTTTTAATTCGTGGATAATTAATTCGTGAATAATTAATTCGTGGATTTTTAACTATTCAATAAATTTATTAATAATTTAATTTATTAGCAAAAAAATACGTTTTCCAGCCTATAAAGTGTGGGGATTTAAAAATATTCTTAATTCGTGGATAATTAATTCGTGGATTTTTATTTATTTAATAAATTTATTAAAATAGAATTTATTAACAAAAAATACGGTTTCCTGCCTATAAAGTATGGGGATTCGAAAATATTTTTAATTCGTGGATAATTAATTCGTGGATTTTCATTTATCTGATAAATTTATTAAAAATTTAATTTATTAACAAAAATACGGTTTCCTGCCTATAAAGTGTGAGGATTTAAAAATATTTTTAATTCGTGGATAATTAATTCGTGGATAATTAATTCGTGGATTTTATTTATTTAATAAATTTATTAAAAATTTAATTTATTAACAAAAAATACGGTTTCCTGCCTATAAAGTGTGGGATTTAAAAATATTTTTAATTCGTGGATAATTAATTCGTGGATATATTTTCAATTCGTGGATTTTTATTTATTTAATAAATTTATTAAAAATTTAATTTATTAACAAAAAAAATACGGTTTCCTGCCTATAAAGTGTGAAGGAGGATTTAAAAATATTTTTAATTCGTGGATAATTAATTCGTGGATAATTAATTCGTGGATTTTATTTATTCAATAAATTTATTAAAAATTTAATTTATTAACAAAAATACGGTTTCCTGCCTATAAAGTGTGAGGATTTAAAAATATTTTTAATTCGTGGATAATTAATTCGTGGATAATTATTTGGATTTTTATTTATTTAATAAATTTATTAAAAATTTAATTTATTAACAAAAAATACGGTTTCCTGCCTATAAAGTGTGAGGATTTAAAAATATTTTTAATTCGTGGATAATTAATTCGTGGATAATTTTTATTTATTTAATAAATTTATTAAAAATTTAATTTATTAACAAAAAAATACGGTTTCCTGCCTATAAAGTGTGAGGATTTAAAAATATTTTAATTCGTGGATAATTAATTCGTGGATAATTAATTCGTGGATTTTATTTATTTAATAAATTTATTAAAAATTTAATTTATTAACAAAAATACGGTTTCCTGCCTATAAAGTGTGGGGATTTAAAAATATTTTCAATTCGTGGATAATTAATTCGTGGATTTTTATTTATTCAATAAATTTATTAAAAATTTAATTTATTAACAGAAAAATACGGTTTCCTGCCTATAAAGTGTGAGGATTTAAAAATATTTTTAATTCGTGGATAATTAATTCGTGGATAATTAATTCGTGGATTTTTATTTATTTAATAAATTTATTGAAAATTTAATTTATTAACAAAAAATACGGTTTCCTCGCCTATAAAGTGTGAGGATTTAAAAATATTTTTAATTCGTGGATAATTAATTCGTGGATTTTTATTTATTTAATAAATTTATTGAAAATTTAATTTATTAACAAAAAAATACGGTTTCCTGCCTATAAAGTGTGAGGATTTAAAAATATTTTTAATTCGTGGATAATTAATTCGTGGATAATTAATTCGTGGATTTTTATTTATTTAATAAATTTATTAAAAATTTAATTTATTAACAAAAAATACGGTTTCCTGCCTATAAAGTGTGGGGATTTAAAAATATTTTTAATTCGTGGATAATTAATTCGTGGTAATTAATTCATTGGATTTTATTTATTTAATAAATTTATTAAAAATTTAATTTATTAACAAAAAATACGGTTTCTGCCTATAAAGTGTGGAGGATTTAAAAATATTTTTAATTCGTGGATAATTAATTCGTGGATTTTTATTTATTTAATAAATTTATTAAAATTTAATTTATTAACAAAAAATACGGTTTCCTGCCTATAAAGTGTGAGGATTAAAAATATTTTTAATTCGTGGATAATTAATTCGTGGATTTTTATTTATTTAATAAATTTATTAAAAATTTAATTTATTAACAAAAAATACGGTTTCCTGCCTATAAAGTGTGGGGATTTAAAAAATATTTTTAATTCGTGGATAATTAATTCGTGGATTTTTATTTATTTAATAAATTTATTAAAAATTTAATTTATTAACAAAAAATACGGTTTCCTGCCTATAAAGTGTGAGGATTTAAAAATATTTTTAATTCGTGGATAATTAATTCGTGGATTTTTATTTATTTAATAAATTTATTAAAAATTTAATTTATTAACAAAAAAATACGGTTTCCTGCCTATAAAGTGTGGGGATTTAAAAATATTTTTAATTCGTGGATAATTAATTCGTGGATTTTTATTTTTATATTAATAAATTTATTAAAAATTTAATTTATTAACAAAAATACGGTTTCCTGCCTATAAAGTGTGAGGATTTAAAATATTTTTAATTCGTGGATGATTAATTCGTGGATAATTAATTCGTGGATTTTTATTTATTTAATAAATTTATTAAAAATTTAATTTATTAACAAAAAATACGGTTTCCTGCCTATAAAGTGTGGGGATTTAAAAATATTTTTAATTCGTGGATAATTAATTCGTGGATTTTTATTTTTATTTATTTAATAAATTTATTAAAATTTAATTTATTAACAAAAAAATACGGTTTCCTGCCTATAAAGTGTGAGGATTTAAAATATTTTTAATTCAGGATTTAATTCGTGGATAATTAATTCGTGGATTTTTATTTATTTAATAAATTTATTAAAAATTTAATTTATTAACAAAAAAATACGGTTTCCTGCCTATAAAGTGTGAGGATTTAAAAATATTTTTAATTCGTGGATAATTAATTCGTGGATAATTAATTCGTGGATTTTTATTTATTCAATAAATTTATTGAAAATTTAATTTATTAACAAAAATACGGTTTCCTGCCTATAAAGTGTGGGGATTTAAAAATATTTTTAATTCGTGGATAATTAATTCGTGGATTTTTATTTATTCAATAAATTTATTAAAAATTTAATTTATTAACAAAAATACGGTTTCCTGCCTATAAAGTGTGGGGATTTAAAAATATTTTTAATTCGTGGATAATTAATTCGTGGATAATTAATTCGTGGATTTTATTTATTCAATAAATTTATTAAAAATTTAATTTATTAACAAAAAATACGGTTTCCTGCCTATAAAGTGTGAGGATTTAAAATATTTTTAATTCGTGGATAATTAATTCGTGGATAATTAATTCGTGGATTTTTATTTATTTAATAAATTTATTAAAAATTTAATTTATTAACAAAAAATACGGTTTCCTGCCTATAAAGTGTGAGGATTTAAAAATATTTTTAATTCGTGGATAATTAATTCGTGGATAATTAATTCGTGGATTTTTATTTATTCAATAAATTTATTAAAAATTTAATTTATTAACAAAAATACGGTTTCCTGCCTATAAAGTGTGGGGATTTAAAAATATTTTTAATTCGTGGATAATTAATTCGTGGATAATTAATTCGTGGATTTTTATTTATTTAATAAATTTATTAAAAATTTAATTTATTAACAAAAAAATACGGTTTCCTGCCTATAAAGTGTGAGGATTTAAAATATTTTAATTCGTGGATAATTAATTCGTGGATTTTTATTTATTTAATAAATTTATTAAAAATTTAATTTATTAACAAAAATACGGTTTCCTGCCTATAAAGTGTGGGGATTTAAAAATATTTTTAATTCGTGGATAATTAATTCGTGGATTTTTATTTATTTAATAAATTTATTAAAAATTTAATTTATTAACAAAAAATACGGTTTCCTGCCTATAAAGTGTGAGGATTTAAAAATATTTTTAATTCGTGGATAATTAATTCGTGGATTTTTAATTCGTATTCGTGGATTTTATTTATTTAATAAATTTATTAAAAATTTAATTTATTAACAAAAATACGGTTTCCTGCCTATAAAGTGTGGGGATTTAAAAATATTTTTAATTCGTGGATAATTAATTCGTGATATTAATTCGTGGATTTTATTTATTTAATAAATTTATTAAAAATTTAATTTATTAACAAAAATACGGTTTCCTGCCTATAAAGTGTGAGGATTTAAAAATATTTTTAATTCGTGGATAATTAATTCGTGGATAATTAATTCGTGGATTTTATTTATTTAATAAATTTATTAAAATTTAATTTATTAACAAAAAAATACGGTTTCTGCCTATAAAGTGTGGGGATTTAAAAATATTTTAATTCGTGGATAATTAATTCGTGGATTTTTATTTATTTAATAAATTTATTAAAAATTTAATTTATTAACAAAAATACGGTTTTCTGCCTATAAAGTGTGAGGATTTAAAAATATTTTTAATTCGTGGATAATTAATTCGTGGATTTCTTTTATTTATTCAATAAATTTATTAAAATTTAATTTATTAACAAAAATACGGTTTTTTGCCTATAAAGTGTGAGGATTTAAAATATTTTTAATTCGTGGATAATTAATTCGTGGATAATTATTCGTGGATTTTATTTATTTAATAAATTTATTAAAAATTTAATTTATTAACAAAAAATACGGTTTCCTGCCTATAAAGTGTGAGGATTTAAAAATATTTTTAATTCGTGGATAATTAATTCGTGGATTTTTATTTATTTAATAAATTTATTAAAATTTAATTTATTAACAAAAATACGGTTTCCTGCCTATAAAGTGTGGGGATTTAAAAATATTTTTAATTCGTGGATAATTAATTCGTGGATTTTTATTTATTTAATAAATTTATTAAAAATTTAATTTATTAACAAAAAATACGGTTTTCTGCCTATAAAGTGTGGGGATTTAAAAAATATTTTTAATTCGTGGATAATTAATTCGTGGATTTTATTTATTTAATAAATTTATTAAAAATTTAATTTATTAACAAAAAAATACGGTTTCCTGCCTATAAAGTGTGGGGATTTAAAAATATTTTTAATTCGTGGATAATTAATTCGTGATAATTAATTCGTGATTTTTATTTATTTAATAAATTTATTGAAAATTTAATTTATTAACAAAAAAATACGGTTTCCTGCCTATAAAGTGTGGGGATTTAAAAATATTTTTAATTCGTGGATAATTAATTCGTGGATAATTAATTCGTGGATTTTTATTTATTTAATAAATTTATTAAAAATTCAATTTATTAACAAAAATACGGTTTCCTGCCTATAAAGTGTGAGGATTTAAAAATATTTTTAATTCGTGGATAATTAATTCGTGGATAATTAATTCGTGGATTTATTTATTTAATAAATTTATTGAAAATTTAATTTATTAACAAAAAAATACGGTTTCCTGCCTATAAAGTGTGGGGATTTAAAAATATTTTTAATTCGTGGATAATTAATTCGTGGATTTTTATTTATTTAATAAATTTATTAAAAATTTAATTTATTAACAAAAATACGGTTTCCTGCCTATAAAGTGTGGGGATTTAAAAATATTTTTAATTCGTGGATAATTAATTCGTGGATAATTAATTCGTGGTTTAATTAATTCAATAAATTTTTTAAAAATTTAATATTATTTACAAAAAATACCTCCTCGGTTTCCTAACAAAAAAAGACGGTTTTCTGCCTATAAAGTGACCTTGTTTAAGTCCGGTTTTGCCGATAATTAATTCGTGGATAATTAATTCGTGGATTTCTATTTATTCAATAAATTTGCCATTAAAATTTAATTTATTAACGAAAAAAATACGGTTTCGCTGCCTATAAAGTGTGGGGATAAAAAAATATTTTTAATTCGTGGATAATTAATTCGTGGATAATTAATTCGTGGATTTCATTTAATAAATTTATTGAAAAGTTAATTCATTAACGAAAAAATACGGTTTCCTGCCTATAAAGTGTGACAATTTAAAAATATTTTTAATTCGTGGATAATTAATTCGTGGATAAATTAATTCGTAAAAAGATTTTATTTATTTAATAAATTTATTAAAAATTTAATTTATTAACAAAATACGAGTTTCCTGCCTATAAAGTGTGGGGATTTAAAAATATTTTTAATTCGTGGATAATTAATTCGTGATAATCGAAACCTGGTTTTTATTTATTTAATAAATTTATTAAAATTTAATTTATTAACAAAAAATGCGGTTTCGCTGCCTATAAGTGTGGTGATTTGAAAATATTTTTAATTCGTGGATAATTAATTCGTGAATAATTAATTCGTGGATTTTTATTTATTCAATAAATTTATTAAAAATTTAATTTATTAACAAAAAATACGGTTTCCTGCCTATAAAATGTGGGGATTTAAAAATATTTTTAATTCGTGGATAATTAATTCTTGGATAATTAATTCGTGGATAATTAATTCGTTGATTTTCATTTATTCAATAAATTTATTAAAAATTCAATTTATTAACAAAAATACGGTTTTCTGCCTATAAAGTGTGGGGATTTGAAAATATTTCTAATTCGTGGATAATTAATTCGTGAATAATTAATTCGTGGATTTTTATTTATTTAATAAATTTATTAAAAATTGAATTTATTAACAAAAAAATACGGTTTCCGCCTATAAAGTGTGAGGCTTCAAAATATTTTTAATTCGTGGATAATTAATTCGTGGATAATTAATTCGTGGATTTTTATTTATTTAATAAATTTATTAAAATTTAATTTATTAACAAAAAATACGGTTTCCTGCCTATAAAGTGTGGGGATTTAAAAATATTTTTAATTCGTGGATAATTAATTCGTGGATAATTAATTCGTGGATTTTTATTTATTTAATAAATTTATTAAAAATTGAATTTATTAACAAAAATACGGTTTCCTGCCTATAAAGTGTGGGGATTTAAAAATATTTTAATTCGTGATAATTAATTCGTGGATTTTTATTTTTTTCAATAAATTTATTAAAATTTAATTTATTAACAAAAAATACGGTTTCCTGCCTATAAAGTGTGAGGATTTAAAAATATTTTTAATTCGTGGATAATTAATTCGTGGATTTTTATTTATTTAATAAATTTATTAAAAATTTAATTTATTAACAAAAAATACGGTTCTCTGCCTATAAAGTGTGGAAATTTAAAAATATTTTCAATTCGTGGATAATTAATTCGTGGATTTTTATTTATTTAATAAATTTATTAAAAATTTAATTTATTAACAAAAATACGGTTTTTTGCCTATAAAGTGTGGGGATTTAAAAATATTTTCAATTCGTGGATAATTAATTCGTGGATTTTTATTTATTTAATAAATCTATTAAAAATTTAATTTATTAACAAAAAAATACGGTTTTTTGCCTATAAAGTGTGGGGATTTAAAAATATTTTCAATTCGTGGATAATTAATTCGTGGATTTTTATTTATTACATAAATTCATTAAAAATTTGATTTATTAACAAAAAATACGGTTTCCTGCCTATAAAGTGTGGGGATTTAAAAATATTTTTAATTCGTGGATGATGAATTCGTGGATAATTAATTCGTGGATTTTTATTTATTTAATAAATTTATTAAAAATTTAATTTATTAACAAAAAAATACGGTATCCTGCCTATAAAGTGTGGGGATTTAAAATATTTTCAATTCGTTGATAATTAATTCGTGGATAATTAATTCGTGGATTTTTATTTATTTAATAAATTTATCAAAAATTTACTTTATCAACAAAAATGCGGTTTCTGCCTATAAAGTGTGAGGATTTGAAAATATTTTTAATTCGTGGATAATTAATTCGTGAAAATTAATTCGTGAATTTTTATTTATTTAATAAATTTATTGAAAATTCAATTAATTATCAAAAATACGGTTCCCTGCCTATAAAGTGGGGATTTAAAATATTTCTAATTCGTGGATAATTAATCCGTGGATTTTCATTTATTTAATAAAGTTATTAAAAATTTGATTTATTAACAAAAAATACGGTTTTCTGCCTATAAAGTGTGGGGATTCAAAAATACTTTTAATTCTTGGATAATTAATTCGTGGATTTTTATTTATTTAATAAATCTAAATTCGTGAATAATTAATTCGTGGATTTTTATCTATTCAATAAATTTATTAAAAATTTAATTTATTAACAAAAAAATACGGTTTCCTGCCTATAAAATGTGGGGATTTAAAAATATTTTTGATTCGTGGATAATTAATTCTTGGATAATTAATTCGTGGATAATTAATTCGTTGATTTTCATTTATTCAATAAATTTATTAAAAATTCAATTTATTAACAAAAAAATACGGTTTTCTGACTATGAAGTGTGGGGATTTGAAAACATTTCTAATTCGTGGATAATTAATTCGTGAATAATTAATTCGTGGATTTTTATTTATTTAATAAATTTATTAAAAATTGAATTTATTAACAAAAAATACGGTTTCCTGCCTATAAAGTGTGAGGCTTCAAAAATATTTTTAATTCGTGGATAATTGGTTCGTGGATGATTTATTAGTCGATTTTTATTTATTTAATAAATTCATTAAAATTTAATTTATTAACAAACAAATACGGTTTCCTGCCTATAAAGTGTGGGGATTTAAAAATATTTTTAATTCGTGGATAATTAATTCGTCGATAGATGATTCGTGGATTTTTATTTATTTAATAAATTTATTAAAAATTGAATTTATTAACAAAAAGATACGGTTTCATGCCTATAAAGTGTGGGGATTTAAAAATATTTTTAATTCGTGGTTAATTCGTGGATTTTTATTTTTTCAATAAATTCATTAAAAATTGGATTTATTAACAAAAAAACGGTTTCCTGCCTATAAAGTGTGAGGATTTAAAAATATTTTTAATTCATGGATAATTAATTCGTGGATTTTTATTTATTTAATAAATTTATTAAAAATTTAATTTATTAACAAAAAAATACGGTTCTCTGCCTATAAAGTGTGGAAATTTAAAAATACTTTCAATTCTTGGATAATTAATTCGTGGATTTTTATTTATTTAATAAATCTATTAAAAATTTAATTTATTAACAAAAAAATACGGTTTTTTGCCTATAAAGTGTGGGGATTTAAAAATATTTTCAATTCGTGGATAATTAATTCGTAGATTTTTATTTATTTAATAAATCTATTAAAAATTTAATTTATTAACAAAAAAATACGGTTTTTTGCCTATAAAGTGTGGGGATTTAAAAATATTTTCAATTCGTGGATAATTAATTCGTGGATTTTTATTTATTACATAAATTTATTAAAAATTTAATTTATTAACAAAAAATACGGTTTCCTGTCTATAAAGTGTGGGGATTTAAAAATATTTTTAATTCGTGGATGATGAATTCGTGGATAATTAATTCGTGGATTTTTATTTATTTAATAAATTTATCAAAAATTTAATTTATCAACAAAAAAATACGGTTTCCTGCCTATAAAGTGTGGGGATTTAAAATATTTTCAATTCGTTGATAATTAATTCGTGGATAATTAATTCGTGGATTTTTATTTATTTAATAAATTTATCAAAAATTTACTTTATCAACAAAAAATGCGGTTTCCTGCCTATAAAGTGTGAGGATTTGAAAATATTTTTAATTCGTGGATAATTAATTCGTGGAAAATTAATTCGTGAATTTTTATTTATTTAATAAATTTATTGAAAATTCAATTAATTATCAAAAAAATACGGTTCCCTGCCTATAAAGTGTGGGGATTTAAAAATATTTCTAATTCGTGGATAATTAATCCGTGGATTTTCATTTATTTAATAAAGTTATTAAAAATTTGATTTATTAACAAAAAAATACGGTTTTCTGCCTATAAAGTGTGGGGATTCAAAAATACTTTTAATTCTTGGATAATTAATTCGTGGATTTTTATTTATTTAATAAATCTATTAAAAATTTATTTTATTAACAAAAAAATACGGTTTTTTGCCTATAAAGTGTGGGGATTCAAAAATATTTTCAATTCGTGGATAATTAATTCGTGGATTTTTATTTATCACATAAATTTATTAAAAATTTAATTTATTAACAAAAAATACGGTTTCCTGCCTATAAAGTGTGGGGATTCAAAAATATTTTTAATTCGTGGATGATGAATTCGTGGATAATTAATTCGTGGATTTTTATTCATTTAATAAATTTATTAAAAATTTAATTTATTAACAAAAAAATATGGTTTCCTGCCTATAAAGTGTGGGGATTTAAAAATATTTTCAATTCGTGGATAATTAATTCGTGGATAATTAATTCGTGGATTTTTATTTATTTAATAAATTTATTAAAAATTTACTTAATCAACAAAAAATGCGGTTTCCTGCCTATAAAGTGTGAGGATTTGAAAATATTTTTAATTCGTGGATAATTAATTCGTGGAAAATTAATTCGTGAATTTTTATTTATTTAATAAATTTATTAAAAATTCAATTAATTAACAAAAAAATACGGTTTCCTGCCCATAAAGTGTGGGGATTTAAAAATATTTCTAATTCGTGGATAATTAATCCGTGGATTTTCATTTATTCAATGAATTTATTGAAAATTTAATTTATTAACAGAAAAATACGGTTTCCTGCCTATAAAAAGTGGGGATTTAAAAATATTTTTAATTCGTGGATAATTAATTCGTGGATAATTAATTCGTGGATTTTTATTTATTTAATAAATTTATTAAAAATTCAATTTATTAACAAAAGAATACGGTTTTCTGCCTATGAAGTGTGGGGATTTAAAAATATCTTTAATTCGTGGATAATTAATTCGTGAATAATTAATTCGTGGATTCTTATCTATTCAATAAATTTATTAAAAATTTAATTTATTAACAAGAAAATACGGTTTCCTGCCTATAAAGTGTGGGGATTTAAAAATATTCTTAATTCGTGGATAATTAATTCGTGGATTTTTATTTATTTAATAAATTTATCAAAAATTGAATTTATTAACAAAAAATACGGTTTCCTGCCTATAAAGTGTGGGGATTCGAAAATATTTTTAATTCGTGGATAATTGATTCGTGGATAATTAATTCGTGGATTTTCATTTATCTGATAAATTTATTGAAAAGTTAATTTATTAACAAAAAAATATCGTTTCCTGCCTATAAAGTGTGGGGCTTCAAAAATATTTTTAATTCGTGGATAATTGGTTCGTGGATAATTCATTCGTGGTTTTTTATTTATTCAATAAATTCATTAATGATTTAATTTATTAACAAAAAAATACGGTTTCCTGCCTATAAAGTGTGGGGATTTAAAAATATTTTTAATTCGTGGATAATTAATTCATCGATAATTAATTCGTGGATTTTTATTTATCTAATAAATTTATTAAAAATTAAATTTATTAACAAAAAGATACGGTTTCCTGCCTATAAATTGAGGGGATTTAAAAATATTTTTAATTCGTGGATAATTAATTCGTGGATTTTTATTTTTTCAATAAATTCATTAAAAATTCGATTTATTAACAAAAAAAAACGGTTTCCTGCCTATAAAGTGTGAGGATTTAAAAATATTTTTAATTCATGGATAATTCATTCGTGGATTTTCATTTATTTAATAAATTCATTAAAAATTTAATTTATTAACAAAAAAATACGGTTCTCTGCCTATAAAGTGTGGGGATTTAAAAATACTTTTAATTCTTGGATAATTAATTCGTGGATTTTTATTCATTTAATAAATCTATTAAAAATTTAATTTATTAACAAAAAAATACGGTTTTTTGCCTATAAAGTGTGGGGATTTGAAAATATTTTCAATTCGTGGATAATTAATTCGTGGATTTTTATTTATTACATAAATTTATTAAAAATTTAATTTATTAACAAAAAATACGGTTTCCTGCCTATAAAGTGTGGGGAATTAAAAATATTTTTAATTCGTGGATGATGAATTCGTGGATAATTAATTCGTGGATTTTTATTTATTTAATAAATTTATCAAAAATTTAATTTATCAACAAAAAAATACGGTTTCCTGCCTATAAAGTGTGGGGATTTAAAATATTTTCAATTCGTTGATAATTAATTCGTGGATAATTCATTCGTGGATTTTTATTTATTTAATAAATTTATCAAAAATTTACTTTATCAACAAAAAATGCGGTTTCCTGCCTATAAAGTGTGAGGATTTGAAAATATTTTTAATTCGTGGATAATTAATTCGTGGAAAATTAATTCGTGAATTTTTATTTATTTAATAAATTTATTGAAAATTCAATTAATTATCAAAAAAATACGGTTCCCTGCCTATAAAGTGTGGGGATTTAAAAATATTTCTAATTCGTGGATAATCAATCCGTGGATTTTTATTTATTCAATGAATTTATTGAAAATTTAATTTATTAACAGAAAAATTCGGTTTTGTTGGAAATTTGTCTGTACCGACTGCTCGTGAAGCGATCCCCACTCCAGGGTATATATATATATATATATTCAGAAGGAGTCCAGCTCAGTTTTAGAGGAACAACGCTAGCGCGTACATACCTTGATTTGTACTTTCGGATTAATATAGTATTTTTTCGTTTGTTAGTTTTCCACTTTCCACTAACTCCAACAGGTTATGGGCCCAGGACATACACAGTGAAGCGTGGACAATTTAACAAAAAAAAGGACTATCGTTTGCGAGTGATCAGTGATTTTTCTTCCGTTCGAACTTGAATTACGTTATCATGAGTTCCGCGAACACAGTTCGTTTCGAGGCGCTAAGCCGCGACAACTATGATACATGGAAGATCCATATGGAAGCTCTTTTGGTGAAAAATGACGCCTGGGAATACGTATCAGGATCGAAGAAGAAACCCATCCGAAACCATGACGCATCAAACCAAGCGGACATCGACTCATGGACGAAGACAGACAGCAAAGCTAAGTCAGATATAATACTATCTATTAGTTCATCCGAAATAAAACAAATCAAAGGTTGCGTTACTTCACGCGACGTTTGGCTTAAACTCGAATCAATTTATCAATCCAAAGGACCAGCGCGAAAAGCTTCGTTACTAAAGCGATTGACACAACACAAAATGTTGGACGAAGGCGACGTCCGCGAACACGTAGCAGAATTCTTCGACGCTGTCGATAAACTTCGTGATCTAGACGTAGAAATTAATTCGGATATTTTGGTTATATTACTCCTATACAGCTTGCCACCGAGCTACGAAAATTTTCGAGTTGCGATCGAGTCCCGTGATGAACTCCCCGACCCTGAAATTTTGAGAGTAAAATTACCGAAGAATATGACGCAAATCGTAATACATCCGCATCGGCAGCTATGTTCGCATCCAAGAATTCATTTCGATCAAAACACAATGGTCCTACTTATAACGTCGAGAAATCAACACCTAGAAAAGGACGACTGAGATGTAACAAGTGCAAAAGATTTGGTCATAAGACCGAACAATGTCGAAATCGTCCGCCTGACAACAGGAAACCTGACTCTGAAGGCCAAACCTCACTCCATGTCGACGAAGCACTGGTAGCAAACCCAAACAATGATAACGTCTGGATTTTGGATAGCGGCGCGTCATCACATCTGTGCAACGCTCGAAATTTGTTTACTTCTGTCGACTTATCAGCAAAAGGAACAATAGCCCTTGCAAATGAAACGACCGTCGCCACCATCGCTAAAGGTACCGTCGTTTTTCATACGGATGTACAGGGGTCATCAAAACAGGTATCGTTGAAAAATACTTTATTTGTTCCTGATTTACGCAAAAATTTGAAGTCGGTTACCAAAATCACGGAAAACGGTTACCAGGTATTTTTCGATAACCACGGAGCTTCAGTTCGAAATTCTACCGGCGACAAAATTCTAATCGCGGATAAAATCAACGGACTTTATTACGTTCGTATCTCCAAAGAACATGCAAACGCCGCTTCCGAATTTAATTCAGCTCCAAGAACAATTTCGTGGCACCGGCGACTTGGGCACTTGAATAACGCTGACTTGCGAAAAGCGGAACGAAACGGTACAATACGCGGTATCGCACGTCGAAATCTCGGAGACGTATCTGAATGCGATGTTTGTATCAAAGGAAAAATGCACCGCACTTCTTTCCCGAAAAAGTCAACGCGCGTTTCTTCAATTTTGGACATCATTCATTCCGACGTTTGCGGACCCATGCGCGTAGAATCGTTCAGCGGCGCGAAATATTTTGTCGAATTCATCGACGACCATTCGAGATGGTGCGAAGTTCGATTTTTGAAAACCAAGGACGAAGTATTTCAAATGACTAAAGATTTTATTACTCTGGTGGAGAACCAAAAATCGGTCAAAATAAAATGCCTCCAATCGGACAACGGCAAGGAATTCGTAAACGCAAAATTCAACGAGTTTCTGAAATCGCGTGGCATCGTGCGACGTTTAACCGTTCCTTATAATCCGGAACAAAACGGCATAGCGGAAAGGAAAAATCGCTCATTATTAGAAACCGCCAGATGCTTAATGATCGACGCGAACCTTCCATCAATATTTTGGGCTGAAGCGGTTAACACCGCTAATTACATTCGAAATAGGTGCCCAACCAAAGCACTCAACGGGAAAAGCCCTTACGAGATTTGGACCGGTAAAGTACCTAACGTAAGCCATTTTCGGGATTTCGGATCGAAGGTTTATTGTCTCAACCTCAAACCAGGAAATAACAAATTTCAATCTCATTGTTTGGAGGGAATATTTGTGGGCTATTCTAGCGATTCAAAAGGGTACAGAATTTGGTTGCCAGCCGAACGAAAATTAATCGTGTCCAGAGACGTTAAATTTTCCAACTCCCGGCCAACCGAACGGGATCCACAAATCGGTAGGTATGAAGAATTCGCACCAAATTTACAAATCTTGGACGACGTTAGCGAAACGAAAGGCAATCGTTCACTAGTCGAATTTGTCCTACCTTCGAACGAATCAAATACTGAAGATGAAATCAGGGGCGAGGTCGATCAACCAATCCAGGAACCAAGAAGAGGACCCGGGAGACCAAGAATATATAGGACTGGATCTCGCGGACGCCCTCGCAAGGTGTACAATGTCCAAAATGTCGACACAGTCCAAATAGCCGACGAGACGCAATTCTCAGATAAAGCTCATTCTGCAGAAGTTCCAATGAAACGGGCCTTGGCGGGGCCTGACGTAGAAAAATGGCGAGAGGCAATGTCCGAGGAAATCAGATCGATATTGAAAAACGACACTTGGCAGTTAATCGATCGTCCTAAGGATACAAGAATAATCGGCAGCAGAATGGTTCTTCGGAATAAATATAGCCCAGACGGAGCACTGATGAAAAGAAAAGCTCGACTTGTAGCGCAAGGTTTCTCTCAAGTCCCGGGAATTCATTTTCACGAGACTTTCGCTCCGGTCGCTCGCATAAGTTCCATCCGACTGATCGCAGCTTTGGCCGCGCGTTTCGACATGAAAATTCGACAATTTGACGTGACCACGGCTTATCTTCATGGAGACTTGAAAGAAAAAATTCTTATGGAACCTCCAAAGATTCTCAAGGAAAGTCTCCGACGGCTAGTTGAAACCGATAACGATACGAACATCACGAAGAGAGCCGAGAGGATGCTTAAGCAACTCTGCGAAGGAGATAAGGTCTGTCAGCTGCAGAAATCCCTCTATGGATTAAAACAAGCAGGACGCCAATGGAACGAAAAATCAAACAAGACGCTAAAGGAGTTTGGTGCCATATCTTCTAAAGGAGACCCTTGTCTCTTCTATAAAGGGAGAGGTGAGGACATGCTACTAATCGGAGTCTACGTGGCCGACATACTTGTCGCCTCCAAGAATACTGACGTCATAAACGATCTGAGGAATGCACTTTGCGAACGATTCGAAATAAAGGACCTCGGAGAGGCTGTTTATTGTCTCGGCATAAATATAGACATCCGACCCAATGGAATAACTCTAAATCAAAAAAAATTACATCACCGAACTCTTGACAAGATTCAGAATGACAGATGCGAAACCCGTAAGCACACCATTAGACTGTGACTCGAAGCTATCTAACGACCCGGAAAAGGAGGAACTCGACGAAGACGTCCCGTATCGTGAGCTTGTCGGATGCATTAATTACCTTGGACAGACTACGCGGCCGTATATTAGCCATGCAGCCAGCGTTTTGGGTCAATTCAATAATCGCTACAGCAAAACGCATTGGACAGCCGCTAAAAGGGTTTTAAGATACTTAAAAGGGACTGCCGACCTAGGCTTGATGTATTTCTTTAACGAAATGGCGTTGAAGACCTACGTGGATTCTGACTGGGGGAATTGTCCAGATGACCGCCGATCGTATACGGGCATAATAACCATGTTAAGCGGATGCCCGATCAGTTGGGAGTCAAGGAAGCAAAAGACAGTAGCACTTTCGTCAACAGAAGCCGAGTATATGGCTTTGTCGGAGCGTGCCAAAGAGTGCCTCTATTGGGGTGCATTCCTGAACGAGCTGGGATTTCCTGAACTGGGCGACATCACTCTCTGCAGTGATAACCAGGGCGCGATCCAGTTGGCGCAAAATCCTGTTTTTCACTCAAGAACTAAACATATCGATGTCCGTCACCACTTCGTCCGGGAAGCTCTAGCAAGCAAGAAAATCAAACTGAGTTACGTTGCTTCTCAGGACAATATCGCTGATATGCTGACCAAGAAATTGGCGAATCCAACGTTGCAATCGTGTCGCAACTCATCTGGAATGAAGACCATCCGGGTGCAGCCTTAACTTCTACGAGGAGTATGGATCGAGGGGGCGTGTTGGAAATTTGTCTGTACCGACTGCTCGTGAAGCGATCCCCACTCCAGGGTATATGTATTCAGAAGGAGTCCAGTTCAGTTTTAGAGGAACAACGCTAGCGCGTACATACCTTGATTTGTACTTTCGGATTAATATAGTATTTTTTCGTTTGTTAGTTTTCCACTTTCCACTAACTCCAACAGGTTTCCTGCCTATAAAGTGTGGGGATTTAAAAATATTTTCAATTCGTTGATAATTAATTCGTGGATTTTTATTTATTTATTAAATTTATTAAAAATTTACTTTATTAACGAAAAATGCGTTTTCCTGCCTAAAAAGTGTGATGATTTGAAAATATTTTTAATTCGTGGATAATTAATTCGTGGAAAATTAATTCGTGGAAAATTAATTCGTGAATTTTTATTTATTTAATAAATTTATTAAAAATTCAATTAATTAACAAAAAAATACGGTTTCCTGCCTATAAAGTGTGGGGATTTAAAAATATTTTCAATTCGTGGATAATTAATTCGTGGATTTTTATTTATTACATAAATTTATTAAAAATTCAATTTATTAACAAAAAATACGGTTTCCTGCCTATAAAGTGTGGGGATTTAAAAATATTTTTAATTCGTGGATGATGAATTCGTGGATAATTAATTCGTGGATTTTTATTTATTTAATAAATTTATTAAAAATTTAATTTATTAACAAAAAAATACTGTTTCCTGCCTATAAAGTGTGGGGATTTAAAAATATTTTCAATTCGTTGATAATTGATTCGTGGATAATTAATTCGTGGATTTTTATTTATTTAATAAATTTATCAAAAATTTACTTTATCAACAAAAAATGCGGTTTCCTGCCTATAAAGTGTGAGGATTTGAAAATATTTTTAATTCGTGGATAATTAATTCGTGGGAAATTAATTCGTGAATTTTTATTTATTTAATAAATTTATTGAAAATTCAATTAATTAACAAAAAAATACGGTTTCCTGCCCATAAAGTGTGGGGATTTAAAAATATTTCTAATTCGTGGATAATTAATCCGTGGATTTTTATTTATTCAACGAATTTATTGAAAATTTAATTTATTAACAGAAAAATACGGTTTCCTGCCTATAAAGTGTGGGGATTTAAAAATATTTTTAATTCGTGGATAATTAATTCGTGGATAATTAATTCGTGGATTTTTATTTATTTAATAAATTTATTAAAAATTCAATTTATAAACAAAAAAATACGGTTTTCTGCCTATGAAGTGTGGGGATTTAAAAATATTTTTAATTCGTGGATAATTAATTCGTGAATAATTAATTCGTGGATTTTTATCTATTCAATAAATTTATTAAAAATTTAATTTATTAACAAAAAAATACGGTTTCCTGCCTATAAAGTGTGGGGATTTAAAAATATTCTTAATTCGTGGATAATTAATTCGTGGATTTTTATTTATTTAATAAATTCATTAAAAATTGAATTTATCAACAAAAATACGGTTTCCTGCATATAAAGTGTGTGGATTCGAAAATATTCTTAATTCGTGGATAATTGATTCGTGGATAATTAATTCGTGGATTTTCATTTATCTGATAAATTTATTGAAAAGTTAATTTATTAACAAAAAAATATCGTTTCCTGCCTATAAAGTGTGGGGCTTCAAAAATATTTTTAATTCGTGGATAATTGGTTCGTGGATAATTAATTCGTGGTTTTTTATTTATTTAATAAATTCATTGATAATTTAATTTATTAACAAAAAAATACGGTTTCCTGCCTATAAAGTGTGGGGATTCAAAAATATTTTTAATTCGTGGATAATTAATTCGTCGATAATTAATTCGTGGATTTTTATTTATTTAATAAATTTATTAAAAATTAAATTTATTAACAAAAAGATACGGTTTCCTGCCTATAAATTGAGAGGATTTAAAAATATTTTTAATTCGTGGATAATTAATTCGTGGATTTTTATTTTTTCAATAAATTCATTAAAAATTCCATTTATTAACAACAAAAACGGTTGCCTGCCTATAAAGTGTGAGGATATAAAAATATTTTTAATTCATGGATACTTCATTCGTGGATTTTCATCTATTTAATAAATTTATTAAAAATTTAATTTATTAACAAAAAAATACGGTTCTCTGCCTATAAAGTGTGGGGATTTAAAAATACTTTTAATTCTTGGATAATTAATTCGTGGATTTTTATTTATTTAATAAATCTATTAAAAATTTAATTTATTAACAAAAAAATACGTTTTTTTGCCTATAAAGTGTGGGGATTTAAAAATATTTTCAATTCGTGGATAATTAATTCGTGGATTTCTATTTACTACATAAATTTATTAAAAATTCAATTTATTAACAAAAAATACGGTTTCCTGCCTATAAAGTGTGGGGATTTAAAAATATTTTTAATTCGTGGATGATGAATTCGTGGATAATTAATTCGTGGATTTTTATTTATTTAATAAATTTATCAAAAATTTAATTTATCAACAAAAAAATACTGTTTCCTGCCTATAATGTGTGGGGATTTAAAAATATTTTCAATTCGTTGATAATCAATTCGTGGATAATTAATTCGTGGATTTTTATTTATTTAATAAATTTATCAAAAATTCACTTTATCAACAAAAAATGCGGTTTCCTGCCTATAAAGTGTGAGGATTTGAAAATATTTTTAATTCGTGGATAATTAATTCGTGGAAAATTAATTCGTGAATTTTTATTTATTTAATAAATTTATTAAAAATTCAATTTATTACCAAAAATATACGGTTTCCTGCCTATAAAGTGTGGGGATTTAAAAATATTTCTAATTCGTGGATAATTAATTCGTGGAATTTTATTTATTTAATGAATTTATTGAAAATTTAATTTATTAACAGAAAAATACGGTTTCCTGCCTATAAAGTGTGGGGATTTAAAAATATTTTCAATTCGTGGATAATTAATTCGTGTATAATTAATTCGTGGATTTTTATTTATTTAATAAATTCATTAAAAATTCAATTCATTAACAAAAAATACGGTTTTCTGCCTATTCACTTCAGTGTGGGGATTTAAAAATATTTTTAATTCGTGGATAATTAATTCGTGAATAATTAATTCGTGGATTTCTATCTATTCAATAAATTTATTAACAAAAAAATACGGTTTCCTGCCTATAAAGTGTGGGGATTTAAAAATATTCTTAATTCGTGGATAATTAATTCGTGGATTTCTATTTATGAATTAATTCATTTAATTTATTAACAAAAAATACGGTTTCCTGCCTATGAAGTGTGGGGATTCGAAAATATTTTTAATTCGTGGATAATTGATTCGTGGATAATTAATTCGTGGATTTTCATTTATCTGATGAATTTATTGAAAAGTTATTTCATTAACTAAAAAATACGGTTTCCTGCCTATAAAGTGTGGGGCTTCAAAAATATTTTTAATTCGTGGATAATTGGTTCGTGGATGATTTATTAGTGGATTTTTATTTATTTAATAAATTCATTAAAAATTTAATTTATTAACAAAAAAATACGGTTTGCTGCCTATAAAGTGTGGGGATTTAAAAATATTTTTAATTCGTGGATAATTCCCCCAGGGGCATGCTGGTTTTCGAACCAGCATGTACGGGTGTAGCGATCCCGGGGTGCCTTAGCTCGCTCCTTCCTGCGCAAGGGAGGCGTAATCCAAGGTGTAATGCGACCCGTGCTGACGGATGAATGGCCCTACGATAGTGGGTTGCATACGGAGCCCTCCGGAGACCAGGCGAAATCCGGTTGTATAAAGCCTTCTCGTAGTATCCAGGCTCTACTGCGGGTGACATCACTTCCTAGGATACGCGTGGGAACAAAATGAATTCCATTCCTTCAAAAAAACAAGAGGCGTCCACCTCTATAATAATGAATGTGGATGGGGGTCCACACCAAAAATCCCCTAAAAACACGAACCAGGAAAAGGTGGTAACGCCCCGGTTCCTGGTCGTGAAGAGAAAGGAGGGAGACTTTTTTAAAATCAACCCCTTTTTGATTGAGAGAGTATTGCGTGGTCTAATAGGCGAGGTGAAGAATGTTAAGAAAATAAAAGATGGTTTATTGGTGGAGACAGCATCTGCGGCCCAAGCAGGAAAGCTGTTAACAACAACAAAATTCGACACGATGGAAGTGGAGGTAATCCCACACAAAACCTTGAATGTAACCAAAGGTGTGATATTCTGTAGGGATTTATTGAACTGCCCTGTTGAGGAATTAGTAGAGGGACTAAAGGAACAAGGAGTGGTTGAAGTTAGAAGAATTAGGATAAAAAAGGATGGCGAAATGGTCGATTCGCCGAACCATATTTTAACCTTCAACTCTACCATCCTACCGAAAAAAATAAAGGCAGCATTTCATGTACTGCCTGTGCGACAATACGTACCGCCACCTATGAGGTGTTACCGATGCCAAAAATTTGGACATACATCCATGAGATGTACAGAAACCCAAGTTTGCGTGTGTGGACGAGAATTACACGAGGGTAAGCCATGTGAGGAACCCGTAACCTGTGTGAACTGTGAAGGAATCACTCAGCCCGATCGCGTGATTGCCCTGTTTACCGGCAAGAGGTAGCGATCCAAGAAGTAAAAGTACGAGACAACTTATCATACCCTGAAGCCAAGAGGAAAATTGTTGTGTCTACACCATCTCCAAATGTCAGCTACGCCAAAGCAGCATCACCCACATTGAAGGTTGACACTGAAACCATGGCAAGCGAACTTATTCCACTTATTGTAGCAGCTATAAAACCGCTGATAATACAGCCCCCAACCGCTTTAATGCCACCTCCTACCATTCCAATGAAAAGGAGAAAGGAACCACAAACGTTGGTTATTCCGGTCGAACAGGCCTCCGACTGTTCGACCGATAAAAGAAAACGGGGAGAACAGGCAAATCCGTCCTCTTCTTCGGATGAAACGACCGATCAGAACTCTGATATACGAAAAGTCGCCCGAAAGAGGAAACCAGGATGGAAAAAAGGACGCCCTAGAAAAAGTCGGGAGCCATCTCCCGACAATCCTTTGTGATAAATGTGTCGTAACGTTCTTATTTATTTATATCTTTTAACTCGTGATATTTATCTGTGATATTTACTCATACTATTTTTTTACTTTTTATTTATTTATTAATTGTGCTGTCCTGTATACACTCTCGATTAAGTTTTATCTATACATTTATATACAAATTTATACATTTATTAGTTTATTTAGTTGTTATTTATTCACTTTTCAAATTCATCAACAATGGCTAAGACAGAAAACCTGATCCAATGGAATTGTAATGGTCTTAGGACGCACTATTGTGAATTAAAAAGTTTAATTTTGGAAAGAAATCCACTGTGTGTTTGTCTACAGGAGACTCATCTAAAACCGAGTGAAAATTTCAATTTGCGGGGTTTCCGGTCTGTTAGAAAAGATGTTAGAGTGCATCAGAGGGCTAGAGGAGGAGTGATCATATTCATAAAGAATAATATCCCTATACAGGAGGTTGATATCAGAAGTCCCTTGCAGGTCGCAGCTGTTACCATTTATCATCCTGTGAAAGTTACAATCTGCAACCTGTACCTACCGGACTTTTCGTGGTCATTGAATGACCTAATCGATATTGTTACTCAACTTCCAACCCCATTTATTTTTTTGGGTGACTTCAACGCTCACAACCCATTGTGGGGATCGAAGAGAATGGACACTAGAGGGAGACTATTGGAGCAACTGGTTGAGCAGCTGGATCTGGTGGTTTGTAACACAGGTGCTGGAACTTATCTCAACTCTAGATCTAGATGCTTCTCATGTATTGACCTTACTTTTTCGTCTGCATCAATAGCTCCCCTGATAAAATGGCAAGTATTAAGTAACCATTTGTCAAGTGACCACTTTCCGATTTCAATGGAATTTGCGGATCATTTAATAAAATCTAACATCACTCAAAGATGGAATCTTAAAAAAGCAGACTGGGAGAGATACTCAAGAGTTAATACTCAGGCAAACTTTCTTAACTTGGATGAGTTTACGGTAGATGAAGTCGTAAAATTTTTCTCAGACAAAATAACAAATATTGCGGAAGGATGCGTACCTAGCACCAGGGGAACCATGTCATCAAAACGTGTTCCATGGTGGAATGAGGAAGTATCTGAAGCCATAAAAAACAAGAAAAAAAGTCTTAACCTTTTTAAAAATATCCCACATATCAGAATTTAATCTCATTCAAAAGGTTCAGAGCCACTGCCAAACGTATTGTTCTTAGGAGTAAAAGAGACTCCTGGAGGCAATACATCGAAACGCTTAACAAAGATACTCCTTCAACTGAAGTTTGGCAGAAGATCCGGGCGATACTGGGGAAAAAATTCATGCAACCATCTCCAATGCTGGAAACAAACTTAAACCCAGTGACAGAGCCTAATGAGATAGCAGAGATTTTTGCTGACCACTTTTACACTGTGAGCGCCTCAAGTAACTACTCAGCAGCATTCCTAGAGGTCAAACAAGCGGCAGAGCGCTCACTGAACTTTTCCACTCATGAAACCTTTGAATATAACGAAGAGTTTGATGAGAATGAATTGAGAGAAACCCTAGCAAAACTAAATAAATCAGCACCGGGGAATGACTCAATTCCCTATGAGTTTATAATCCACTTGCCGGACGAGAACAAAAAATATTTCTTAGACATTCTAAACAAAATATGGAATGAGGGGACGTTCCCTGAACGGTGGAGGGAATCTATTATAATTCCTATCCCCAAGGAGGGTAAAGAAGTAAAGAAACCGTCTAGCTATCGACCGATCTCGCTGACTAGCTGCCTGAGTAAAATTATGGAGAAGATGGTCAGCAACAGATTAGTGAAGATTCTGGAAGACCAAGGGCTCATACGCGACTTTCAAGCGGGATTTAGAAAGGGTCGATCTACAATAGATCTCCTCATTAGAGTCGAAAGCGATATCCAGAATAGTTTTGCAACCCGTGAGCACTTGGTAGCAATATTCTTTGATATCGAAAAGGCTTACGATGCGACATGGAGATATGCGATTCTGGAAACATTGCACGAGTGGGGATTCCGTGGAAACCTTCCCATCTTCATCGAGCAATTTCTCGAGCGGAGAACATTCAGAGTGTCATACCTGGGTCACAAATCATCTTTGCGTAACCTGGAAAATGGGATACCCCAGAGATCTACCCTGAGTGTTTTGCTGTTTATTGTGGCTGTTAATAATTTGGTGTCTGTCTTGGATGATAGCATAAGCAAATGTTTGTATGTTGATGATTTATGCATGTATGCATCGGGGAAAGATATGAATGAAATCACCCAAAGACTTCAGATAAATATAGACAAACTTTATAACAGAGCACAAGCCTTGGGATTTAAATTCTCCAGCGAAAAAACTAAAGCTATTCACTTTTGTCGACTACGCAACTGCTCAACTAATCCAAAGCTCCTTTTAGGTGATCAGAATATCCAGTGCGTAGAAAATATTAAATATTTGGGGCTCATATTAGACAACAAGCTGAGATGGCATGAGCATATTCACCGAGTGGCAACAAGCTCCAAAAAGATATTAAATTTGCTTCGTGCCATTGCGGGATTGTCCTGGGGTTCAGATCGACAAATATTGCTACGAATCTATAAAAGTCTCATTCTAACCAAAATTGATTATGGAAGCATCGTTTACGGTTCTGCTCGCAAGAGTGTTTTGAAAAAATTGGACAGTATACAATGTCAAGCCTTGAGGATCGTGACCGGTGCGTATCGTACGAGTCCGTCATCGTCTCTCAATGTCATTACTGGTGTCCTCCCTCACAAATTCAGGAGGCTTCATCTACTTGCTAACTACGTAAGTAAGATATATTTACTGGATTCTCACCCAAATTATTCTGTCCTTTTTGATGAAAACCCCGCGCATCTGTATGACCGTAGGCCTACCATTACACGACCTGCTACAGTATATTTCAAAGAAAAACTTGACTGCATTCAGCTTCCGGATAAAAGTATAACTCCCATAAATATAAAGATGATTCGAACTGCCTACTTAAATTATATTGAACAACTTTGGCAATGCGAATGGGACTCTACCACAACAAATTTAAGCAAAATATATCCGGAAGTTAAAATTGGGAAAAACAGGTCATTATACAATACAGGTAGCAGACGCGAAGAAGCTGTCTTGAATAGATTAAAACTCGGTCATACAAATCTGACTCACAGCCACTTGTTGATGGGACAGAGAAGACCGAGGTGCGGGGAGTGCAATGAAAGAATAACGGTGGAACATTTATTTAACTGCAACAAATTCAGGGATGTACAGAAAAGAATGGAACTGCGAAGTGAAATAAGATACAATATAATATTTTATTACGATAGAATAATTGAATTCTTTAAGGAAATTGAAATCTTCTATAAACTTTGAAGTTTGCTCTGAAATTGAACAAATAAACATAGCAATTGTCCTATAATGATCGGAGGTGGGAGCGACTAATAGCCTCAGTAGCTGAAGTCGCGTGGGAAAAAAAAAAAAAAAAAATTCGTGGATAATTAATTCGTCGATAGATGATTCGTTAATATTTATTTATTTAATAAATTTATTAAAAATTGAATTTATTAACAAAAAGATACGGTTTCATGCCTATAAAGTGTGGGGATTCAAAAATATTTTTAATTCGTGGATAATTAATTCGTGGATAATTATTTCGTGGATTTTTATTTTTTCAATAAATTCATTAAAAATTCGATTTATTAACAAAAAAAACGGTTTCCTGCCTATAAAGTGTGAGGATTTAAAAATATTTTTAATTCATGGATAATTAATTCGTGGATTTTTATTTATTTAATAAATTTATTAAAAATTTAATTCATTAACAGAAAAATACGGTATCCTGCCTATAAGGTGTGGGGATTTAAAAATATTTTTGATCCGTGGATAATTTATTAACAAAAAAATACGGTTTCCTCCCTATAAAGTGTGAGGATTCAAAAATATTTTCAATTCGTGGATAATTAATTCGTGGATTTTCATTTATTTAATAAATTTATTGAAAATTCAATCTATTAACAAAAAAATACGGTTTCCTGCCTATAAAGTGTGAGGATTTAAAAATATTTTTAATTCGTGGATAATTAATCCGTGGATTTTTATTTATTTAATAAATTTATCAAAAATTTAATTCATTAACAAAAAAATACGGTTTTCTGCCTACAAAATGTGGGGATTTAAAAATATTTTTAATTCGTGGATAATTAATTCGTGGATTTTTATTTATTTAATGAATTTATTGAAAATTCAATCTATTAACAAAATAATACGGTTTCCTGCCTATAAAGTGTGAGGATTTAAAAATATTTTCAATTCGGGGATAATTAATTCGTGGATAATTAATTCGTGGATTTTCATTCATTTAATAAATTTATTAAAAATTTAATTTAATAACAAAAAAATGCGGTTTTTTGCCTATAAAGTGTGGGGATTTAAAAATACTTTTAATTCTTGGACAATTAATTCGTGGATTTTTATTTATTTGATAAATCTATTAAAAATTTAATTTATTAACAAAAAAATACGGTTTTTTGCCTATAAAGTGTGGGGATTTGAAAATATTTTTAATTCGTGGATAATTAATTCGTGGACTCTTATTTATTACATAAGTTTATTAAAAATTTAATTTATTAACGAAAAATACGGTTTCCTGCCTATAAAGTGTGGGGATTTAAAAATATTTTTAATTCGTGGATGATTAATTCGTGGATAATTAATTCGTGGATTTTTATTTATTTAATGAATTTATTGAAAATCCAATCTATTTACAGAAAAATACGGTTTCCTGCCTATAAAGTGTGAGGATTTAAAAATATTTTTAATTCGTGGATAATTAATTCGTGGATTTTCATTTATGTAATAAATTTATTAAGAACTTGATTTATTAACAAAAAAATACGGTTTTCTGCCTATAAAGTGTGGGGATTTAAAAATACTTTTAATTCTTGGATAATTAATTCGTGGATTTTTATTTATTTAATAAATCTATTAAAAAATTAATTTATTAACAAAAAAATACGGTTTTTTGCCTATAAAGTGTGGGGATTTAAAAATATTTTCAATTCGTTGATAATTAATTCGTGGATTTTTATTTATTACATAAATTCATTAAAAATTTGATTTATTAACAAAAAATACGGTTTCCTGCCTATAAAGTGTGGGGAATTAAAAAATATTTTTAATTCGTGGATGATGAATTCGTGGATAATTGATTCGTGGATTTTTATTTATTTAATAAATTTATTAAAAATTTAATTTATTAACAAAAAAATACGGTATCCTGCCTATAAAGTGTGGGGATTTAAAAATATTTTCAATTCGTTGATAATTAATTCGTGGATAATTAATTCGTGGATTTTTATTTATTTAATAAATTTATTAAAAATTTACTTTATCAACAAAAAATGCGGTTTCCTGCCTATAAAGTGTGAGGATTTGAAAATATTTTTAATTCGTGGATAATTAATTCATGGAAAATTAATTCGTGAATTTTTATTTATTTAATAAATTTATTAAAAATTCAATTAATTAACAAAAAAATACGGTTTCCTGCCTATAAAGTGTGGGGATTTAAAAATATTTCTAATTCGTGGATAATTAATCCGTGGATTTTTTTTTATTCAATGAATTTGTTGAAAATTTATTTTATTAACAGAAAGATACGGTTTCCTGCCTATAAAGTGTGGGGATTTAAAAATATTTTTAATTCGTGGATAATTAATTCGTGAATAATTAATTCGTGGATTTTTATCTATTCAATAAATTTATTAAAAATTTAATTTATTAACAAAAAAATACGGTTTCCTGCCTATAAAGTGTGGGGATTTAAAAATATTTATTAATTCGTGGATAATTAATTCGTGGATTCCCATTCATTTAATAAATTTATCAAAAATTTAATTTATTAACAAAATAAATACGGCTTCCTGCCTATAAAGTGTGGGGATTTGAAAATATTCTTAATTCGTGGATGATTAATTCGTGGATATTTACTTATTTAATAAATTCCATAAAAATTCAATTGATTAACAAAAAAATACGGTTTCCTTCCTATAAAGTGTGAGGTTTTAAAAATACTCTTAATTCGTGGATAATTAATTCGTGGATTTTTATTTATTTAATAAATTTTTCAAAAATTTAATTTATTAACAAAAAATACGGTTTCCTGCCTATAGAGTGTGGGGATTCAAAAATTTTTAATTCGTGGATAATTAATTCGTGGATGATTAATTCGTGGATTTTTATTCATTTAATAAATTTATTAAAAATTTAATTTATTAACAAAAAAATACGGTTTCCTGCATATAAAGTGTGGGGATTTAAAAATATTTTTAATTCGTTGGTAATTAATTCGTGGATAATCAATTCGTGGATTTTTATTGATTTAATGAATCTATTGAAAATTTAATTTATTAACAAAAAAATACGGTTTCCTGCCTATGAAATGTGGGGATTTAAAAATATTTTCAATTCGTGGATAATTAATTCGTGGATAACTAATTCGTGGATTTTTATTTATTCAATAAATTTAATGAGAATTTAATTTATTAACAAAAAAATACGGTTTCCTGCCTATAAAGTGTGGGGATTCAGGAATATTTTTGATTCGTGGATAATTAATTCGTGGATTTTTATTTATTTAATGAATTTATTAAAAATTTAATTTATTAACAAAAAAATACGGTTTCCTGCCTATGAAATGTGGGGATTTAAAAATATTTTCAATTCGTGGATAATTAATTCGTGGATAACTAATTCGTGGATTTTTATTTATTCAATAAATTTAATGAGAATTTAATTTATTAACAGAAAAATACGGTTTCCTGCCTATAAAGTGTGAGGATTTAAAAATATTTTTAATTCGTGGATAATTAATTCGTGGATTTTTATTTATTTAATAAATTTATTAAAAATTTAATTTATTAACAGAAAAATACGGATTCCTGCCTATAAAGTGTGGGGATTCAAAAATATTTCAAATTCGTGGATAATCAATTCGTGGATTTTCATTTATTCAATAAATTTATTGAAGATTTAATTTATCAACAAAAAAATACGGTTTCCTGGCTATAAAGTGTGGGGATTTAAAAATATTTTCAATTCGTGGATAATAAATTCATGGATAATTAATTCATGGATTTTTATTCATTTAATGAATTTATTGAAAATTTAATTTATAAACAAAAAAATACGGTTTCCTGCCTATAAAGTGTGGGGATTTAAAAATATTTTTAATTCGTGGATAATTAATTCGTGGATAATTAATTCGTGGATAATTAATTCGTGGATTTTTATTTATCCAATAAATTCATTAAAAATTTAATTTATCGAAAAAAAATACGGTTTCCTGCCTATAAAGTGTGAGGATTTAAAAATATTTTTAATTCGTGGATAATTAATTCGTGGATTTTTATTTATTTAATATATTTATTTAAAATTTAATTTATTAACAGAAAAATACGGTTTCCTGCCTATAAAGTGTGGGGATTCAAAAATATTTTAAATTCGTGGATAATCAATTCGTGGATTTTCATTTATTCAATAAATTTATTGAAGATTTAATTTATCAACAAAAAAATACGGTTTCCTGGCTATAAAGTGTGGGGATTTAAAAATATTATTAATTCGTGGATAATTAATTCGTGGATTTTTATTTATTTTATGAATTTAATTAAAATTCAATTAATTAACGAAAAAATACGGTTCACTTCCTATAAAGTGTGAGGTTTTCAAAATATTCTCAATTCGTGGATAATTAATTCGTGGATTTTTATTTATTTAATAAATTTATTAAAAATTTAATTCATTGACAAAAAAATACGGTTTCCTGCCTATAAAGTGTGGGGATTTAAAAATATTTTAAATTCGTGGATAATTAATTCGTGGATGATTAATTCGTGGATTTTTATTTATTTGATAAATTTATTAAAAATTTAATTTATTAACAAAAATACGGTTTCCTGCCAAAATATTTTCAATTCGTGGATAATTAATTCGTGGATAACTAATTCGTGGATTTTTATTTATTTAATAAATTTATCAAAAATTTAATTTATTAACAAAAAATACCTGCCTATAAAGTGTGGGGATTTAAAAATATTTTTAATTCGTGGATTTTTATTTATTCAATGAATTTATTGAAAATTTAATTTATTTACAAAAAATACGGTTTCCTGCCTATAAAGTGTGGGGATTTAAAAATATTCTCAATTCGTGGATAATTAATTCGTGGATTTTCATTTATTTAATAAATTTTTTGAAAATTTGATTTATTAACAGAGAAATACGGTTTTCTGCCTATAAAGTGTGGTGATTTAAAAATATTCTCAATTCGTGGATAATTAATTCGTGGATAACTAATTCGTGGATTTTTATTTATTTAATAAAATTATCAAAAATTTAATTTAGTAACAAAAAAATACCGTTTCCTGCCTATAAAGTGTGGGGATTTAAAAATATTTTTAATTCGTGGATAATTAATTCGTGGATTTTTATTTATTTAATAAATTTATCAAAAATTTAATTTATTACCAAATAAATACGGTTTTTTGCCTATAAAGTGTGGGGATTTAAAAACATTGTTAATTCGTGGATAATTAATTCGTGGATTTTTATTTATTTTATAAATTTATTGAAAATTTGATTTATTAACAAAAAAATACGGTTTCCTGCCTATAAAGTGTGAGGATATAAAAATATCTTTAATTCGTGGATAACTAATTCGTGGATAATTAATTCGTGGATTTTTATTTATCCAATAAATTCATTAAAAATTTAATTTATCAACAAAAAAATACGGTTTCCTGCCTATAAAGTGTGAGGATTTAAAAATATTTTTAATTCGTGGATAATTAATTCGTGGATAATTAATTCGTGGATTTCCATTTATTCAATAAATTTATCAAAAATTTAATTTATTAACAGAAAAAATACGGCTTCCTGCCTATAAAGTGTGGGGATTTGAAAATATTCTTAATTCGTGGATGATTAATTCGTGGATATTTATTTATCTAATAAATTCCATAAAAATTCAATTGATTAACAAAAAAATACGGTTTCCTTCCTATAAAGTGTGAGGTTTTAAAAATATTCTTAATTCGTGGATAATTAATTCGTGGATTTTTATTTATTTAATAAATTTTTTAAAAATTTAATTTATTAACAAAAAATACGGTTTCCTGCCTATAGAGTGTGGGGATTTAAAAATTTTTAATTCGTGGATAATTAATTCGTGGATAATCAATTCGTGGATTTTTATTTATTTAATGAATCTATTGAAAATTTAATTTATTAACAAAAAAATACGGTTTCCTGCCTATAAAGTGTGGGGATTCAGAAATAGTTTTGATTCGTGGATAATTAATTCGTGGATTTTTAATTCGTGGATTTTTATTTATTTAATGAATTTATTAAAAATTTAATTTATTAACAAAAAAATACGGTTTCCTGCCTATGAAATGTGGGGATTTAAAAATATTCTCAATTCGTGGATAATTAATTCGTGGATTTTTATTTATTTAATAAATTTATTGAAAATTTAATTTATTAACAATAAATACGGCTTCCTGCCTATAAAGTGTGAGGCTTTAAAAATATTTTCAATTCGTGAATAATTAATTCGTGGATTTTTATTTATTCAATATATTTATTAATAATCTATTTTATTAACAGAAGAATACGGTTTCCTGCCTATGAAGTGTGGGGATTTAAAAATATTTTTAATTCGTGGATTTTTATTTATTTAATAAATTCATTGAATATTCAATTTATTAACAAAAAATACGGTTTCTATTACAACTATATTTCCATGCACTTTTCACAAAGCAAATTAATGATACAAAATGTGAGGCACGTGTGTCTCCTGACGAGGTCAAGTTCAAAATGGACGAGGGATGGTGCGTCGTGGTCGTTTCACCAACTCGCCCGATCACGAAGGGTGGGTGCGACTTGCGCCGTGGGGCGCGCGGCAAATTCAAATAGTTCTAACAGCCCCCCTCGAGTTGAGAAACCTCGTTCACTAGGCTCCACGTAAACCACAGCTCTCCACACACCAATCATGCTTCATCCTCGGTAGCCCCTTAGTGAAGATATCTGCGATCTGTCGTTCGGTTCCGACGTGACTCAGAGTGATCACCTTCGCTCTTAGTAGATCCCGAAGAAAATGATGCCTGATATCTATATGCTTACTCCTGGCATGGAATGTCGGATTTTCAGCTAATTTGATGGCGCTGTTATTATCACAATATATGCGAACTTCGGCTGCATCCCCAAGATGAATTTCTCGTAGGAACCGACGCAAGAATAAGGATTCCTTCGCGGCTTCCGCCAGTGCTACGTATTCGGCTTCTGTTGTAGAGAGGGCGACCGTCTTCTGTTTTCTTGCTTCCCAGGAAATAGGGGAACCGCTCATTAGGAACACGAAACCACTAAATGACTTGCGATCGTTGATGTCGTTTCCCCAATCAGCATCTACGTAGCCTTCAACAGAACTGCAGTCATTGGTGAAAGATAATCCTACGTCTATTGTCCCCTTGAGATATCGCAGCACACGTTTTGCCGCCTTCCAATGCTCCTCACCGTAGCAATTGTTAAATTGTCCCAAGTAGCTCATGGCAAAGCTTATATCCGGTCTGGTCGAGGTTGCCAAATAATTTAGAGCACCAATCAATTCTCGGTAAGGCTTCTTGAAGTCTTCGTCTGTCATCGCCTTGTTCTGCGTTAGTTTCAATCGGCTCTCCAGTGGCGTGGAAATTGAGTTTGCTTCGCTCATGCCGAACCTGTTCAGCAAATCGTTTATGAAGCCTCGTTGTTTCATGGATATTCCGTTATTTTGCCTCGTGAACTCGATCCCCAAACAGTAGCTAACGTCACCCAACAGTTTGAGTTCGAAGTGGTTTGACAGGTGATTTTCTATCCTCTTTATTTCGCTGATGCTTTTCGAATATATGAGTATGTCGTCGACGTAGACGACTATAACGGTGACTTCATTCTGCGATCGAACGTAATATACGCATGGGTCGAAACTGGATTGTTCAGCTTGAACTTTTGACAAGGTTTCGTGTAGCGTTAAATACCAGTTACGTCCGGCTTGCTTCAGCCCATATAGTGATTTGCGGAGCTGGCAAACTTTATCACCGCTCATCAACTCTGAGAGCATCTTCTTCGCCTTATTACCAATGTCGTTGTTTCGGTTCCGTTCAACGATTCTCCTAAGTGTTACATCTATGTCTTTTGGCGGCTCCATGAATATATTTTCATGTATCTTTCCGTTTAAATAGGCCGTCGTTATGTCTAACTGATGAATGTGCATCCCGGTGCGAGCGGCAAGGACCGTGAGTAGCCTGATCGTGCCCATCCGTGCCACTGGCGAAAAAGTTTCAGAATAATGCACCCCTGGACGTTGACTAAATCCCTGTGCTACCAATCGCGCCTTCCTTTTCTCCAGCGTTCCATCGGGCTTCATCTTATTTCGGAGAACGATGCGACTGCCTATCGTCTTCTCACCTTTCTGTCGATCCACCAATAACCATGTGTCGTTTTTTAGTATCGACTCAATTTCTTTGTCGATTGCTGCATGCCATTCTTCGACGTCCGGGCTCGAGAGCGCCTGGCCTATTTGGACTTCTGATAACAGAACTGATTCTTCCTCTTCTTCATCAGTTGCTTCTTCCGCAGTTTGGTAGATTTTCTTGGGTCTTCCTGGTTCACCAGTTCGCATCAACCTTGGTCTGCCCCGCCCTCTTCTGGCTGTCACACGCATTCCGGGCCTCTCCTGGTTCTCGTCCTCTCTTCGTTCTGCGGGTTCGTTTTCAGCTTCAGCGGGCCCCTGTTCGTCGGCTGCTATCGGTATGACGACAAGATCGTCGCTATCGCCTTCGTTTATGGAATTGGACCCGTTTCCGTCGTCGGGGAAAACCTCATCGTGAGTTGTAGCCACAGACTTACCTTCTTGGCCGAATTTTACGTCTCTACTTACAATTATGGATTTGTCCTGGACAGACCAAATTCGATAACCCTTTGGTCGGACGCGTAACCCACGAGAATCCCCTCCTTTCCGCGAGACTCGAATTTGCCCTTTCCAGGTTTCCTGTCTAAGTATACGACCCTTGAACCGAACACTCTTAAGTGACTTACATCGGGTACTTTCCCCGTCCACGCCTCATATGGTGTCAACCCATTCAAACTTTTTGTGGGGCACCGATTCCGAATATAATTCGCTGTATTAACAGCTTCGGCCCAGAACGAGGGGGGAAGTCCGGAGTCAATGAGCATACATCTCGCCATTTCTTGCAGTGTGCGGTTCATACGTTCCGCCACGCCGTTTTGCTCGGGATTGTAGGGAATTGTTAGTCGTCTCGTAATGCCGCGTTTTTTCAAGTATTCTGTGAGATCACGATTCACGTATTCCGTACCGTTGTCTGATTGTAGACACTTGACCGTGGTACCTTTTTGGTTCTCAATTAGCCTAATAAAATCGATGGTCGCCTTAAAAGCTTCTAATTTCGATCGTAGAAAACGAAGTTCACACCAACGAGAATTATCATCAATGAATTCAATGAAATATTTTGACCTAGCAAGTGACTCTACCCTCATAGGTCCGCAAATATCCGTGTGAATTATATCTAATAAATTTGATTGTCTTGAGGAAGATCTCCCGAATGGCGTTCGCGTGATTTTAGCTTTGAGACAAACATCGCAATCGAAATCATTTTTACTAATTTTTCATTTTATACCCCGAATTTTATCATCGCGTTTTGCGTTCAGTAAATCCTTTGAATTTATATGTCCTAGGCGACGGTGCCATTTTTCGAATTCGGAAATACTTTCTCCCGTGGAGGCTATTGCGGCCGAGCCTTCGTTTTGACTTTTTTCATGGAAATAATACAGATCTCCTTCACGCCTTGCCCGTAATAAAATGTCGCCCCTTTTATTCGTAACGATCGCGTCAGTTTTTCGGAAATTTACCTGCAACCCTCGGTCAGCCATTTTACTGACCGAGACGAGATTTGTACGTAGGACCGGTACGGATTGCTGCACAATGGTTTAATTCAAATTTGTTGACTCTTAACATTAACAAAACAGAAAAGATGCTTTTTTCAAGCTGTGGTAACAGTGCGGGTACCCGTTGTGGTCCTGTTAGGTTTTTGGGTATTTACCTTGACCCAGCTCTTGGGTGGGGAGCTCATATTAATGAGCTGTCAAGTAAGCTCAGCAAGGGTATTTTTCTTCTTAGGGCTTTGTGCCAGGTCGTATCACAGAGAGTTCTTTTATCGGTTTACCACGCGCTCATTCATTCTCATTTGAGATATGGAATTATTATATGGGGGCAAGGTACTGATCATTTAAAAATTTTTAAGTTGCAAAAACGTGCTTTGAGAATAGTGGCAGGTGTGGCATTTAGAACCGAATGTAAACATTTGTTTGTCAAACATAATATTCTTACTTTTCCATCTGTATATATACTTGACAGCCTAATTTATGCTCACAAAGAACAGAAGTACTGCTTACGTGGTGGTGATGTGCACAAGTACGATTTAAGACATAATCAAGACATAAGACGTGAAAAATTTCGTCTGACTAAAACTCAAAATAGCCCACTTTTTATGCCATTTCTAATGTTTGATAAGTTGCCTGTGGTTTATCGTAGACTGCCGTTGAATAGATTTAAAAAGGTGATGCATGAGTTCCTTGTTAAAGGTGCATTTTATTCAGCCAAGGAGTTTTTAGATCTGAAGGAGATTGTATTGTGAAATTGTAAAGTTCTAATTTTTTATTTGTAATTTAGATTGTCCATATAGACTTTGTGATGAATTGATTGACATGTGTAAACAACATATGATGTTAGTTGTATTAGCACGAAAATAAATAAAAAAAAAAAAAAAAAAAGTAGTGCGCCCTCTAAAGAAACATTTGTTTCGTCGCCGGAATTTATGGTGGCGAATCGCGCTGTACCTGATCCTTTGATATCAATTGATGAATTATTCGCTAATTGTAAAGAACCACTGTCTGTACAAATTTCGTTAAAATACTCGGGCTTATTACACATATGTGATGTTGCGCCGCTATCTAGACACCAGTTCCGTTTAATCGATTCTCCTCCGTTGTTTTCGAAAACTCTTAGGCAAACGTTAGCGGCTGTTTTCCGAGGATTTCGACATTTTGCGGCCTTATGTCCTAATCTATTACATTTGAAACATCGAAACACGTCATTTCCCGATTTTGACCGATCAGGTTTACCTGAAGTGTCAACAGCTGAATTTTCTTTGTGCCCGCGTCGATTAAAATTTTGTTCGCGTCTATTGTATTTTGCGATCATCGCATTCGACGTTTCGACATTAATTTCTTTGTTTCGCGCATCGCTTTCCTCGATAATTTTAATTCGCAACGTTTCTGGAGACGGTAACGAGTCGCGCGACTCTATCGCGCATCTGAAATTTTCAAATTTCGCGGGTAAACTATACAGCAACATTACGGCCAACAGATCCGGGTTTATTTCAACATTCATGTCGTTCAATTTGTCAACCGTGTCAAAAATTCGTTCACGTGTTCCCGCACGTTTCCGTTATCTTTCATTTTCTGAAGGGTTAGTTTCTTCAGTAGCGTCGCCTTTCGCGCCGGACCGGAAGATTGGTATATAGATTCGAGTTTTAACCACAATTCGCGAGCAGTTCGGCAGTTCTTTACTTGTTTAAGTTCGCTAGGGTGGATAGATAAAATGATGTCCGACAAAGCATTGTTGTCGTCCGTCGTCCACGCCTTGACGTCGCTCGCGTTGCTGCCATTGTTATCTAACTTGACTTCCTTCATCGTTCCGTCCGCATAACCCCATAATTTATTTTTGACTAAAATTGCTTTCATCTGCAATTTCCACGTATCGAAATTGTCTTTCTTTAACGGTTCAATTCGCGCCATGCTATCGTTATTCATTTCAGATACGTCCAACAAATAAAAATAAATTCACGTGAGAGTGTTCGATATAAGAGTTGTTGTTGGCGCAACTACCGCGAGGCGCCAGTCTGGGGAGCGATCCACCACCTCGAGCAGATTTGTTATCTTTAGTTTTAGTCGTGAATAAATGCTCTTCAGAGACGGATGTTTTAATCCCGCGCTCGAATCCAAATCGCGTCAACTCTAACAGGTTCTGAGCCCAGTATCGTAAGCAGTGAAGCGTGTGATAAACTCGTTTGTTTTCGGATCCAAAATTTTGTTTTATTTTTGTGTTTCTTCTTCCGACGTTAAAACCATGACTTCCGCGAGTGTTATGCGTATCGAACAGCTCGGACGAGATAACTACGACACGTGGAAGATACACATGGAGGCCCTCCTCGTCAAAAACGACGAGTGGGATTTCGTATCCGGAAAAACGAATAAACCGGCCCGAACGAACGACCCGTCAAGCGAAGACAATATCGAAACGTGGACAAGATTCGACAACAAAGCAAAATCGACTATAATCCTATCAATTAGCTCCACGGAAATAAAACAGATAAAAGGTTGCACAACGGCGCGAGATGTATGGTTAAAACTTGAAGCTACGTACCAATCCAGGGGTCCGGCCAAAAAGGCCGCTCTACTAAAGCGTCTCACGCAACACAAAATAACCGAATCAGATAACGTTCGTGAACATGTGGAACAATTCTTCGACGTCATCGACAGAATGAGAGATTTGGACGTCGAAATTAATCCAGACGTGTTGGTAATACTATTGCTATACAGTTTACTAGAATCCTACGAAAATTTCCGCGTCGCGATCGAATCACGTGACGAACTCCCCGAACCGGAAGCTCTACGAATTAAAATCGTGGAAGAATATGACGCACACCGGCAGGTTCCAATTTCGTCATCAACAGCTTATTTTGCGGGAAAGAATCCGCGACATCAAAACAATCAATCGAACAAAGGGTCCGACTCATGGAAACGAAAGGAAAGGATAAGGTGCAATAAATGCAAACGTTTCGGTCATAAAAGCGACCAGTGCCGCAGTCAACCGACGCACTCCAAGGACGAGTTTTCGATGGCCGCTACCGACAAAGACGCCGCCGCCGAATCAAGGAGCGAATTTTATCTGGACAGCGGCGCCACAAGCCATCTTTGTAAACAGCCCGAGTTATTCGAGAGCAGCGATTCCTCGAAACGAGTAACGATAAACTTGGCGAACAACGATGCAATCTCGAGCGTCGCGGAAGGAAAGGTATCTTTCGACGCAGATGTTCGCGGTTCAACTCACAAGGTATTTTTAAATAAGGCATATTTTGTACCCGATCTTCGCAAGAATCTTCTTTCCGTCGGAAAAATAACCGAAATATGAAAGTCGTTTTTGACAATCGCGGAGCTACCGTTTTGACCGCGTCCGGAAAAACAGTTTTAACGGCAAATAAAGTAAACGGACTCTATATCGTTCATGCGCGAGACGAATCCGCGAACACAACAGTCGAATCGCGTTCAATGAAGAAAAGCGAAACGTCATCGTGGCACCGTAGAATGGGACATTTAAATTTCGCGGACCTTCGCGAAGCTGTGCGGAACGGAACCATTAAAGGACTTTCGCGTAAAACTTTGGGCGACACGTCCGAGTGCGAAATATGTATAAAAGGGAAAATGAATCGCGCGCCATTCCCGAAGATGTCAGTGCGCGTATCAAACATTCTCGATATCGTACACGCGGACGTTTGCGGCCCAATGCGAACAGAATCGAATGCGGGATCGAAATATTTCGTCGAATTTATTGACGATCATTCGCGATGGTGCGAAGTTCGGTTCCTAAAATCGAAAGACGAAGTTTTCAAAGCTACGCAAGAATACATCGCTCTCGTGGAAAATCAAAAATCGCGAAAAGTAAAATGTCTCCAATCCGATAACGGAACGGAATTCGTCAACACGAAACTCGATCATTTCCTCAGATCGCGAGGAATTACCCGCAGACTCACCGTCCCGTACAACCCGCAGCAAAACGGAATCGCGGAGCGTAAAAATCGCAGCTTAATAGAAACAGCCAGATGTCTTTTGATCGACGCAAATCTTCCGCCGTCTTTTTGGGCAGAAGCGATAAACGCGGCAAATTATATACGTAATAGATGACCTAGCAAAAGTCTGCGAGGAAAAACCCCGTACGAAATTTGGCACGGAAAGGCACCCGACGTGAGCCATCTTCGCATTTTTGGTTCAAAAGTATATTGCCTAAATCGCAAACCCGGCATAAACAAATTTCAATCACGATGTTCGGAAGGTTATTTCATAGGTCACTCGGACGAAACCAAAGGATATCGCATCTGGTTACCGACCGAACGAAAAGTAATCTTATCAAGAGACGTTAAATTCTTGGCGGAACAATCGGACGAACTTCCTCGCTGCACCAACATTTTTGACGATTTCTTACCCCACTCGCGTGAAGTCGAAGTCACAGGTAAAAACAAACCCGAACGTGAAGAGATCGAATTTTTCTCCGACCCGACATTAAGTTGCTCGGACACGGATCCTCAAATCACTCGCGAAAACGAAATTGATGAAACACCAGAAGAGGATCAACGACCAACCAGAGGCCGTGGAAGACCAAGACTTATCAGAACAGGTTTACCAGGACGACCGCGCAAACTATTTCAAAGTGCTGGAGCCGCGCAGGATATTTTCTTTGCTTCAGGCGCCGCAACAATCGAAATCCCTGCAAAAGTTGCATTGTCAAGTGAACACGCCGAAGAATGGCGTAAGGCAATAATGGACGAAATCGAATCCATAATAAAGAACCAAACTTGGAAATTGGTCGATCGTCCTAGAGGGGTCAAAACTATCGGCAGCAGGATAGTACTTCGTAACAAATACGGCTCAGACGGTACACTAGATCGTCGCAAGGCACGTTTAGTCGCTCAGGGTTTTTCTCAAAAACCCGGCATCCATTACCACGAAACGTTCGCTCCAGTTGCACGACTAAGTACAGTGCGACTCATCGCAGCACTATCGGCTCAATTCGGCATGGAGATTAGGCAATTCGACATCGCCACAGCATACCTGAACGGAAATCTCAACGAAAAAATTTATATGGAACAGCCGAAGTATCTGAAGGAAACCCTTCAGGACATAATTGAATCTAACAAACATCCGAAAATTACCGGGCAGGCCAAGGAAATGTTGTCCCAAATACACTCAGGAGATAAAGTTTGCTCACTCCAAAAGTCCCTATACGGACTGAAACAGGCTGGACGGCAATGGCACTCTAAACTTCAAGAAGCTCTTCTTCAATTTGGAGCCGTTCCTTCAAAGATCGACCCATGTCTGTATCATAAAGTCGAAGGGGGAGACACAATACTTATCGCCATATATGTCGACGACATCCTCGCCGCATCGAAGAACTCTAAATTAATACAAAACTTAGGAAAGGAGTTATCAAAACGTTTTGAGGTCAAAGATCTCGGTAAAGCCACTTATTGCCTCGGCATAAACATAAAGGTAGAACCAAACGGTGTAACACTGACACAACCCAATTACATCGCCGACCTGCTACAACGTTTTAACATGAGAGACGCCAAGCCAGTTCACACCCCACTGGATTGCCACGTCAAATTATCGAACGAACCGAACAACGAAGAACTCGAAGCAAACGTCCCGTATCGAGAGCTAATAGGCTGCTTAACGTATCTAGCCCAAAGCACTCGACCTGACATCAGCCACGCCGCCAGTTGTCTCGGTCAGTTCAGCAGCCGGTACAACAAAACTCACTGGACAGCGGCAAAGAGAGTCTTAAGGTATCTAAAAGCAACTCCGGACCTAGGCCTCACATACACGGCCAACAACCATGCATTAAAATGCTTCGTCGACTCCGACTGGGGAAACTGCCAAGACGATCGGCGATCGTACTCCGGGATGGTCACAATCCTAAGCGGATGCCCCATAAATTGGGAATCTAGGAAACAAAGGACGGTCGCACTCTCGTCCACGGAAGCAGAATACATGTCTCTAAGCGAAGGCACTAAAGAATGCCTATATTGGAAAAGCTTCCTTGAAGAACTCGGTCTTCATCAACTCGCAGAAGTAACGCTGTTCGTGGACAACATGGGAGCACTCAAACTCGCCGAAAACCCGTTGTTCCACTCCAGGACCAAACACATCGACGTGAGGTACCACTTTGTTCGCGAAGCTCTCCAGAACAAGAAATTGAAGATCAGCCACGTCGCATCGGAAGAAAACGTAGCTGACATGATGACGAAGGCTCTAACCAATACGAAGCTACAGAGCTGCGTAAACCTTTCGGGGATGACCCGGAGTCGTCATTAGAGCAAACTACACTCGAGATGTTCGAATCGAGGGGGAGTGTTGGCGCAACTACCGCGAGGCGCCAGTCTGGGGAGCGATCCACCACCTCGAGCAGATTTGTCATCTTTAGTTTTAGTCGTGAATAAATGCTCTTCAGAGACGGATGTTTTAATCCCGCGCTCGAATCCAAATCGCGTCAACTCTAACAGTTGTACTTACAGATTCTTCGACGCTCGCATTTTGAACTGACCTATGAATCGCGCTATGACTGGGTCCGTAACCTATTACAACTATATTTCCATGCACTTTTCACAAAGCAAATTAATGATACAAAATGTGAGGCACGTGTGTCTCCTGACGAGGTCAAGTTCAAAATGGACGAGGGATGGTGCGTCGTGGTCGTTTCACCAACTCGCCCGATCACGAAGGGTGGGTGCGACTTGCGCCGTGGGGCGCGCGGCAAATTCAAATAGTTCTAACAGTTTCCTGCCTATAAAGTGTGAGGATTTAAAAATATTTTCAATTCGTGGATAATTAATTCGTGGATTTTTATTTATTTAATAAATTCATTGAAAATTTAATTCATTAACAAAAAAATACGGCTTCCTGCCTATAAAGTGTGAGGCTTTAAAAATATTTTCAATTCGTGGATAATTAATTCGTGGATTTTTATTTATTCAATATATTCATTAAAAATCTAATTTATTAACAAAAAAATACGGTTTCCTGCCTATAAAGTGTGGGGATTTAAAAATATTCTTAATTCGTGGATAATTTATTCGTGGATTTTTATTTATTTAATAAATTTATTAAAAATCTAATTTATTAACAAAAAAATACGGTTTCCTGCCTATAAAGTGTGGGGATTTGAAAATATTTTTAATTCGTGGATAATTAATTCGTGGATTTTCATTTATTCAATATATTTATTAAAAATCTAATTTAATAACAAAAAAATACGGTTTCCTGCCTATAAAGTGTGGGGATTTAAAAATATTTTTAATTCGTGGAAAAGAAATTCGTGGATTTTTATTTATTTAATAAATTTACAAAAAATCTAATTTGTTAACAAAAAAATAAGGTTTCCTGCCTTTAAAGTGTGGGGATTTAAAAATATTTTTAATTCGTGGATAATAAATTCGTGGACTTTTATTCATTTAATAAATTAATTAAAAATTTAATTCATCAACAAAAAAATACGGTTTCCTGCCTATAAAGTGTGGGGATTTAAAAATACTTTTAATTCATGAATAATTAATTCGTGGGTTTTTAATTCGTGGATTTTTATTTATTTGATAAATTTATTAAAAATTTAATTTATTAACAAACAAATACGGTTTCCTGCCTATAAAGTGTGAGGATTTAAAAATATTTTTGATTCGTGGATAATTAATCCGTGGATAATTAATTCGTGGATTTTTGTTTATTTAATGAATTTATTAAAAATTTAATTTATTAACAAACAAATACGGTTTCCTGCCTATAAAGTGTGGGGATTTAAAAATATTTTCAATTCGTGGATAATTAATTCGTGAATTTTTATTTATTCAATATATTTATCAAAAATCTAATTTATTAACAAAAAAATACGGTTTCCTGACTATGTAGTGTGGGGATTTAAAAATACTTTTAATTCGTGAATAATTAATTCGTGGGTTTTTAATTCGTGGATTTTTATTTATTCAATAAATTTATCAAAAATTTAATTTATTAACAAAAAAATACGGTTTCCTGGCTATAAAGTGTGAGGATTTAAAAATATTTTTAATTCGTGGATAGTCAATTCCTGGATAATTAATTCATGGATTTTTATTTATTTAATAAATTCATTAAAAATTTGATTTATCATCAGAAAAATACGGTTTCCTGCCTATAAATTTGAGGATTTAAAAATATTTTTGATTAGTGGATAATTAATCCGTGGATAACTAATTCGTGGATTTTTGTTTATTTAATGAATTTATTAAAGATTTAATTTATCAACAAAAAATACGGTTTCCTGCCTATAAAGTGTGGGGATTTAAAAATATTTTCAATTCGTGGGTAATTAATTCGTGGATAATTAATTCGTGGATTTTTATTTATTTAATAAATCTATTGAAAATTTAATTTATTAACAAAAAAATACGGTTTCTTGCCTATAAATTGTGGGGATTTAAAAATATTTTTAATTCGTGGATACTTAATTCTAGGATAATTTATTCGTGGATTTTTTTTCATTTAATAAATTTATTGAAAATTCAATTTATTAACAAAAAATACGGTTTCCTGCCTATAGAGTGTGGGGATTTAAAAATATTTTAAATTCGTGGATTTTTAATTCGTCGATTTTTATTTATCTAATGAATTAATTAAAAATTTAATTTATTAACAGAAAAATACGGTTTCCTGCCTATAAAGTGTGGGGATTTAATAATTTTTTCAATTCGTGGATAATTAATTCGTGGATTTTTATTTATTCAATGAATTTATTAAAGATTTAATTTATCAACAAAAAATACGGTTTCCTGCCTATAAAGTGTGAGGATTTGAAAATATTTTTGATTCGTGGATAAATATTTCGTGGATAATTATTTCGTGGATTTTTATTCATTCAATAAATTCATTAAAAATTTAATTTATTGAAAAAAAATACGGTTTCCTGCCTATAAAGTGTGGGAATTTAAAAATATTTTTAATTCGTGGATAATTAATTCGTGAATAATTAATTCGTGGATTTTTATTCATTTAATAAATTAATTAAAAATTTAATTTATCAACAAAAAGATACGGTTTCCTGCCTATAAAGTGTGGGGATTCAAAAATATTTTTAATTCGTGGATAATTAATTCGTGGGTTTTTAATTCGTGGATTGTTATTTATTCAATAAATTTATCGAAAATTTAATTTATTAACAGAAAAATACGGTTTCCTACCTATAAAGTGTTGGGATTTGAAAATATTTTTAATTCGTGGATGATTAATTCGTGGATTTTCATTTGTTTAATAAATTTATTAAAAATTTAATCTATTGAAAAAAAATACGGTTTCCTGCCTATAAAGTGTGGGAATTTAAAAATATTTTTAATTCGTGGATAATTAATTCGTGGATTTTTATTCATTTAATAAATTAATCAAAAATTTAATGTATCAACAAAAAAATACGGTTTCCTGCCTATAAAGTGTGGGGATTTAAAAATTTTTTTAATTCGTGGATAATTAATTCGTGGGTCTTTAATTCGTGGATTTTTATTTATTTAATAAATTTAATAAAAATTTAATTCATTAACGAAAAAATACGGTTTCCTGCCTATAAAGTGTGGGGATTTAAAAATATTTTTAATTCGTGGATAATTAATTCGTGGATTTTTATTCATTCGATAAATTTATTAAAAATTTAATTTATTTACAAAAAAATACGGTTTCCTGCCTATAAAGTGTGGGGATTTAAAAATATTTTTAATTCGTTGGTAATTAAATCGTGGATAATCAATTCGTGGATTTTTATTCATTCAATAAATTTATTAAAAATTCAATTTATTAACAAAAAAATGCGGTTTCCTGCCCATAAAGTGTGGGGATTTAAAAATATTTTAAATTCGTGGATAATTAATCCGTGGATTCTTATTTATTTAATAAATTTATTGAAGATTCAATTTATCAACAAAAAATACGGTTTCCTGCCTATAAAGTGTGAGGATTTAAAAATATTTTCGATTCAGGGATAATTATTTCGTGGATAATTATTTCGTGGATTTTTATTCATTTAATAAATTAATTAAAAATTTAATTTATCAACAAAAATATACGGTTTCCTGCCTATAAAGTGTGGGGATTTAAAAATATTTTTAATTCGTGGATAATTAATTCGTGGGTCTTTAATTCGTGGATTTTTATTTATTTAATAAATTTATCGAAAATAATTTATTAACAGAAAAATACGGTTTCCTACCTATGAAGTGTGGGGATTTGAAAATATTTTTATTTCGTGGATGATTAATTCGTGGATTTTCATTTGTTTAATAAATTTATTGAAAATTTAATTTATTAACAAAAAAATACGGTTTCCTCCCTATAAAGTGTGAGGATTCAAAAATATTCTTAATTCGTGGATAATTAATTCGTGGATTTATATTCATTCAATAAATTTATTAAAAATTTAATTTATTTACAAAAAAAAACCGTTTTCCTGCCTATAAAGTGTGGGGATTTAAAAATATGTCTAATTCGTGGGTAATTGATTCGTGGATAATTAATTCGTGGATTTTTATTTGTTCAATAAATTTATCGAAAATTTAATTTATTAACAAAAAAATACGGTTTTTTGCCTATAAAGTTTGGGATTTAAAAATATTTTTAATTCGTGGATATTTAATTCGTGGATAATCAATTCGTGGATTTTTATTTATTCAATAAATTCATCAAAAATGTAATTTATCAACAAAAAAATACGGTTTCCTGCCTATAAAGTGTGGGGATTTAAAAATATTTTAAATTCGTGGATAATTATTTCGTGGATTTTTATTCATTTAATAAATTTATTAAAAATTTAATCTATTGAAAAAAAATACGGTTTCCTGCCTATAAAGTGTGGGAATTTAAAAATATTTTTAATTCGTGGATAATTAATTCGTGGGTCTTTAATTCGTGGATTTTTATTTATTTAATAAATTTAATAAAAATTTAATTCATTAACGAAAAAATACGGTTTCCTGCCTATAAAGTGTGGGGATTTAAAAATATTTTTAATTCGTGGATAATTAATTCGTGGATTTTTATTTATTTAATAAATTTATTGAAAATTTAATTTATTAACAAAAAAATACGGTTTCCTTCCTATAAAGTGTGAGGATTCAAAAATATTTTTAATTCGTGGATAATTAATTCGTGGATTTTTATTTATTTAATAAATTTATTAAAAATTTAATTTATTAACAAAAAAATACGGTTTCCTGCCTATAAAGTGTGGGGATTTAAAAATATTTTTAATTCGTGGGAAATTAATTCGTGGATAATTAATTCGTGGATTTTTATTTATTCAATGAATTTATTGAAAATTTAATTTATTAACAAAAAGATACGGTTTCTTGCCTATAAAGTGTGGGGATTTAAAAATATTTTTAATTCGTGGATAATTTATTCGTGGATTTTTATTTATTCAATAAATTTATCAAAAATTTAATTTATTAACAAAAAAATACGGTTTCCTGCCTATAAAATGTGGGGATTCAAAAATATTCTCAATTCGTGGATAATTGATTCGTGGATAATTAATTCGTGGATTTTCATTTATTTAATAAGTTTATTAAAAATTTAATTTATCAACAAAAAAATACGGCTTCCTGCCTATAAAGTGTGGGGATTTAAAAATATTTTTAATTCGTGGATAATTAATACTTGGATTTTCATTTATTTAATGAATTTATTAAAGATTTAATGTATCAACAAAAAATACGGTTTCCTGCCTATGAAGTGTGAGGATTTAAAAATATTTTTGATTCGTGGATAATTATTTCGTGGATAATTATTTCTTGGATTTTTATTTATTTAATAAATTTATTAAAATTTTAATTCATTAAAAAAAAACGGTTTCCTGCCTATAAAGTGTGGGGATTTAAAAATATTTTTAATTCGTGGATTATTAATTCGTGGATTTTTATTTATTTAATAAATTTATTAAAAATTTAGTTTATTAACAAAAAAATACGGTTTCCTGCCTATAAAGTGTGGGGATTTAAAAATATTTTTGATTCGTGGATAATTAATTCGTGGATTTTCATTAATTCAATAAATTTATTAAAGATTCAATTTATTAACAAAAAAATACGGTTTCCTGCCTTTAAAGTGTGGGGATTTGAAAATATTCTCAATTCGTGGATAAATAATTCGTGGATTTTTATTTATTTGATAAATTTATTAAAAATCTAACTTATTAACAGAAAAATACGGTTTCCTGCCTATAAAGTGTGGGGATTTGAAAATTTTTTTAATTCGTGAATAATAAATTCGTGGATAATCAATTCGTGGATTTTTATTTATTTAATAAGTTTATTGAAAATTTGATTTATTAACAAAAAATACGGTTTCCTGCCTATAAAGTGTGGGGATTTATAAATATTTTTAATTCGTGGATAATTAATTCGTGGATTTTCATTTATTAAATAAATTTATTGAAAATTCAATCAATCAACAGAAAAATACGGTTTCCTTCCTATAAAGTGTGAGGTTTTCAAAATATTCTCAATTCGTGGATAATTAATTCGTGGATTTTTATTTATTTAATAAATTCATTAAAAATTTAATTTATCAACAAAAAAATTCGGTTTCCTGCCTATTGTTAGAACTATTTGAATTTGCCGCGCGCCCCACGGCGCAAGTCGCACCCACCCTTCGTGATCGGGCGAGTTGGTGAAACGACCACGAGGCACCATCCCTCGTCCATTTTTGAACTTGACCTCGTCAGGAGACACACGTGCCTCACATTTTGTATCATTAATTTGCTTTGTGAAAAGTGCATGGAATATAGTTGTAATAGGTTACGGACCCAGTCATAGCGCGATTCATAGGTCAGTTCAAAATGCGAGCGTCGAAGAATCTGTAAGTACAACTCTTATATCGAACACTCTCACGTGAATTTATTTTTATTTGTTGGACGTATCTGAAATGAATAACGATAGCATGGCGCGAATTGAACCGTTAAAGAAAGACAATTTAGATACGTGGAAATTGCAGATGAAAGCAATTTTAGTCAAAAATAAATTATGGGGTTATGCGGACGGAACGATAAAGGAAGTCAAGTTAGATAACGATGGCAGCAACGCGAGTGACGTCAAGGCGTGGACGACGGACGACAACAATGCTTTGTCGGACATCATTTTGTCTATCCACCCTAGCGAACTTAAACAAGTAAAGAACTGCCGAACTGCTCGCGAATTGTGGTTAAAACTCGAATCTATATACCAATCTTCCGGTCCGGCGCGAAAGGCGACGCTACTGAAGAAACTAACCCTTCAGAAAATGAACGATAACGGAAACGTGCGGGAACACGTGAACGAATTTTTTGACACGGTTGACAAATTGAACGACATGAATGTTGAAATAAACCCGGATCTGTTGGCCGTAATGTTGCTGTATAGTTTACCCGCGAAATTTGAAAATTTCAGATGCGCGATAGAGTCGCGCGATTCGTTACCGTCTCCAGAAACGTTGCGAATTAAAATTATCGAGGAAAGCGATGCGCGAAACAAAGAAATTAATGTCGAAACGTCGAATGCGATGATCGCAAAATACAATAGACGCGAACAAAATTTTAATCGACGCGGGCACAAAGAAAATTCAGCTGTTGACACTTCAGGTAAACCTGATCGGTCAAAATCAGGAAATGACGTGTTTCGATGTTTCAAATATAATAGATTAGGACATAAGGCCGCAAAATGTCGAAATCCTCGGGAAACAGCCGCTAACGTTTGGCTAAGGGTTTTCGAAAACAACGGAGGAGAATCGATTAAACGGAACTGGTGTCTAGATAGCGGCGCAACATCACATATGTGTAATAAGCCCGAGTATTTTAACGAAATTTGTACAGACAGTGGTTCTTTACAATTAGCGAATAATTCATCAATTGATATCAAAGGATCAGGTACAGCGCGATTCGCCACCATAAATTCCGGCGACGAAACAAATGTTTCTTTAGAGGGCGCACTACTTGTACCGGACCTACGTACAAATCTCGTCTCGGTCAGTAAAATGGCTGACCGAGGGTTGCAGGTAAATTTCCGAAAAACTGACGCGATCGTTACGAATAAAATGGGCGACATTTTATTACGGGCAAGGCGTGAAGGAGATCTGTATTATTTCCATGAAAAAAGTCAAAACGAAGGCTCGGCCGCAATAGCCTCCACGGGAGAAAGTATTTCCGAATTCGAAAAATGGCACCGTCGCCTAGGACATATAAATTCAAAGGATTTGCTGAACGCAAAACGCGATGATAAAATTCGGGGTATAAAATGCAAAATTAGTAAAAATGATTTCGATTGCGATGTTTGTCTCAAAGCTAAAATCACGCGAACGCCATTCGGGAGATCTTTCTCAAGACAATCAAATTTATTAGATCTGATTCACACGGATATTTGCGGACCTATGAGGGTAGAGTCACTTGCTAGGTCAAAATATTTCATTGAATTCATTGATGATAATTCTCGTTGGTGTGAAGTTCGTTTTCTACGATCGAAATCAGAAGCTTTTAAGGCGACCATCGATTTTATTAGGCTAATTGAGAACCAAAAAGGTACCACGGTCAAATGTCTCCAATCAGACAACGGTACGGAATACGTGAATCGCGATCTCACAGAATACTTGAAAAAACGCGGCATTACGAGACGACTAACAATTCCCTACAATCCCGAGCAAAACGGCGTGGCGGAACGTATGAACCGCACACTGCAAGAAATGGCGAGATGTATGCTCATTGACTCCGGGCTTCCCCCCTCTTTCTGGGCCGAAGCTGTTAATACAGCGAATTATATTCGGAATCGGTGCCACACAAAAAGTTTGAATGGGTTGACACCATATGAGGCGTGGACGGGGAAAGTACCCGATGTAAGTCACTTAAGAGTGTTCGGTTCAAGGGTCGTATACTTAGACAGGAAACCTGGAAAAGGCAAATTCGAGTCTCGCGGAAAGGAGGGGATTCTCGTGGGTTAAGCGTCCGACCAAAAGGGTTATCGAATTTGGTCTGTCCAGGACAAATCCATAATTGTAAGTAGAGACGTAAAATTCGGCCAAGAAGGTAAGTCTGTGGCTACAACTCACGATGAGGTTTTCCCCGACGACGGAAACGGGTCCAATTCCATAAACGAAGGCGATAGCGACGATCTTGTCGTCATACCGATAGCAGCCGACGAACAGGGGCCCGCTGAAGCTGAAAACGAACCCGCAGAACGAAGAGAGGACGAGAACCAGGAGAGGCCCGGAATGCGTGTGACAGCCAGAAGAGGGCGGGGCAGACCAAGGTTGATGCGAACTGGTGAACCAGGAAGACCCAAGAAAATCTACCAAACTGCGGAAGAAGCAACTGATGAAGAAGAGGAAGAATCAGTTCTGTTATCAGAAGTCCAAATAGGCCAGGCGTTCTCGAGCCCGGACGTCGAAGAATGGCATGCAGCAATCGACAAAGAAATTGAGTCGATACTAAAAAACGACACATGGTTACTGGTGGATCGACAGAAAGGTGAGAAGACGATAGGCAGTCGCATCGTTCTCCGAAATAAGATGAAGCCCGATGGAACGCTGGAGAAAAGGAAGGCGCGATTGGTAGCACAGGGATTTAGTCAACGTCCAGGGGTGCATTATTCTGAAACTTTTTCGCCAGTGGCACGGATGGGCACGATCAGGCTACTCACGGCCCTTGCCGCTCGCATCGGGATGCACATTCATCAGTTAGACATAACGACGGCCTATCTAAACGGAAAGATACATGAAAATATATTCATGGAGCCGCTAAAAGACATAGATGTAACACTTAGGAGAATCGTTGAACGGAACCGAAACAACGACATCGGTAATAAGGCGAAGAAGATGCTCTCAGAATTGATGAGCGGTGATAAAGTTTGCCAGCTCCGCAAATCACTATATGGGCTGAAGCAAGCCGGACGTAACTGGTATTTAACGCTGCACGAAACCCTGTCAAAAGTTCAAGCTGAACAATCCAGTTTCGACCCATGCGTATATTACGTTCGATCGCAGAATGAAGTCACCGTGATAGTCGTCTACGTCGACGACATACTCATATATTCGAAAAGCATCAGCGAAATAAAGAGGATAGAAAATCACCTGTCAAACCACTTCGAACTCAAACTGTTGGGTGACGTTAGCTACTGTTTGGGGATCGAGTTCACGAGGCAAAATAACGGAATATCCATGAAACAACGAGGCTTCATAAACGATTTGCTGAACAGGTTCGGCATGAGCGAAGCAAACTCAATTTCCACGCCACTGGAGAGCCGATTGAAACTATCGCAGAACAAGGCGATGACCGACGAAGACTTCAAGAAGCCTTACCGAGAATTGATTGGTGCTCTAAATTATTTGGCAACCTCGACCAGACCAGATATAAGCTTTGCCGTGAGCTACTTGGGACAATTTAACAATTGCTACGGTGAGGAGCATTGGAAGGCGTCAAAACGTGTGCTTCGATATCTCAAGGGGACAATAGACGTAGGATTATCTTTCACCAATGACTGCAGTTCTGTAGAAGGCTACGTAGATGCTGATTGGGGAAACGACATCAACGATCGCAAGTCATTTAGTGGTTTCGTGTTCCTAATAAGCGGTTCCCCTATTTCCTGGGAAGCAAGAAAACAGAAGACGGTCGCCCTCTCTACAACAGAAGTCGAATACGTAGCACTGGCGGAAGCCGCGAAGGAATCCTTATTCTTACGTCGGTTCCTACGAGAAATTCATCTTGGGGATGCAGCCGAAGTTCGCATATATTGTGATAATAACAGCGCCATCAAATTAGCTGAAAATCCGACATTCCATGCCAGGAGTAAGCATATAGATATCAGGCATCATTTTCTTCGGGATCTACTAAGAGCGAAGGAGCTCACTCTGAGTCACGTCGGAACCGAACGACAGATCGCAGATGTCTTCACTAAGGGGCTACCGAGGGTGAAGCATGATTGGTGTGTGGAGAGCTGTGGTTTACGTGGAGCCTAGTGAACGAGGTTTCTCAACTCGAGGGGGGCTGTTAGAACTATTTGAATTTGCCGCGCGCAAGTCGCACCCACCCTTCGTGATCGGGCGAGTTGGTGAAACGACCACGAGGCACCATCCCTCGTGCATTTTTGAACTTGACCTCGTCAGGAGACACACGTGCCTCACATTTTGTATCATTAATTTGCTTTGTGAAAAGTGCATGGAAATATAGTTGTAATAGAATTTATTTTCTAATTAATTTAAATTTAAAAGTAAATTTGATAAATTTAGTAGATTTATTCATCAAATTTGAGAATAGGATGAATAAAATTTGATAAATTTAGTGGATAAATTCATTGAATTTGTGGATAGGATAAATAAAATTTGATATATTTAGTGGATTTATTTATTGAGTTTGTGGATAGGATAATTAAATTTGATAAATTTGGTGGATAAATTTATTGAATTTGTGGATAGGATAAATGAAATTTGATAAATTTAGTGGATTTATTTATTAAATTTGTGGATAGGATAAATAAATTTGATAAATTTAGTGGATTTATTTATTAAATTTGTTGATAGGATAAATAAAATTTGATAAATTCAGTGGATTTATTTATAAATTTATTTATTTATTTCGATCGAATTTGAGGTTGGTAATTTGAGTAGTGATCGAATTTGAGGTTGGTAATTTGAGTAGTGATCGAATTTGAGGTCGGTAATTTGAGTAGCGATCGAATTTGACGTCGGAAATTTGAGTAGTGATTGAATTCGAGGTTGGTAATTTGAGTAGCGATCGAATTCGAGGTTGGTAATTTGAGTAGCGATCGAATTCGAGGTTGGTAATTTGAGTAGCGATCGAATTCGAGGTTGGTGATTTGAGTAGTGATTGTTGAATTCGAGGTCGGTAATTTGAGTAGCAATCGAATTCGAGGTTGGTAATTTGAGTAGTGATTGAATTCGAGGTTGGTAATTTGAGTAGCGATTGAATTTGAGGTTGGTAATTTGAGTAGTGATCGAATTTGAGGTTGGTAATTTGAGTAGTGATCGAATTTGAGGTCGGTAATTTGAGTAGCGATCGAATTTGACGTCGGAAATTTGAGTAGTGATTGAATTCGAGGTTGGTAATTTGAGTATCGATCGAATTCGAGGTTGGTAATTTGAGTAGCGATCGAATTCGAGGTTGGTAAATTGAGTAGTGATTGAATTCGAGGTCGGTAATTTGAGTAGCGATTGAATTCGAGGTCGGTAATTTGAGTAGCAATCCAATTCGAGGTTGGTAATTTGAGTAGTGAATGAATTCGAGGTTGGTAATTTGAGTAGCGATTGAATTCGAGGTTGGTAATTTGAGTGGTGATCGAATTCGAGGTCAGTAATTTGAAGAGCGATTGAATTCGAGGTTGGTAATTTGAATAGTGATCGAATTTGAGGTTGGTAATTTGAGTAGTGATTGAATTCGAGGTTGGTAATTTGAGTAGCGATTGAATTTGAGGTTGGTAATTTGAGTAGTGATCGAATTTGAGGTTGGTAATTTGAGTAGTGATCGAATTTGAGGTCGGTAATTTGAGTAGCGATCGAATTTGACGTCGGAAATTTGAGTAGTGATTGAATTCGAGGTTGGTAATTTGAGTATCGATCGAATTCGAGGTTGGTAATTTGAGTAGCGATCGAATTCGAGGTTGGTAAATTGAGTAGTGATTGAATTCGAGGTCGGTAATTTGAGTAGCGATTGAATTCGAGGTCGGTAATTTGAGTAGCAATCCAATTCGAGGTTGGTAATTTGAGTAGTGATTGAATTCGAGGTTGGTAATTTGAGTAGCGATTGAATTCGAGGTTGGTAATTTGAGTGGTGATCGAATTCGAGGTCAGTAATTTGAAGAGCGATTGAATTCGAGGTTGGTAATTTGAATAGTGATCGAATTTGAGGTTGGTAATTTGAGTAGTGATTGAATTCGAGGTTGGTAATTTGAGTAGCGATTGAATTTGAGGTTGGTAATTTGAGTAGTGATCGAATTTGAGGTTGGTAATTTGAGTAGTGATCGAATTTGAGGTCGGTAATTTGAGTAGCGATCGAATTTGACGTCGGAAATTTGAGTAGTGATTGAATTCGAGGTTGGTAATTTGAGTAGCGATCGAATTCGAGGTTGGTAAATTGAGTAGTGATTGAATTCGAGGTCGGTAATTTGAGTAGCGATTGAATTCGAGGTCGGTAATTTGAGTAGCAATCCAATTCGAGGTTGGTAATTTGAGTAGTGATTGAATTCGAGGTTGGTAATTTGAGTAGCGATTGAATTCGAGGTTGGTAATTTGAGTGGTGATCGAATTCGAGGTCAGTAATTTGAAGAGCGATTGAATTCGAGGTTGGTAATTTGAGTAGTGATCGAATTTGAGGTTGGTAATTTGAGTAGTGATTGAATTCGAGGTTGGTAATTTGAGTTGCGATAGAATTTGAGGTCGGTAATTTGAGTAACGATCGAATTTGAGGTCGGCAATTTGAGTAGTGATTGAATTCGACGTTGGTAATTTGAGTAGCGATCGAATTTGAGGTCGGTAATTTGAGTAGCGACCGAATTCGAAGTTGATAATTTGAGAAATGATCGAATTCGAGGTCGGTAATTTGAGTAGCGATTGAATTCGAGGTTGGTTATTTGAGTAGCGATCGAATTCGGGGTTGGTAATTTGAGTAGTGATAGAATTTGTGATCGGTAAATTGAGTAGCGATTGAACTTGAGGTCGGTAATCTGAGTTGCAATTGAATTTGAGGTCGGTAATTTGAGTAGTGATTGAATTCGAGATCGTTAATGTGAGTAGTGATCGAATTCGAGGTTGGTAATTTGAGTAGCGATCGAATTTGAGGTCGGTAATTTGAGTAGCGATCGAATTGGAGGTTGATAATTTGAGAAATGATCGAATTCGAGGTCGGTTATTTGAGTAGCGATTGAATTCGAGGTTGGTAATTTGAGTAGCGATTGAATTCGAGGTCGGTAATTTGAGTAGCGATTGAATTCGATGTCGGTAATTTGAGTAGCAATCCAATTCGAGGTTGGTAATTTAAGTAGCGATCGAATTCGAGGTTGGTAATTTGAGTCGCGATTGAATTTCAGGTTGATAATTTGAGTAGCGATTGAATTCGAGGTTGGTAATTTGAGTAGCGATTGAATTCGAGGTTGGTAATTTGAGTAGCGATTGAATTTGAGGTTGGTAATTAATTATCCACCAATTAATTATCCACGAAATGAAAATATTCTCAAATCCCCACACTATATAGGCAAGAAACCGTATTTTTTTGTTAATAAATTAAATTTTTAATAAATTTATTAAATAGAAAAAAATCCACGAATTAATTATCCACGAATTTATTATCCACGAATTAAAAATATTTTTAAATCCCCACACTTTATAGGCTCCTGCCTATTTTTTTGTTAACAAATTAAATTTTCAATAAATTTATTGAATAAATAAAAATCCACGAATTAATTATCCACGAATTAAAAATATTTTTAAAGCCTCACACTTTATAGGCAGGAAGCCGTATTTTTTGTTAATTAATTGAATTTTTAATAAATTTATTAGATAAATAAAAATCCACGAATTAATCATAAACGAATTAGAAATATTTTCAAATCCCCACACTTTATAGGCAGGAAACCGTATTTTTTTGTTGATGAATTAAATTTTCAATAGATTTATTGAATGAATAAGAATCCACGAATTAATTATCCACGAATTGAAAAAATTTTTAAATCCCCACACTTTATAGGCGGGAAACCGTATTTTTTTGTTGATAAATTAGATTTTTAATAAATTTATTGAATAAATAAAAATCCACGAATTAATAATCCACGAATTAAAAATATTTTTAAAGACTCACACTTTATAGGCAGGAAGCCGTATTTTTTTGTTAATAAATTAAATTTTTAATAAATTCATTAAATAAATGAAAATCCACGAATTAATTATCCACGAATTAAAAATATTTTTAAATCCTCACACTTTATAGGCAGGAAACCGTATTTTTTTGTTGACAAATTAAATTTTTAATGAAATTATTCGATAAATAAAAATCCACGAATTAATTATCCACGAATTAATTAACCACGAATTAAAAATATTTTTAAATCCTCACACTTCATAGGCAGGAAACCGTATTTTTTTGTTAATAAATCAAATTTTCAATAAATTTATTAAAAATTTAATTTATTAACAAAAAAATACGGTTTCCTGCCTATAAACTGTGAGGATTTAAAAATATTTTTAATTCGTGGATAATTAATTCGTGGATTTTCATTTATTCAATAAATTTATCAAAGATTCAATTTATTAACAAAAAAATAAGGTTTCCTGCCTATAGAGTGTGGGGATTCAAAAATATTTCCAATTCGTGGATAATTAATTCGTGGATTTTTATTTATTAAATAAATTCATTAAAAATTTAATTTATTAACAAAAAATACTGTTTCCTGCCTATAAAGTGTGAGGATTTAAAAATATTTTCAATTCGTGGATAATTTATTCGTGGATTTTCATTCATTTAATAAATTTATTAAAAATTTAATTCATTAACAAAAAAATACGGCTTCTTGCCTATTAAGTGTGAGGCTTCAAAAATATTTTTAATTCATGGATAATTAATTCGTGGATTTTTATTTATTCAATAAATTCATTAAAAATTTAATTTGTTAACAAAAAAATACGTTTTCCTGCCTATAAAGTGTGGGGATTTAAAAATATTTTTAATTTGTGGATAATAAATTCGTGGATAATTAATTCTTGGTTTTTTTTCTATTTAATAATTTCATTAAAAATTTAATTTATCAACAAAAAAATACGGCTTCCTGCTCTTCGTGGATAATTAATTACCAACCTCAAATTCAATCGCTTCTCAAATTACCAACCTCGAATTCAATCGCTACTCAAATTACCAACCTCGAATTCAATCGCTACTCAAATTATCAACCTGAAATTCAATCGCTACTCATATTACCAACCTCAAATTCAATCACTACTCAAAATACCAACCTCGAATTCAATCACTACTTAAATTACCAACCTCAAATTCGATCGCTACTCAAATCACCAACCTCAAATTCGATCACTACTCAAATTACCGACCTCAAATTATAGTGTATTAGTGTATTTATTTATTTCGTGCCAAAAATTTCATAATTTATCATTGCACATGTCAAAGTAAAATATCCAATAAAAAAAACACGAGATAAAAAATACCTAGTACACTACATAGTATAACAGATAGTAAATTTTCAGACCACAACGCTCAGACTTGATCGGTCCGCCCAACTCACCAACCCCAGGTCTCCCACAAAAACTAGAAATGGGAAGCAATGTCCATCCTAAAGAACTCATCCAACTCATATATTGCCGACTCAATTAGAAGCGCCTTGAGTCTGTTTTTGAAAGTCAAGATGGGAAGGTGCCTCGCACCTATAGGCAATTTGTTGTACAGATTAACAGCAACAAATTTAATTCCGTTTTGAGCCTTACTCAGTCTACAAAAGTTCTTTCTTAAATTGAATTTACCTCGAGTATCATGTTGATGGCAATCATTATTCAACAGAAAAGATTCCGAGTTACCATGTATCCAAGCGAGACACTCAAGAATATAAAGCGAGGGCAGGGTGAGAATACCCAAATCCCTAAAGGCTCCTCTACAACTCTCACGATATCTCAGTCCCCCCACTATTCTGACTGCTCTACGCTGCAAACGAAAGAGGCTACCAGCCTGAGAGCTACTTTCCCATGCCAGAAGGCAGTACCTAAGATGTGATTCAATAAGGGCAAAATAAACAAGTTTCAATACATCTACAGACACTAAGGTCGATAAGTTACGCAAAACATAGATGTTTTTACTTAATTTTGAACTGAGAAGTGAAACATGTTTGTCCCATTTGAGTGTGGAATCGAGATGAACTCCCAAAAAGCTGACATAATCCTCCTCCCTCTGCAAAACTTTTTTTTTCAATGAAAATACCATACTCTGTGTCTTAGACAGATTCATACTAAGGCCATTACCCGAGAACCACCCCAAGGCCCCCAACCGTATCTCTTCAGACTGCTCCAAAAGCAGGTCCAAATTACTGCCCCGGACCGAAAATGCAGTGTCGTCTGCAAAGAGAGTAGCGCTGACACACTGATGGTTAGCAGTTGAAAAGTCAGGCAGGTCATTGATGAAGATCAAAAATAATATTGGTCCTACGATAGAACCTTGTGGAACTCCTGTTTTTATATTGGCTTCCTTGGAATAAGAGCCATCAATGAAGACTACCTGACTTCTATCAATCAGAAAAGCTTTAATAGGCGCCACACTCCTCACATCAAAACCATACCTATCCAGCTTCGCTAAGAGTTTTTCGTGAGAGACACAGTCGAAGGCCTTGGTGAGGTCAAGGAAAACGGCAACCGAATAGAGGCCCAGCTCAAAACAATTGATGGTTTCATTAATGAATCTAATCATTGCAGTAGAAGTATTTTTTTTCTTTCGAAAACCGAATTGACACTCAGAAAACAAGTTGTTAGTCTCAAAGTGATTAGTGATTTGATTGCAAAGCACGTTCTCAATAATCTTAGAGAAAACCGGAACCAACGATATTGGACGATAATTAGAGACTTCATCTCTACTACCTTTCTTGAAAATTGGAATAACTTTAGCGATTTTTAGACATTGAGGAAACACTCCATCCAATATGCACTTATTAACTAAGTGTGTTAATGGAAACAGCAAAATATTAATATTTTTCTTAATGATACTGGGAACTAGACCAAAGTAATCTCTCGATCTGGAGTTTTTTAATGAACAGATAGCATCTCTTACTTCGTTGTAAGAAACCTCTCTAAAAGTGAAGGTCAGATTTCCAGGACTGCCTTTGAACGTTCCCTCAGTGTCAGCGCAATTCGGTGGAATGTCTCGCAAAATGGACTCCGCTATGGTACTGAAATGTTGATTGAATCTGTCAGGGCCCAAACAAGGTGGCACTCCTGACCCGGATGAGCTCCTACTTTGGTCCACAATATCCCATGTGGTTCTGCTTATATTACCGGAATTCGCAATTACATTGTCATGATACTCAAATCTAGCTTTTTTCAAAGATAATCTATAAATGAATCTTAGTTTATTTCTATCACGCCTCAAATCCTCACTCTGATAATACTTATACATTTCACTAACTAAGCGCAATCTAATTCTCATTTGTTTAAGTTCTTCGGTAAACCATTTATTATTATTATGTTTTTTAATATGCAAAGTACGTTCCGGAAATGATATGAGATAAGCATCAATGATGTTTTGTTGGAAAATTTTAAAGGATTCATCACAATCCAAAGCAGGGTCATCAATATAATCCCATGACAAATTCTCCAAGATTCTAAACATGACACCAAAACCCCGTTGAGTTAGAGGGCGAAACTTCTTACATGTGGGCTCAGAATGTTTAATTTTTAAATCCGCTAGCAAATACTGAGCATCGTGGTCGGAGAGATCAGTGTTCAGCGTCCCAGCAGACATGCCTTCAGTTGAGAAATTAACAAATATATTGTCTAAGCAATTTTCCTTCCTGGTCGGCACTCTGATTTTTTGCCCAAAGCCATAAGAGGTTAATAAATCACAAAATAATTTAGCTTTGGGATCATTAGTGTTAAATTTCAAATTGAAGTCACCACACAAAACAGTCTTACCTGAGACGCCGAGTTCACTCAATACAGATTCAATAGTGCTAACAAAACATTCAAAATCACCAGAAGGTGGACGATACAAACATAATATTGACACATTAAAATCATTCAAATGCACTGCACTCATCTCACATGCATTCTCCACAGACATCTCTGTCAGTTTGTTGAGCGCACTGAATTTTATGGTATTCTTCACTAGAATTAGGGAACCTCCATGGCCCGACTTTTCACGTGCGAAAGCTGCACCGAGATCCCAACCAATCATCGTGAAAACTCTGGCCTCCTCACAGGTCAACCAGTGTTCAGTTACACAAGCAACCTTCCAGTCAACACCCTGATTACCGAAAAAGAAATCAATTTCATTGACCTTATTGCGGATGCTCTGTATATTAAAATGAATCAGAGACATGTCACTGTGTGAAATATTGTTTTTCAACTTCTTGGAGTTAACGTCACAACTTGCCCTAGCTTCTGGGTACGTTAATTTCCCTTTTTCATGATCTGTTTTTCCGGAAAAAAATACTGGGATACGATTGCGCCGCTTGGCCAACAGTTCAGTTCTTTAGCCTTCTCGAGAGAACTGGTATTTATTGCAACTCTAAACGAACAATAACTTTCAGGGTGCTTCGAGTCAATAGACTCGCACTCGGCTTCTTTTAAGTTCTTTTTCACCATCTTGGTAAAGTCTTCGGTCTTAGTGTTGGCTTCTATACGTGATACGAAAAGAAAAATCTTCTTCTCACTGGCACGGATATTACCTTCAGTTGATGTACCTGTAATACACCAACTACGTCTTTGTTTCCGTTTTCGTTGAAAACCGGTATCAGTATTAGTTATGATAACATTAACATCATCCTTATTATTATTAATTGTTTCCTTCGTTTTCGTGTTGACGTTATTACTTTCGGGGTTATGAGATACGTCCGCACTGACTTTGACAGTAGGCCTGTTAGGCGTATCAATTGCGCTACGATCGTTCGATCGTTGTCCCATTGTTCGGTGTATCACAGCGGGTTTGTTGGGTTGATTGTTCTTTCTGCGCAAGGCTAGAGGCCTTTGAGTTGGTGTTACCACCTGATTTCGACCTTGATACACTCGGATTTTGTTTACCATTTTTTAGGAGCTCCGGTGGTTTATCACTCACTTTTTTATGCATTGACGAATCACCAGATAATTGAATTTGATCCTGGAGTAACTTTATGATTTCCTCCTTGTCTTTAATAATTGTAGATTTATCCTGAATAATGGCATCCTTTTCTCGAATTATTTGATTAAGAAATTTCACTTCCATTTTGAGACGATCAATTTCAAACACCGAGAAGTTTATGGAGTCTTGAAATTGTTCCTGCTCCTGATCGGCACAACAGACGAAATTTTCACAGTTTTCAGTTACACCATTAAAACGTTTCTCAGTACAACTACGGTGGTATAAACTATCACAGGACGAACATTTAATAGTGTTCGTAATAGCACTCCGGTTACATATTCCACACGTATGCTTCCCGGCCATGTTACGCGAACGTTAGTCCAACAGCGAGTGATTAGATCGCTACTCAAATAACCAACCTCAAATTCGATCACTACTCAAATTACCAACCTCAAATTCGATCACTACTCAAATTACCAACCTCGAATTCGATCACTACCCAAATTACCAACCTCGAATTCGATCACTACTCAAATAACCGACCTCGAATTCAATCACTACTCAAATTCCGACCTCGAATTCAATCACTACTCAAATTACCGACCTCAAATTCGATTGCTACTCAAATTACCGACCTCAAATTCAATCGCTAATCAAATTACCGACCTCAAATTCGATCACTACTCAAATTAACAACCTCGAATTCGATCGCTACTCAAATAACCAACCTCGAATTCAATCGCTACTCAAATTACCGACCTCGAATTCGATCACTACTCAAATTATCAACCTCGAATTCGATCGCTACTCAAATTACCAACCTCGAACTCAATTACTACTCAAATTACCAACCTCGAATTCGATCGCTACTCAAATTACCAACCTCGAATTCAATCGTTACTCAAATTACCGACCTCGAATTCGATCACTACTCAAATTACCCACCTCGAATTCGATCGCTACTCAAATTACCAACCTCAAATTCGATCACTACTGAAATTACCAACCTCAAATTCGATCACTACTCAAATTACCAACATCGAATTCAATCGCTACTCAAATTACCGACCTCGAATTCGATCACTACTCAAATTACCAACCTCGAATTCAATCGCTACTCAAATTAAAAACCTCGAATTCAATCACTAGTCACATTACCAACCTCGAATTCAATCGCTACTCAAATTACCAACCTCGAATTCAACCACTACTCAAATAACCAACCTCAAATTCGAATGCTACTCAAATTACCGACCTCGAATCCAATCGCTACTGAAATTACCGACCTCGAATTCAATCACTACTCAAATACCAACCTCGAATTCGATCGCTATTCAAATTATCAACCTCGAATTCGATCGCTACTCAAATTACCAACCTCGAATTCAATCACTACTCAAATTACCGACCTCAAATTCGATCGCTACTCAAATTACCGACCTCAAATTCGATCACTACTCAAATTACCAACCTCGAATTCGATTACAACTCAAATTACCAACCTCGAATTCAATCACTACTCAAATTACCGACCCCAAATTCGATCGCTACTCAAATAACCGACCTCAAATTCGATCACTTTTCAAATTACCAACCTCAAATCCGATCACTACTCAAATTACCAACCTCAAATTCAATCGCTACTCAAATTACGAACCTCGAATTCACTCACTACCCAAATTACCAACCTCGAATTCGATTGCTACTCAAATTACTGACCTCGAATTCAATCACTACTCAAATTACCGACCTCAAATTCGATCACTACTCAAATTACCAACCTCGAATTCGATTACAACTCAAATTACCAACCTCAAATTCAATCGCTACTCAAATTACGAACCTCGAATTCACTCACTACCCAAATTACCAACCTCGAATTCGATTGCTACTCAAATTACTGACCTCGAATTCAATCACTACTCAAATTACCAACCTCGAATTCGATCGCTACTCAAATTACCAACCTCGAATTCGATCACTACTCAAATTACCAACCTCAAATTCGATCACTTCTCAAATTACCAACATCGAATTCAATCGCTACTCAAATTACCGATCTCGAATTCGACCACTACTCAAATTACCAACCTCGAATTCGATCACTACTCAAATTACCAACCTCGAATTCGATAGCTACTCAAATTACAAACCTCAAATTCGATCACTTCTCAAATTACCAACCTCGAATTCAATCGCTACTCAAATTACCAACCTCGAATTCAATCACTAGTCAAATAACCAACCTCGAATTCAATCGCTACTCAAATTACCAACCTCGAATTCAACCACTACTCAAATAACCAACCTCAAATTCGATTGCTACTCAAATTACCGACCTCGAATACAATCGCTACTGAAATTACCGACCTCGAATTCAATCACCACTCAAATACCAACCTCGAATTCGATCGCTATTCAAATTACCAACCTCGAATTCAATCGCTACTCAAATTACCAACCTCGAATTCAATCGCTACTCAAATTACCAACCCCGAATTCGATCGCTACTCAAATTACCAACCTCGAATTCAATCGCTACTCAAATAACCGACCTCGAATTCGATCATTACTCAAATTATCAACCTCGAGTTCGATCGCTACTCAAATTACCAACCTCGAATTCAATCACTACTCAAATTACCAACCTCGAATTCGATCGCTACTCAAATTACCAACCTCGAATTCAATCGCTATTCAAATTACCGACCTCTAATTCGATCACTACTCAAATTACCAACCTCGAACTCGATCGCTACTCAAATTACCAACCTCGAATTCGATCACTACTCAAATTACCAACCTAGAATTCAATCACTACTCAAATTACCGACCTAAAATTCGATCGCAACTCAAATTACCGACCTCAAATTCGATCGCTACTCAAATTACCGACCTCGAATTCGATCACTACTCAAATTACCAACCTCGAATTCGATCGCTACTCAAACTACCAACCTCAAATTCGATCACTTCTCAAATTACCAACCTCGAATTCAATCGCTACTCAAATTACCGACCTCAAATTCGATCGCTACTCAAATTACCAACCTCGAATTCAATCGCTATTCAAATTACCGACCTCTAATTCGATCACTACTCAAATTACCAACCTCGAACTCGATCGCTACTCAAATTACCAACCTCGAATTCGATCACTACTCAAATTACCAACCTAGAATTCAATCACTACTCAAATTACCGACCTAAAATTCGATCGCAACTCAAATTACCGACCTCAAATTCGATCGCTACTCAAATTACCGACCTCGAATTCGATCACTACTCAAATTACCAACCTCGAATTCGATCGCTACTCAAACTACCAACCTCAAATTCGATCACTTCTCAAATTACCAACCTCGAATTCAATCGCTACTCAAATTACCGACCTCAAATTCGATCGCTACTAAAATTACCGACCTCAAATTCGATCGCTACTCAAATAACCGACCTCGAATTCGATCCCTACTCAAATTACCAACCTCAAATTCGATCACTACTCAAATTACCAACCTCGAATTCAATCACTATTTAAATTACCGACCTCAAATTCGATCGCTACTCAAATTACCGACCTCAAATTCGATCGCTACTCAAATTACCAACCTCGAATTCGATCACTTCTCAAATTACCAACCTCGAATTCAATCACTACTCAAATTACAGACCTCAAATTCGATCGCTACTCAAATTACCGACCTCAAAAATATTTAAATATTTTAAAAATATTTTTAATTCGTGGATAATAAATTCGTGGATTTTTATTTATTCAATAAATTTAATAAAAATCTAATTTATTAATAAAAACATACGGTTTCCTTCCTATAAAGTGTGGGGATTTGAAAATATTTTTAATTAGGGGATAATTAATTCGTGGATTTTTATTTATTTAATGAATTTATCAAAAATCTAATTTATTAACAAAAAAATGGGGTTTCCTCCCTATAAAGTGTGAGGATTCAAAAATATTTTTAATTCGTGGATAATTAATTCGTGGATTTTTATTTATTTAATAAATTTATTGAAAATTTAATTTATTAACAAAAAAATACGGTTTCCCGCCTATAAAGTGTGGGGATTCAAAATATTCTTAATTCGTGGGTAATTAATTCGTGGATAATTAATTCGTGGATTTTTATTTATTCAATAAATTTATTGAAAATTTAATTTATTAACAAAAAAATACGGTTTCTTGCCTATAAAGTGTGGGGATTCAAAAATATTTTTAATTCGTGGATAATTGATTCTAGGATAATTTATTCGTGGATTTTTATTTATTTAATAAATTTATTGAAAATTTAATTTATTGACAAAAAAATACGGTTTCTTGCCTATAAAGTGTGGGGATTTAAAAATATTTTTAATTCGTGGATAATTGATTCTAGGATGATTTATTCGTGGATTTTTATTTATTTAACAAATTTATTGAAAATTTAATTTATTAACAAAAAAATACGGTTTCCTGCCTATAAAAGGTGGGGATTTAGAAATATTTTAAAATCGTGGAAAATTAATTCGTGGATTTTTAATTCGTGAATTTTTATTTATTTAATGAATTTATTGGAAATTTAATTTATTAACATAAAAATACGGTTTCCTGCCTATAAAGTGTGGGGATTTAATAATTTTTTTAATTCGTGGATAATTAATTCGTGGATTTTTATTTATTTAATGAATTTATCAAAGATTTAATTGATCAACAAAAAAAACGGTTTCCTGCCTCTAAAATGTGAGGATTTAAAAATATTTTTGATTCGTGGATAATTATTCCGTGGATAATTATTTCGTGGATTTTTATTCATTCAATAAATTTATTAAAAATTTGATTTATTGAAAGAAAATACGGTTTCCTGCCTATAAAGTGTGGGAATTTAAAAATATTTTTGATTCGTGGATGATTAATTCGTGGATAATTAATTCGTGGATTTTTATTCATTTAATAAATTAATTAAAATTTAATTTATCAACAAAAATACGGTTTCCTGCCCATAAAGTGTGAGGATTCAAAAATATCTTTAATTCGTGGATAATTAATTCGTGGGTCTTTAATTCGTGGATTTTCATTTATTCAATAAATTTATTAGAAATTTAATTTATTAACAAAAAAATACGGATTCCTGCCTATAGAGTGTGGGGATTGGAAAATATTTTTAATTCGTGGATAATTAATTCGTGGATTTTCATTTACTAAAAAAATTCATTAAAAATTTAATTTATTAACAAAAAAATACGGTTTCCTTCCCATAAAGTGTGAGGATTCGAAAATATTTTTAATTCGTGGATAATTAATTCGTGAATTTCTATTTATTTAATAAATTTATCAAAAATTTGATTCATCAACAAAAAAATACGGTTTCCTGCCTATAAAGTGTAGGGATTTGAAAATATTTTTGATTCGTGGGTAATTAATTCGTGGATTTTTATTTATTCAATAAATTTATTGAAAATTTAATTTATTAACAGAAAAATACGGTTTCTTGCCTATAAAGTGTGGGGATTTAAAAATATTTTTAATTCCTGGATAATTAACTCGTGGATAATTTATTCGTGGATTTCCGTTTATTTAATAAATTTTTCAGAAATTTAATTCATTAACAAAAAAATACGGTTTCCTGCCTATAAATTGTGGGGATTTAAAAATATTTTAAATTCGTGGATAATTAATTCGTGGATTTTTAATTCGTGGATTTTTATTTATTCAATGAATTTATTGAAAATTTAATTCATTAACAAAAAAAAATGGTTTCCTGCCTATAAAGTGTGGGGATTTAATAATTTTTTTGATTCGTGGATAATTGATTCGTGGATTTTTATTTATTTAATGAATTTATTAAAGATTCAATTTATCAACAAAAAATACGGTTTCCTGCCCATAAAGTGTGAGGATTTAAAAAAATTTTTGATTCGTGGATAATTATTTCGTGGATTTTTATTTATTTAATAAATTTATTGAAAATTTAATTTATTGAAAAAGAATACGGTTTCCTGCCCATAAAGTGTGGGAATTTAAAAATATTTTTAATTCGTGGATAATTAATTCGTGGATTTTCATTCATTTAATAAATTAATTAAAAATTTAATTTATCAACAAAAAAATACGGTTTCCTGCCGATAAAGTGTTTGGATTTAAAAATATTTTTAATCCGTGGATAATTAATTCGTGGATTTTCATTTATTCAATAAATTCATCCAACAATTAATTTATTAACAAAAAAATACGGTTTCCTGCCTATAAAGTGTGGGGATTTAAAAATATTTTCAATTCGTGGATAATTAATTCGTGGATTTTCGTTTATTCAATAAATTTATTAAAAATTTAATTCATTACCAAAGAAATACGGTTTCCTGCCTATAAAGTGTGGGGAGTTAAAAATATTTTTAATTCGTGGATAATTAATTCGTGGATTTTCATTTATTCAATAAATTTATCAAAGATTTAATTTATTAAAAAAAAATACGGTTTCCTGCCTATAAAGTGTGGGGATTCAAAAATTTTTTCAACTCGTGGATAATTAATTCGTGGATTTTTATTTATTTAATGAATTTATTAAAAATCTAATTTATTAACAAAAAAATACGGTTTCTTGCCTATAAAGTGTGGGGATTTGAAAATTTTTTTAATTCGTGGATAATTAATATAGGCGGGTATAACGCAGTGAAACACGATATGTAACAGCGTTTTATATTTATACGTGAACTATATAGATTACTGACAAAGACTGACAGTTAAATATTAATTACAATATCAAGTAAACATATCACGCATTCTAGATTGATAGAATTGGGTATCTTACACTTCCCTCAATTTTAACAATCTTTAATTCCCAAACCTCTGACACGATTATCAAACTTGATGCCCGACAAGGGCTTGGTAAGAACATCAGCTATCATTTCTTCAGTAGGAAGGAACTTGATGATAAGAGGACAGGTCTGAATCGCTTGACGAATAAAATGATGTTTGATGTCCACATGCTTTGTCCGCGAGTGGAAAACAGGATTTTCGACCAATTTCCCAGCTGATTGATTGTCGTTAAAAATGGTGATTTTGGACAAGGAGTCTAGACGAAGTTCTTTTACGAAGCTTGATAGATGAATAGCTTCTCGAATAGCTTCTGAGAGGCTTACATATTCAGCCTCTGTAAATGATAGAGATACGATCTTCTGTTTGCGCGATGTCCAAGATATTGCTGCTCCGGATAACGAAAACACGTATCCGGAATAGGATTTTCTGTCCAGGTTGCAGTTTCCCCAGTCCGCGTCTGCGTGTCCGAGGATTCCCTCATCGTTCTGCGTGTAGATCAGCTTCCGGTTCATGGTACCCTGGAGGTATCTCAGGATTCTCTTCGCTCATTGCCAATGCGTTTTACCATTGTAGCTGTTGAACTGGCTGAGCATAACAACTGCATGAGCGATGTCTGGGCGTGTCGCAATAGCGATGTACATCAAAGCTCCAATGAGTTCGCGGTAAGGATAACGAGTATCGTTTCCTTCGATGTCCTTTTCTCGTTCAAGTTTTGTACCAGATGCCAATGGAGATTTTACAGGCTTGCAGTCAGACATTTCGAACTTCCGAAGAATTTCCATAATGTATCCACTTTGGGCAATGGAAATCTTATTTCCGATTTGCTCGACTTCGATTCCAAGACAATATTTAATGTTTCCAAGGTCTTTAACTTGGTATTCAGATGAGAGTCTAGCTTTGATTTCTCTGACTCGTTTCGGGTTGTTAGAAGCAATCACAATATCATCCACGTAGATTAGGATGTAAGTACTTCCCCTGGAAGTATTGTCTACGTAAACACAGGAATCGGATGTCGTCTGCAATAATCCCAGTGATTTGAGAGTGTTGCTGAGTTTTGTGTGCCATTGTCTGCCAGCCTGACGTAATCCGTAAATTGCTTTGCGAAGTTTACAAACTTTGTCTCCGGAACTCAGTTCACGAAGCATTCGGTTAGACTTGGCCACAAGGATTTCATCCTTTTCAGTTACGACGATTCTTTCAAGAGCGTCTTTTATAAAGATTGGCTGCTCCATGTAAACGAGGGTATCCATGTCACCGTTGAGGTATGCTGTGGTTATATCCAACTGTGTGACTTGGAGTCCGAGTTTTGCGGATAGTGCCATTAACAATCGGAATGAATCTAGGCGTGCCACAGGAGCAAATGTGTTGGTGAAGTCTATACCGGGCCGTTGGGAAAATCCACGTGCAACAATTCGAGCCTTTCGTCTATCTAAACTCCTGTCCGGGTTGAATTTGTTGCGTAGGATGGTGCGGCACGAGATCACATTGTGATCCTTAGGTCTGTCGACTAACTCCCAAGTATCGTTTGCCACAAGGCACTTTGTTTCCGAACAGATAGCTTGAAACCACTCTTCTTTGTCTTCACTCTTCAATGCATCGTTGAGAGGAACTTCGATGGCGGTCATCACCTTGCAAGCATCTACTTCGGAATTTTCGACATCTTCGTTGACTTGAGCTAAAAGAAGTCCCTTATCTTCTTCCGCGTTCATAACGTCTACGTCATTTATAGATTCGTCGATCACTTCCTCATTGTATTGCTTTTTGGGACGACCTCTACTGCCAGTTTTGATCCATTTCCCGCGACCTCTCTTAGTTTTCGGTTTCGTCCCTACTCTCGCTGCATCTTCGACATTAGGATCTTCACGTTCACATCCACAATCCTGCAAAGGTTCCAAACCAACTTCGGAGTGAAGTTCTTCACGTTCATTGACGTGATCTTCGGCATGTTGAATCGGGTGATCAATGAAATCAATAATGCTTGCGTCCATTATGATTTCTCTGGAGATGCGATTTTCGGGTGAAATCTGAGAATGGTTACGACGTGAAAAATCATTCCCTGGTAGTTTGCCTTTTTCCTTCGGAAGACACGATTGAAATTCGTTCAGGAATTTGACATCTCGAGATATGTGAATTTTGCATTCGCTGGGTACATAAATTCGATAAGCTTTGGATTGATCAGCGTAACCAACGAAAAATCCAGCAATTCCTTTGGGCTCAAACTTCCCCTTTCCTCGAGACTTATCGAGTACGAAGGCTCGTTCGTCAAACGAGCGAAGGTGTGAGAGATCTTGGTTTTTCCCTGTCCATCTTTTCATAGGAATTATTCCGTCAGGCAACGACTTCGTGGGGCATCGATTTCGAACATAATTTGCTGTGGCGATAGCTTCTGCCCAAATTGATGGAGGCAACTTCGCGTCAATCTGCATACAACGCGCGGCTTCGACCAATGTACGGTTTTTCCGCTCGGCTACACCATTCTGTTGTGGAGTATGAGGCGCCGTAAGACGTTGTTGAATACCAGATGTTTTCAGTAGATTCTCCATTTCCTTGTTAACGAATTCGCCGCCATTATCAGACTGAATCGCTTTGATTCTTCGCCCGAGTTGATTTTCAACAAGATTTTTATAATCCTTGAATTTCTGCACGGCTTCGCTTTTGTTTTTCAGAAAATATACGAGGCAAACTCTGCTATAATCGTCTATGAAAGTTATGAAATAGCGTGCGCCCCCCGATGACTGCGTACGCATTGGCCCACATAAGTCCATATGTACTAGTTCCAGAAGCTCCTTAGAGAAACTTTCACGGGTTCCAAAAGGAGGCTAGTCATTTTTCCTGATATACATGACTCACATTTGATTTCTCTAACCTTTGCCATATGCTTCAAACCATTTACGTTCCCGTCCTTGGCGAGTATTGACAGGTCCCGTGCGTTCAGGTGCCCAAGGCGTCTATGCCACGTTTCAACATCGGTTTTGAGTTTCCTATTTTCATAGACGATATTCGCACGTTGATCGTACTTGCGTTCGCGGAGATAGAAAAAATCTCCAATGCGTTTGGCGATTAGCATTGTTTTACCGCATTGATCCGTCACAACTGCGCGCGATTTTTGAAAAGTAACGTCGTGCCCTTGATCCACAATTTTTGTGATTGACATGAGATTCGATCGTATGTCCGGCACATACAGTGTATTTTTTAATGTAACAACACTGGTCGGACTTTCAGCGATTTCAATACGTCCGTCACCTTTTTCGAATATGCGAGTTTCAGAATTGTTCGAAAGTTTCAGCGATCCTTCTTTAACTCTCGGGTATATGAAGGCACTTTCATTGAAACATAAATGCGATGTACATCCAGAATCCAAACACCAAAGATTGTCCGTATATTTCGACCTGCGAGCGTTGTCCATTGAATAGCACTTATAAGCTTCGTTTGACTTTTCTTTTTCGTTATTCTTCTTAAGCCAACATTCGCTTTCTTTATGTCCCTTTTTGTGACAATAACTGCACTTGTATCGAATTTTCCCGTCCGTTTTCGTTTTGTTTTGATTCCCATCACTTGCATAAGACTCGTTTTTGAAACAATTTGCGCCCGATTTACCTTTGTGCTGGAACCTACCGGACGATTTCTGAGTTTTCGCGAACATGATGCTGCCATTATCACTTGATTTTTGGCTTCTCGCATTGTGCTCCTCAATAATTTTTACCTTTAGGCCTTCAACATTAGGCAAATTATCTCGAGATTCGATGGCACATCGGAAATTCTCGAAACTGTTCGGCAAACTGTATAACAACATTATGGCAAGGAGCTCGTCATTTATATCGACGTTCATGGCTTTCAGCTTGTCTACGGCGTCGAAAAACTGGGCGAGATGCGTCGTGAGATCGTCGTCGTTTTGCATTTTCTGCTGCGTGAGACGTTTGAGGAGAGTTGCTTATCGCGCGGGTCCTTTCGAGGCATAAACAGATTCGAGTTTTTGCCATACCTTGCGAGAAGTAGTGCAGCCCCGAATTTGTGCGAGTTCCGAAGGGTTAATCGTTAGGATCAGGTCGGCCTTGGCTTTGCGATCGTTAGCTGTCCACGTCTTAACGGCGGCTTGTGTTCGCAGGAGATCCGCGCCTTCTCCTGTCTCGACGGGTTTCGGAATTTTGCCTGACACGTATCCCCAATTATCATTCTTCACGAGCAAAGCTTCAGCTTGAATACACCAAGTGTCATAATTGTCACGGGTGAGCGTTTCAAGTCTCGTCGTTGTCGCTGCGTACGCCATTTTCTTCGGCTGGTAGCTCGACTTTTCGCTTTCAAGTTCGCGGTGGTTTTCTCACTCGGTATTTCGTGTTTGCGAATTCACTTTTCGTATATCAACGCGTTTTATCGTGTTCGATTTCAATCTGGACCCATAACCTATAGGCGGGTATAACGCAGTGAAACACGATATGTAACAGCGTTTTATATTTATACGTGAACTATATGGATTACTGAAAAAGACTGACAGTTAAATATTAATTACAATATCAAGTAAACATATCACGCATTCTAGATTGATAGAATTGGGTATCTTACAATTAATTCGTGGATTTTTATTTATTTGATAAATTTATTGAAAATTTAATTTATTAACAAAAAAATACGGTTTCTTGCCTATAAAGTGTGGGGATTTAAAAATATTCTTGATTCGTGGATAATTAATTCGTGAATAATTTATTCGTGGATTTTTATATATTTAATAAATTTATTAAAAATTTAATTCATTAACAAAAAAATACGGTTTCCTGCTTATAAAGTGTGGGGATTTAAAAATATTTTAAATTCGTGGATAATTAATTCGTGGATTTTTAATTCGTGGATTTTTATTTATTTAATGAATTTATTGAAAATTTAATTTATTAATAAAAAAATACGGTTTCCTGTCTATGAAGTGTGGGGATTTAAAAATATTTTTAATTCGTGGATAATTAATTCGTGGATTTTTATTTATTTAATAAATTCATTGAAAATTCAATTAATTAACAAAAAAAATACGGTTTCCTTCCTATAAAGTGTGAGATTTTAAAAATATTCTCAATTCGTGGATAATTAATTCGTGGATTTTTATTTATTCAATAAATTTATCAAAAATTTAATTTATTAACAAAAAAATACGGTTTCCTGCCTATAAAGTGTGGGGATTTAAAAATATTTTTAATTCGTGGATAATTAATTCGTGGATAATCAATCCGTGGATTTTTATTTATTTAATAAATTCATTAAAAATTTAATTTATTAACAGAAAAATACGGTTTCCTGCCTATAAAGTGTGGGGATTTAAAAATATTCTTAATTCGTGGATTAATTTAATTTAATATTTTTTTGGGTCTAGGTTAATCCCTGTAGTTTTGATTATTATAGGTTGAGGCTATCAACCTGAACTTATCCAGGCGATGTTGTATTTATTTTTTTACACAATAGTTGCTTCTTTACCTATAATTTTATTTTTCTTATATATTCAAAATTTTTATTTTTCTTTAAATTTTTCAAATAATTTCGAGATTGATAGTTTAATTTTATTTGTATTAATGAGTATAGTATTTTTTGTTAAGTTTACTATATTTGTTGTTCATTTATGACTACCAAAGGCTCATGTTGAGGCCCCTGTTTCAGGTTCAATAATTTTAGCTGGGGTTATATTAAAATTAGGGGGGTATGGTTTAATTCGGTTTCTAAGGTTATTTGTTAAAATTGGGTTAATGTTTGGTAGTTTAATTTTAAATTTTTCATAATCAGGGCAATTGTTTTATCAATTCTTTGCTTACGTCAAGGCGATATAAAATCTTTAATTGCTCATTCTTCTGTTGTTCATATATCGTTAGTATTGGGGGGTATTTTGACTATAAAAACTTGAGGAATCTATGGTGCTTTAATTTTAATATTAGGTCATGGTGTTTGTTCTTCTGGACTATTCGGTCTAGTTAATTTAAATTATGAACGAATTTTAAGGCGAAGAGTTTATTTAAATAAGGGATTAATTAATTTTTTACCTTTATTAACATTTTGATGGTTTATGTTTTTAATTGGTAATATGGCAGCTCCTCCTACTTTGAATTTATTAGGAGAAATCAGTTTAATTAATAGATTAGTCAGATTATTTATCTATTTTATAATTTTAATTTTTTTTATTTCTTTTTTCAGAGCAGCTTATAGCATTTATTTGTCTTTTTTTTCTCAACATGGGAAAATTAACTTAGGAATATATTCTTATCTGGTAATTTCAGTTCGTGAAAAGTCTATTTTTTAGAGTTTAATATTGTGGAGTTAAATACTTGTGTGATTAATTTTATTATTATTTTAGATTGAATTTCAATACTTTTTTCAGGATTTGTTTTTTTTATTTCTTCTATAGTAGTAATATATATAGAAAGAATTATATGGAAGAAGAAATTTATTTTAAGCGATTTATTTTATTAGTTTTAGGGTTTGTGACTCCTATAATATTTATAATTTAAAGGCCTAATTTAATTTCCATTCTTTTGGGATGGGATGGTTTAGCTCCAATTTCTTATTGTTTAGTAATTTATTACCAAAATGTTAAATCTTTTAATGCTGGTATATCTTCTCTCTAACCGAGTAGGTGATGTATTAATTCTATTAAGAATTGCTTGGATAGTAAATTATGGAAATTGAAATTTTATATTTCATTTGGATTTGAATGATTGATTTATAGAATTTATTTTGTTATTAATAGTTTTAGCAGCTTTTACTTAAAGTGTTCAGATTCTTTTTCCAAGTTGGTTGCCTGCTGCAATAGCAGCTCCTACCCCTGTTTCTGCTTTAGTTCATTCTTCAACTTTGGTTACAGCAGGGGTTTATTTATAAATTCGTTTTAATATTTCTTTAAGGTTTTTATGTTGATTTATTAAATTCATTGGAATTATGACTATATTTATATCTGGAGTAGCTGCTAATCTGGAAAATGATTTAAAAAAAATTATTGCTTCATCTACTTTAAGACAGTTAGGGTTAATAATAAGAATCTTAGGTGTTGGGAACAATCTTCTTGCTTTTTTTCATCTTTTGACTCATGCTTTATTTAAAGCTTTACTTTTTATGTGTGCGGGTTCTATTATTCATTTAATGTTAGATTTTCAAGATATTCGTTTTATGGGTAATTTAATTAATAAAATACCTTTTACTTTAGTGTTTTTTAATTTAAGAAATTTATCTTTATGTGGTTTACCTTTTATATCAGGATTTTACTCAAAAGATTCAATTTTAGAATTTTATTCGTTTTCTTTATTTAATTTTATCTTATATTCAATTTTTTTAATTTCTTCAGGATTAACTGTGTCTTACAGAGTTCGTTCATCCATTTTATATTATTTAGATCTATTAAATTTTTAAGTTTAAGTTCATGGAAGGAAGAGAGAAATTATATACTGAAAAGAATATTAATTATATTCTTTGTTATAATTTTTCCTGGGAGATGATTATCTTGGATAATTTTAGAAATTTCTTTTTTTATTTTATTGCCTTATTTGATAAAAATTTCAGCTTCATTGTTTATTTTTATAGGGTTTATTTTGGGTGTACGTTTAAATAAAATAAATTTAAGGTGATTTATTTATTTTTTGAAGTTGAAAGTTCATTTATTTTTTGTTAATATGTGAAATTCAAGAATTTTAAGAATTTCAAGAATAAATTAAATTTCTTTAAAATGGAGAAAAATATTTTTTATGGTTTTAGACCATGGTTGGTTTGAATTTTATGGGGGTAGGGGATTAGTGAGTTTTAGAAGATTTAAGTCTCAGCAATTTCAGTATTTTTTAAAATATTTTTTGAAGTTTAATTTAACAATATTAATTTTATGAATTTTCATGATTTTTATTTTTTACTAATTTAAATAGCTTAAGAAGAGCGTAATATTGAAGATATTGAGGTAATTTATATTTTTAAATATTTACAAGAAAATTCTAATTTTATAATGAAAATATAACGTTTTTACGTAAACTATGTGAATTAGAAATATCAACATCTTTTTGCTGTGTAATAAGTTAGAAGCTCATAAGTATATTTCTTTAATTGGGAATAAATTCATTTAAATCATTAACAGTGATTAACCTCTTTTTTGGTTTCAATTAAATAAGGATTTCTGAAATCTGAATTTTAGGTCGAAACTAAAGGCAATGGATTGCTACTTATTTAAGATAAACTTTTCAGTATCTTTTAAATGCAACTCAAATGTTAATTTAACTATTATCCTAGAATTTTCATTTTAAGGTTCCTTGGTTTCATTCATGAAAGACTCCTAAAATTAAAATAATTATGAAAAAAAAATTAATAATAAATTTTTTATAAGAGAAATTTTATAAATATAGATGAAAGGAATAATCAGAGTAATTTCGATATCAAGAATAATAAAAATTATAGCAATTAAGAAAAATTGTAAAGAAAAAGGTAGGCGTGCTGAATTTTTAGGGTCAAATCCACATTCAAATGGTCTAAATTTTTCTCGATCTTTAAAGCTATTTTTTGAAATTAAATTGACTAATATCATTAAAATATTAGAAATTAGAATAATGATTAAAGTTAAATTTAAAATTAAAAAAATTATTTAAACTATTTAGTAGATTAATTGATTGGAAATCAATTGTAATAATTATACTATTTAAATATCTCCCTCATCAATAAATTGAAATGTGAAGGAATAATCAAACTTCATCTACAAAATGTCAGTATCAAGCAGCTGCTTCAAATCCAAAATGATGGGAGGGTCTAAAATGATTTAAATTCAATCGAAATACACAAATTAATAAGAATAATCTTCCAATTAAAACATGTAATCCATGGAACCCTGTTGCTATAAAGAATCTTCTTCCATAAGAAGAATCAGATATATTAAATGAAGCTTCTATATATTCAATTCCTTGTATAATTGAAAAATGAGCACCTAGAATAATAGTGATACTCAACCCTAGAAAGGCTTCTTTAAAGTTATTTTCTATCAAGGCATGGTGTGCCCATGTAACTGTCAATCCTGAGGAAAGGAGAATTAAAGTGTTGAGTAGCGGAATTATGGCAGGATCAAACGGTTTAATTCCTTTAGGGGGTCAAATTAAACCAATTTCTATTCTAGGGGTTAAACTTGCATGAAAATACCTTCAAAAAAATCTGATGAAAAAAAATTTCGGAAACAAGAGAAAGAATTATTCCGATTCGTAACCCTAGGTTTACTTTTAGTGCGTGATTTCCTTGAAGTGTAGTTTCACGAGTGACATCTCGTCATCATTGGTATATGATTGAAATGATAATAATAAAATTAATAAAAATAAATTTAGAATTAAAGAAATTAAATAAATCAATAATTCTTATTATAAATGAAAAAGTTACAAGGGAGCCTAATAAAGGTCAAGGTCCATATGTTACTAGAAGGAGAAAACGTAAGCTTGGATTATAGCAACAGCAGATTCCAGGATCATTAATAAGATTTGGGTAAAAATTAAAATCGTTAATAAAAAATTTAATAAATTACCTGTGTTTCCTTAAAGAGTTAGGAGTAAATGTCCTGCAATTATATTTGCTGAAAGTCGGATAGCTAAGGTTCCTGACCGGATTAAGTTTCTAATAGTTTCAATACAAATTATTAAAGGTATTAAAGCACGGGGTGTCCCTTGAGGTATTAGATGGGCTAATATATGGTATGTTTTTGTTAATCATCCAAATAATATGAATGAAACTTAGAGGTAGAGCTAAAGATAACGAAAAAGTTATATGTCTTGATCTTGTAAAAATATGAGGGTAAAGGTCTTAAAAATTGTTAATAAAAATAAAAACTAAAAGACTAATAAAAATTAGGGTTCTTGAATTTAATTTTACTAGAATTTTTAATTCTTTATGCAAAGCTTTAGAAATCAAATTCAAAAAATGGTTTAATCGGTTAGGAATAATTCAAAAAAGATAAGGAATTAGAATTGAAACAATTAAAGATCTCATTCAATTTAATGAAAGATTAAAAGGAGTTGTTGGATTGAAAGATGAAAAAAGATTTCTTATCATGTTCACTCAATTTGTTTATTGCATTTTTTTTTTAATTGAGAATAATTTATAGTTTAAATTGAAATATAAGATGATTATAATAAATAAATAAATTGAAATAAGAAAGATCATAAGGGAAAGCCAATTTAGAGGTATTATTTGAGGGATAAAAAGTTATTTTTAAAATTATTTCAGTTTGACAAACTAACGTTATGAATTAACTAAATTTTTCATTAGTAGTAGTTGTAAATTACTATAAGATGGTTTAAGAGACCAGTGCTTTCTTTCAGCCATCTAATGAGAATCTTTTCAGTCATTTAATAAAAAAAGATTGAGAAATTTTTTCTAGGCAAATTGGTATAAATCTATGGTTAGTTCCACAAATTTCTGAGCATTGTCCATAAAATAAACCAGTTTGTCTAAGGGTAAAACTGCCTTGGTTTAAACGGCCAGGGGAAGCGTCTATTTTGATGCCAATTGACGGGATAGTTCAAGAGTGAATTACATCAGTTGAGGAGGCTAACACACGGACTTGAGTTTCATAAGGTAAAATAATTCGGTTGTCAACTTCAATTAATCGGAAATAAAAGTTATTTAGTTCATTTGAAGGAATTATGTAAAAGTCAAATTCAATATTATTGAAATCTCTGTATTCGTAGGACCAGCACTATTGATGTCCTAAAGTTTTAATAGTAATTAAAGGGTTTCATACTTCATCAATTAAATAAATTAATTTTAGAGAGGGTAAGGCAATAAAAATTAATATTAGAGCTGGGAGAAAAGTTCAAATTAATTCAAGTAATTGAGCTTCAATTAAAAGATGGTTTCTATTTTCAATCATAAATAATTCTACTATCATGTAGGCGACAAGACATGTAATGAAATTTAAAATTGAGAGTGAATGGTCATGAAAGAAACTTAATTGTTTTGAAAGAAAAGAAGATCTATCTAGGAAAAAATTGGTTTTTCATGTAGCAATTCCTAACAAAAACATAGTTTTATTTATGTGGTTTAAATCCATTGCACTAATCTGCCATATTAGAAATTAGAAAGAATAGGGAGTTCTGAGTATCTATGCTCTATTGGAGGTCTTAATTGAAATCATTCAATTAAGGAGGGGAGATGAAGGGAGTAAAGTTTTATTCGATGAGAATGAAATCTTTCTCATATAATAAAAATTGAAAGAATAACTCTAATGGTTGAAATTATAGAGCCGATTGAGGAGATTTTATTTCATAAGGTGTAATCATCTGGGTAATCAGAATAACGTCAAGGCATACCTCTTAATCCTAAAAAATGTTGAGGAAAAAATGTTAAGTTTACTCCAATAAACATAGTTAAAAATTGAATTTTTAGAAGTGTGTTATTTAAAGAAAAATTAGTAAATAAGTTAAATCAATGGATTAGTCTTGCTATAATAGCAAAGACAGCTCCTATTGAAAGAACATAATGAAAGTGTGCTACTACACAATATGTGTCGTGAAGAACAATATCAATAGATGAATTAGCGAGAATTACTCCCGTAAGACCTCCAATTGTAAATAAAAATAAAAATCCTAAAGCTCATAAAAAAGAGGGGCTGTAGTTGAATTGAGTTCCATGAAGAGTAGCTAGCCAAGAAAAAATTTTGATACCTGTTGGTACTGCGATAATTATTGTAGCTGAAGTAAAATATGCTGGTGTATCAACATCTATCCCTACTGTGAATATGTGGTGTGCTCAGACTACAAACCCTAAAATTCCAATTGTTATTACAGCATAAATTATGCCTAATCTTCCAAAGGCATTTTTTTATTTCTTTCTTGGCTAATAATATGTGAGATTAGACCAAACCCAGGAAGAATTAGAATATAAACTTCTGGATGTCCAAAAATCAGAATAAGTGTTGGTACAAAATTGGGTCTCCTCCGCCTGCAGGGTCAAAAAATGAGGTATTAATATTACGGTCTGTTAAAAGTATCGTAATTGCTCCAGCTAAGACTGGGAGGGAAAGAAGAAGAAGAATCGCTGTAATAAAAACAGATCAAACAAAAAGAGGAATTAGTTTAAATTCTATGTTGAAAGCTCGTATATTAATAATAGTGGAAATGAAATTAATCGCTCCTAAAATTGATGAGATTCCAGCCATATGTAGTCTAAAAATAGCTAAGTCTACCGATGATCCTCTATGAGCCAAGTTTCTAGACAATGGTAATAATCTTAAAGAAGGTGGGAGAAGCCAGAATCTTATATTATTCAATCGAGGGAAGGCCATATCAGGGGCACCAATTATTAAAGGAACAAGTCAATTTCCAAATCCTCCAATTATTACTGGTATAACTATAAAAAAAATTATAATACAAGCATGGGCTGTAACAATAACATTATAAATTTGGTCGTTTTCATTTAATGTTCTTAATTCAAGTCGAATTAAAACACTTAGTGATGTCCCAACTAATCCTGCTCAAAGTCCAAACAGAAAGTATAAAGTTCCAATATCTTTATGATTTGTGGAAAGAAATCATTTATTCGATAAAAAGGCTGATTTAGGCGATAAATTGTAAACTTATTTAAGAATTAAATTCCTTTATCAAGTCTTATAATTCAAATTGCAAATTTGAAAAATAAACCCTGAGGCTTGAATAATTTTCATTGACAAATTTGAAGGTTGTAAGTTTATTTAACTCAAATCCTTAGAGTTGGTTTATTGGACAAGTAAAAATCACTAGTAATGAGATATTAGGAAAATTAAAAAAATAAATTGAAAATTTGAAATTAATTTCTTTAAAAGGCTTTGTGGATCTTGAAATTGTTATTGATTGGAATATTAGCCGGATATAAAAGTAAATAGTTGAAAGAGTTGAAATAATTATAAAAAGGACTAGAGTAAATAATTTAAATTGAATTGAAGAATTCATAAGAAGTCACTTAGGTATAAATCCTAAAAGACACTTAAAGAAAAGAGGTTTAGAAAAACAAATAGTTCAAACCAATTTCTTGACATTAAATTTTTAAATAATTGTGATATAAAATTGATTCTATGAAAAAAAATATTGTGACTAAGCTTAATGCTATAAAAGAATATATTAAGAAATAGATGAATCAAATTGATTGATTCAGTATTATTAAGGTTAGCATCCAACCAATGTGGTTAATAGAAGAAAAAGCTAAGATTTTCTTCATTCTTATTTGATTTCATCCGTTTACTCTTCTTACAATAAGGCATCTTAATACAAATAAAATAATAAATGAAAAATTTAAATTGTATATGTAATATAATTTGGTGGTATTTGGTGGGAGTTTGTACAGCTGTGCATTTGTATGAAGCTGCAGCTCAGTTAGTAATAAGATTTCGTAAAGAGTGGATGATAATAGTAGAACGGATAAAGACTTATTGTTTCGATTCTCTTCACAGGTAATTCAGTTGTTACTTTAGTTTTCGTTAATTTGAATAAATCTCTTCACAGTGCATCGAAGATAAGTTTCATTAAACCCGATTTCAATAAGTGGAAACGAGATTATAAATCGAAACAATCGATATGTCGATAGCTGTTCAAGTACAACTCGCCGTTGTTGCAGAACCAGATGGCAAAACAATGAAGATAAGATTAATTTCCATAACGGAAACTGGCAGTTCGGTGAGGTATTTATTTCCTCCCGAATATCAATCGTTAAATCAACATTTGGAACTTTCTGGAATAAAAACAATTAAAATGGCGTGTTCAGCGTTGAAGAAAAAAAATCAATTCCGGAATGTTAAGGTCACACTGCCTGCAGAAATAGTTTCTTTATATAAGGATAATGATGGAAACTTTGTTTTCAATGGTTTTTTCCTCGAAGAACTTAGTTTGTCTGATAATCAGGATGAGTTAAAAGCCGAATCAATTTCCCAAACACGGCAGACAAAGAACGAGTTGGGATTGGTGCCTAACTCTTTTGTACTAGATATCTTCAAAGGAAAATCTCAAAGTGCAGAATACTGGCTTCAAGATTTCGAGAATGAATGTGATCGTTACAACATCGATTCGGATGAGAAAAGGATAGCGGCAATTCGTTTATTTTTGGACGAAGCTGGAAAAGATTGGTTTTCGGCAGCTAAGGTTAATCTTACGATGACAGCAGATTGGGAATCATGGCGCAATTCATTTTTGGAGACGTTTGCAGATAAAGGATGGAATAATGTGAGAATGGCATTTAATTTTAAATTTTTGGGAGGCACTCTCTTAGATTACGCCTTAAAAAAAGAAAAACTTCTTTTGGAAGTTGATCATGAAATATCTATAAAAACTAGAATGAATTTGATAGTATTAGGATTACCAATTTATATTCAAGATAGATTAGATAGGGGACAACTTCAAACAACGGAAAATTTAATGAGTCACTTGCGCAAATTAGAGTCTTTAGTGAATAAGAAACATTTAGTATTAGATAATAGAAAGAGTCATTATATCGATTCAAAAAAAAATTCCAGTATAAATGTCGATGAAAGAAAACCTTGTACCATTTGTGATCGATTGGGCAAACCAGGACGTTATCACCCAATTGAACTATGTCGTAATAAAACTAAAAACAGTAATATTAAAATGGTAAATAATTTTGAAATGGAAGAAACTGTCAATGCCGAGATTGCTAATGAAAAAAAAAACTAGTTATCGCACCACTGATAAAAATAGATGTACGTCTGGAAAATAAAATAAATATAATAGCGGTTTATGATACCGGATCAAACATAACTCTCATAAATAAAAATATCATTGATAAAATTCAACACAAGACTTTTGAGAAAAGAAATACATTCAGAACAATCGGTGGTGCACAATTCAGTAATAGTATAGTTAAAATTACTTTAAGAATAGGAGAAATTGAGGATATTATGGACGCTTTTGTTGTCAATAGCAAAGAATTTTCTTATGATATGCTTCTAGGATTAGATTCAATAAAGAAATTTAATTTAATTCAGGACGAAAAACTTGAAATCTACCAAAAATTCGCGAATACGGTTAACAAAATCCCTATACCTGATATAGATATGAAGTATTCTGATACAGTAGTGAATTATAATGAAAATATAGAAGTATCTCAATTTAAAACTAATTTGGATAATTTAGATGAAGAAAAAAAAATCCTTTACTTAAATTAATCGGAAAATATAATTCGATATTTGCGAAAAATAAATTTGATATAGGAAGGGTCAAAAATCATGAAGCTCAAATAAAATTGCTTGAAAACAAATATGTTTCAAAGAAGCCCTATAGATGTTCAAGTCTGGATCAATTAGAAATAGAACAACAAATAGCTGAATTGCTAAAAGCTGATCTTATAGAAGAATCGAGCTCTCCATTTGCCGCGCCAGTTACTTTAGCCTTTAAAAGAGAAGACGGAAGAAAGACACGTTTATGTATCGATTTCAGAGAATTAAATAAATTGGTCATACCCGAATCTCAACCCTTTCCTCTGATAGATGATATTATTTTGAAAACTCGAAATTGTCAATGGTTCACCGCGTTAGATATAAATTCCGCGTTTTGGTCGATTCCTATCAGAGTAAAAGATAGAAGAAAAACTGCTTTTGTTACACAAGAGGGTCACTGGCAGTGGAAATGTTTGCCTTTTGGACTTAAAAGTTCTCCCGCCATATTTCAAAGAATATTAAGCAATATAATACGAAGAAATGATTTGCAGATGTTCTGCATAAATTATATAGATGATATCTTGGTTTTCTCTGAATCTTTTGAGGAACATCTTGTACATTTAGAGAAACTTCTAGAAGCGGTTTATAGGGAAGGTTTTCGATTGAAACTTTTAAAATGTAGTTTCGCGAAGAACTCTATCAAGTACTTGGGGCATGTAATCGAAAATAACACAGTTAGACCACTGAACGACAACTTAATATCTATTCGGGAATTTCCTAGACCTAAAAACAGAAAAAACGTACGACAGTTTCTTGGTAAGATCAATTTTTATCATAAGTATATAAAAAATAGTACACAGATCCTAGAACCTTTACATAATCTGCTGAGAAAAAATACAGCTTATATATGGAACGAACGTTGTGAAAATTCATTCCGAGAAATAAAAGAATACCTCTGTAAAGCACCAATTTTGACTATTTTTGATAAGAATTTACCCATTTATATTTATACAGATGCTAGCATAGAAGGAATTGGTGCAGTTTTGAAACAAAAACAAAAAAATGGTGAAATATTGCCAGTTGCTTATTTTTCAAGAAAGTTATCTGCTGTGCAGAGAAAAAAAAAGGCAATCTATTTAGAATGTCTCGCAATAAAAGAGGCCATAAAATTCTGGCAATATTGGCTGATTGGTTCAAAATTCATTGTGTTCTGTGATCATAAACCGTTGCAAAATTTGAATATAAAATCACGTACTGACGAAGAACTTGGAAACATGATTTATTATTTATCCCAATATGATTTTGTAGTCAAATACTATCCAGGAGAAACTAATTTGGAGGCAGATTGTCTCTCTAGAAATGCAGTATTAGACTTTTCAGAAGATTCGAACGATGTGATAAAAGTTGTTAATATAATAGAAATATCTGACCTAAAAACAGATCAAAAAAATAACGAATATATCATTAGAAAAGAAAAGAAAATTAAAAATAGAAACGGAATTATTTATAAACAGTTAAAAGGGGTAGATAGAATTTTTATATCCGAAAAATTGGGAAGTTCTTTTGTAGAGAAAATTCATAAGCATTTTGGGCATATAGGGAGTCATCAAATTTTACTGAAACTCCGTCCCTTCTATTACTTCAAAAATATGGATCTCATAGTGAGTAATTTTTGTAGATCGTGTCAGATTTGTGTTAAAAATAAATCGCGTAGAGAAAGAAGGTATGGTCTTCTTTCGCTTCTTGGACCAGCAAGTGAACCTTTCCAAATTATGTCATTGGACACAATACTACTCAAATTACCAACCTCAAATTCGATCACTACTCAAATTACCAACCTCGAATTCGATCACTACCCAAATTACCAACCTCGAATTCGATCACTACTCAAATAACCGACCTCGAATTCAATCACTACTCAAATTCCGACCTCGAATTCAATCACTACTCAAATTACCGACCTCAAATTCGATTGCTACTCAAATTACCGACCTCAAATTCAATCGCTAATCAAATTACCGACCTCAAATTCGATCACTACTCAAATTAACAACCTCGAATTCGATCGCTACTCAAATAACCAACCTCGAATTCAATCGCTACTCAAATTACCGACCTCGAATTCGATCACTACTCAAATTATCAACCTCGAATTCGATCGCTACTCAAATTACCAACCTCGAACTCAATTACTACTCAAATTACCAACCTCGAATTCGATCGCTACTCAAATTACCAACCTCGAATTCAATCGTTACTCAAATTACCGACCTCGAATTCGATCACTACTCAAATTACCCACCTCGAATTCGATCGCTACTCAAATTACCAACCTCAAATTCGATCACTACTGAAATTACCAACCTCAAATTCGATCACTACTCAAATTACCAACATCGAATTCAATCGCTACTCAAATTACCGACCTCGAATTCGATCACTACTCAAATTACCAACCTCGAATTCAATCGCTACTCAAATTAAAAACCTCGAATTCAATCACTAGTCACATTACCAACCTCGAATTCAATCGCTACTCAAATTACCAACCTCGAATTCAACCACTACTCAAATAACCAACCTCAAATTCGAATGCTACTCAAATTACCGACCTCGAATCCAATCGCTACTGAAATTACCGACCTCGAATTCAATCACTACTCAAATACCAACCTCGAATTCGATCGCTATTCAAATTATCAACCTCGAATTCGATCGCTACTCAAATTACCAACCTCGAATTCAATCACTACTCAAATTACCGACCTCAAATTCGATCGCTACTCAAATTACCGACCTCAAATTCGATCACTACTCAAATTACCAACCTCGAATTCGATTACAACTCAAATTACCAACCTCGAATTCAATCACTACTCAAATTACCGACCCCAAATTCGATCGCTACTCAAATAACCGACCTCAAATTCGATCACTTTTCAAATTACCAACCTCAAATCCGATCACTACTCAAATTACCAACCTCAAATTCAATCGCTACTCAAATTACGAACCTCGAATTCACTCACTACCCAAATTACCAACCTCGAATTCGATTGCTACTCAAATTACTGACCTCGAATTCAATCACTACTCAAATTACCGACCTCAAATTCGATCACTACTCAAATTACCAACCTCGAATTCGATTACAACTCAAATTACCAACCTCAAATTCAATCGCTACTCAAATTACGAACCTCGAATTCACTCACTACCCAAATTACCAACCTCGAATTCGATTGCTACTCAAATTACTGACCTCGAATTCAATCACTACTCAAATTACCAACCTCGAATTCGATCGCTACTCAAATTACCAACCTCGAATTCGATCACTACTCAAATTACCAACCTCAAATTCGATCACTTCTCAAATTACCAACATCGAATTCAATCGCTACTCAAATTACCGATCTCGAATTCGACCACTACTCAAATTACCAACCTCGAATTCGATCACTACTCAAATTACCAACCTCGAATTCGATAGCTACTCAAATTACAAACCTCAAATTCGATCACTTCTCAAATTACCAACCTCGAATTCAATCGCTACTCAAATTACCAACCTCGAATTCAATCACTAGTCAAATAACCAACCTCGAATTCAATCGCTACTCAAATTACCAACCTCGAATTCAACCACTACTCAAATAACCAACCTCAAATTCGATTGCTACTCAAATTACCGACCTCGAATACAATCGCTACTGAAATTACCGACCTCGAATTCAATCACCACTCAAATACCAACCTCGAATTCGATCGCTATTCAAATTACCAACCTCGAATTCAATCGCTACTCAAATTACCAACCTCGAATTCAATCGCTACTCAAATTACCAACCCCGAATTCGATCGCTACTCAAATTACCAACCTCGAATTCAATCGCTACTCAAATAACCGACCTCGAATTCGATCATTACTCAAATTATCAACCTCGAGTTCGATCGCTACTCAAATTACCAACCTCGAATTCAATCACTACTCAAATTACCAACCTCGAATTCGATCGCTACTCAAATTACCAACCTCGAATTCAATCGCTATTCAAATTACCGACCTCTAATTCGATCACTACTCAAATTACCAACCTCGAACTCGATCGCTACTCAAATTACCAACCTCGAATTCGATCACTACTCAAATTACCAACCTAGAATTCAATCACTACTCAAATTACCGACCTAAAATTCGATCGCAACTCAAATTACCGACCTCAAATTCGATCGCTACTCAAATTACCGACCTCGAATTCGATCACTACTCAAATTACCAACCTCGAATTCGATCGCTACTCAAACTACCAACCTCAAATTCGATCACTTCTCAAATTACCAACCTCGAATTCAATCGCTACTCAAATTACCGACCTCAAATTCGATCGCTACTCAAATTACCAACCTCGAATTCAATCGCTATTCAAATTACCGACCTCTAATTCGATCACTACTCAAATTACCAACCTCGAACTCGATCGCTACTCAAATTACCAACCTCGAATTCGATCACTACTCAAATTACCAACCTAGAATTCAATCACTACTCAAATTACCGACCTAAAATTCGATCGCAACTCAAATTACCGACCTCAAATTCGATCGCTACTCAAATTACCGACCTCGAATTCGATCACTACTCAAATTACCAACCTCGAATTCGATCGCTACTCAAACTACCAACCTCAAATTCGATCACTTCTCAAATTACCAACCTCGAATTCAATCGCTACTCAAATTACCGACCTCAAATTCGATCGCTACTAAAATTACCGACCTCAAATTCGATCGCTACTCAAATAACCGACCTCGAATTCGATCCCTACTCAAATTACCAACCTCAAATTCGATCACTACTCAAATTACCAACCTCGAATTCAATCACTATTTAAATTACCGACCTCAAATTCGATCGCTACTCAAATTACCGACCTCAAATTCGATCGCTACTCAAATTACCAACCTCGAATTCGATCACTTCTCAAATTACCAACCTCGAATTCAATCACTACTCAAATTACAGACCTCAAATTCGATCGCTACTCAAATTACCGACCTCAAAAATATTTAAATATTTTAAAAATATTTTTAATTCGTGGATAATAAATTCGTGGATTTTTATTTATTCAATAAATTTAATAAAAATCTAATTTATTAATAAAAACATACGGTTTCCTTCCTATAAAGTGTGGGGATTTGAAAATATTTTTAATTAGGGGATAATTAATTCGTGGATTTTTATTTATTTAATGAATTTATCAAAAATCTAATTTATTAACAAAAAAATGGGGTTTCCTCCCTATAAAGTGTGAGGATTCAAAAATATTTTTAATTCGTGGATAATTAATTCGTGGATTTTTATTTATTTAATAAATTTATTGAAAATTTAATTTATTAACAAAAAAATACGGTTTCCCGCCTATAAAGTGTGGGGATTCAAAAATATTCTTAATTCGTGGGTAATTAATTCGTGGATAATTAATTCGTGGATTTTTATTTATTCAATAAATTTATTGAAAATTTAATTTATTAACAAAAAAATACGGTTTCTTGCCTATAAAGTGTGGGGATTCAAAAATATTTTTAATTCGTGGATAATTGATTCTAGGATAATTTATTCGTGGATTTTTATTTATTTAATAAATTTATTGAAAATTTAATTTATTGACAAAAAAATACGGTTTCTTGCCTATAAAGTGTGGGGATTTAAAAATATTTTTAATTCGTGGATAATTGATTCTAGGATGATTTATTCGTGGATTTTTATTTATTTAACAAATTTATTGAAAATTTAATTTATTAACAAAAAAATACGGTTTCCTGCCTATAAAAGGTGGGGATTTAGAAATATTTTAAAATCGTGGAAAATTAATTCGTGGATTTTTAATTCGTGGATTTTTATTTATTTAATGAATTTATTGGAAATTTAATTTATTAACATAAAAATACGGTTTCCTGCCTATAAAGTGTGGGGATTTAATAATTTTTTTAATTCGTGGATAATTAATTCGTGGATTTTTATTTATTTAATGAATTTATCAAAGATTTAATTGATCAACAAAAAAAACGGTTTCCTGCCTCTAAAATGTGAGGATTTAAAAATATTTTTGATTCGTGGATAATTATTCCGTGGATAATTATTTCGTGGATTTTTATTCATTCAATAAATTTATTAAAAATTTGATTTATTGAAAGAAAATACGGTTTCCTGCCTATAAAGTGTGGGAATTTAAAAATATTTTTGATTCGTGGATGATTAATTCGTGGATAATTAATTCGTGGATTTTTATTCATTTAATAAATTAATTAAAATTTAATTTATCAACAAAAAAATACGGTTTCCTGCCCATAAAGTGTGAGGATTCAAAAATATCTTTAATTCGTGGATAATTAATTCGTGGGTCTTTAATTCGTGGATTTTCATTTATTCAATAAATTTATTAGAAATTTAATTTATTAACAAAAAAATACGGATTCCTGCCTATAGAGTGTGGGGATTGGAAAATATTTTTAATTCGTGGATAATTAATTCGTGGATTTTCATTTACTAAAAAAATTCATTAAAAATTTAATTTATTAACAAAAAAATACGGTTTCCTTCCCATAAAGTGTGAGGATTCGAAAATATTTTTAATTCGTGGATAATTAATTCGTGAATTTCTATTTATTTAATAAATTTATCAAAAATTTGATTCATCAACAAAAAAATACGGTTTCCTGCCTATAAAGTGTAGGGATTTGAAAATATTTTTGATTCGTGGGTAATTAATTCGTGGATTTTTATTTATTCAATAAATTTATTGAAAATTTAATTTATTAACAGAAAAATACGGTTTCTTGCCTATAAAGTGTGGGGATTTAAAAATATTTTTAATTCCTGGATAATTAACTCGTGGATAATTTATTCGTGGATTTCCGTTTATTTAATAAATTTTTCAGAAATTTAATTCATTAACAAAAAAATACGGTTTCCTGCCTATAAATTGTGGGGATTTAAAAATATTTTAAATTCGTGGATAATTAATTCGTGGATTTTTAATTCGTGGATTTTTATTTATTCAATGAATTTATTGAAAATTTAATTCATTAACAAAAAAAAATGGTTTCCTGCCTATAAAGTGTGGGGATTTAATAATTTTTTTGATTCGTGGATAATTGATTCGTGGATTTTTATTTATTTAATGAATTTATTAAAGATTCAATTTATCAACAAAAAATACGGTTTCCTGCCCATAAAGTGTGAGGATTTAAAAAAATTTTTGATTCGTGGATAATTATTTCGTGGATTTTTATTTATTTAATAAATTTATTGAAAATTTAATTTATTGAAAAAGAATACGGTTTCCTGCCCATAAAGTGTGGGAATTTAAAAATATTTTTAATTCGTGGATAATTAATTCGTGGATTTTCATTCATTTAATAAATTAATTAAAAATTTAATTTATCAACAAAAAAATACGGTTTCCTGCCGATAAAGTGTTTGGATTTAAAAATATTTTTAATCCGTGGATAATTAATTCGTGGATTTTCATTTATTCAATAAATTCATCCAACAATTAATTTATTAACAAAAAAATACGGTTTCCTGCCTATAAAGTGTGGGGATTTAAAAATATTTTCAATTCGTGGATAATTAATTCGTGGATTTTCGTTTATTCAATAAATTTATTAAAAATTTAATTCATTACCAAAGAAATACGGTTTCCTGCCTATAAAGTGTGGGGAGTTAAAAATATTTTTAATTCGTGGATAATTAATTCGTGGATTTTCATTTATTCAATAAATTTATCAAAGATTTAATTTATTAAAAAAAAATACGGTTTCCTGCCTATAAAGTGTGGGGATTCAAAAATTTTTTCAACTCGTGGATAATTAATTCGTGGATTTTTATTTATTTAATGAATTTATTAAAAATCTAATTTATTAACAAAAAAATACGGTTTCTTGCCTATAAAGTGTGGGGATTTGAAAATTTTTTTAATTCGTGGATAATTAATATAGGCGGGTATAACGCAGTGAAACACGATATGTAACAGCGTTTTATATTTATACGTGAACTATATAGATTACTGACAAAGACTGACAGTTAAATATTAATTACAATATCAAGTAAACATATCACGCATTCTAGATTGATAGAATTGGGTATCTTACACTTCCCCTCAATTTTAACAATCTTTAATTCCCAAACCTCTGACACGATTATCAAACTTGATGCCCGACAAGGGCTTGGTAAGAACATCAGCTATCATTTCTTCAGTAGGAAGGAACTTGATGATAAGAGGACAGGTCTGAATCGCTTGACGAATAAAATGATGTTTGATGTCCACATGCTTTGTCCGCGAGTGGAAAACAGGATTTTCGACCAATTTCCCAGCTGATTGATTGTCGTTAAAAATGGTGATTTTGGACAAGGAGTCTAGACGAAGTTCTTTTACGAAGCTTGATAGATGAATAGCTTCTCGAATAGCTTCTGAGAGGCTTACATATTCAGCCTCTGTAAATGATAGAGATACGATCTTCTGTTTGCGCGATGTCCAAGATATTGCTGCTCCGGATAACGAAAACACGTATCCGGAATAGGATTTTCTGTCCAGGTTGCAGTTTCCCCAGTCCGCGTCTGCGTGTCCGAGGATTCCCTCATCGTTCTGCGTGTAGATCAGCTTCCGGTTCATGGTACCCTGGAGGTATCTCAGGATTCTCTTCGCTCATTGCCAATGCGTTTTACCATTGTAGCTGTTGAACTGGCTGAGCATAACAACTGCATGAGCGATGTCTGGGCGTGTCGCAATAGCGATGTACATCAAAGCTCCAATGAGTTCGCGGTAAGGATAACGAGTATCGTTTCCTTCGATGTCCTTTTCTCGTTCAAGTTTTGTACCAGATGCCAATGGAGATTTTACAGGCTTGCAGTCAGACATTTCGAACTTCCGAAGAATTTCCATAATGTATCCACTTTGGGCAATGGAAATCTTATTTCCGATTTGCTCGACTTCGATTCCAAGACAATATTTAATGTTTCCAAGGTCTTTAACTTGGTATTCAGATGAGAGTCTAGCTTTGATTTCTCTGACTCGTTTCGGGTTGTTAGAAGCAATCACAATATCATCCACGTAGATTAGGATGTAAGTACTTCCCCTGGAAGTATTGTCTACGTAAACACAGGAATCGGATGTCGTCTGCAATAATCCCAGTGATTTGAGAGTGTTGCTGAGTTTTGTGTGCCATTGTCTGCCAGCCTGACGTAATCCGTAAATTGCTTTGCGAAGTTTACAAACTTTGTCTCCGGAACTCAGTTCACGAAGCATTCGGTTAGACTTGGCCACAAGGATTTCATCCTTTTCAGTTACGACGATTCTTTCAAGAGCGTCTTTTATAAAGATTGGCTGCTCCATGTAAACGAGGGTATCCATGTCACCGTTGAGGTATGCTGTGGTTATATCCAACTGTGTGACTTGGAGTCCGAGTTTTGCGGATAGTGCCATTAACAATCGGAATGAATCTAGGCGTGCCACAGGAGCAAATGTGTTGGTGAAGTCTATACCGGGCCGTTGGGAAAATCCACGTGCAACAATTCGAGCCTTTCGTCTATCTAAACTCCTGTCCGGGTTGAATTTGTTGCGTAGGATGGTGCGGCACGAGATCACATTGTGATCCTTAGGTCTGTCGACTAACTCCCAAGTATCGTTTGCCACAAGGCACTTTGTTTCCGAACAGATAGCTTGAAACCACTCTTCTTTGTCTTCACTCTTCAATGCATCGTTGAGAGGAACTTCGATGGCGGTCATCACCTTGCAAGCATCTACTTCGGAATTTTCGACATCTTCGTTGACTTGAGCTAAAAGAAGTCCCTTATCTTCTTCCGCGTTCATAACGTCTACGTCATTTATAGATTCGTCGATCACTTCCTCATTGTATTGCTTTTTGGGACGACCTCTACTGCCAGTTTTGATCCATTTCCCGCGACCTCTCTTAGTTTTCGGTTTCGTCCCTACTCTCGCTGCATCTTCGACATTAGGATCTTCACGTTCACATCCACAATCCTGCAAAGGTTCCAAACCAACTTCGGAGTGAAGTTCTTCACGTTCATTGACGTGATCTTCGGCATGTTGAATCGGGTGATCAATGAAATCAATAATGCTTGCGTCCATTATGATTTCTCTGGAGATGCGATTTTCGGGTGAAATCTGAGAATGGTTACGACGTGAAAAATCATTCCCTGGTAGTTTGCCTTTTTCCTTCGGAAGACACGATTGAAATTCGTTCAGGAATTTGACATCTCGAGATATGTGAATTTTGCATTCGCTGGGTACATAAATTCGATAAGCTTTGGATTGATCAGCGTAACCAACGAAAAATCCAGCAATTCCTTTGGGCTCAAACTTCCCCTTTCCTCGAGACTTATCGAGTACGAAGGCTCGTTCGTCAAACGAGCGAAGGTGTGAGAGATCTTGGTTTTTCCTGTCCATCTTTTCATAGGAATTATTCCGTCAGGCAACGACTTCGTGGGGCATCGATTTCGAACATAATTTGCTGTGGCGATAGCTTCTGCCCAAATTGATGGAGGCAACTTCGCGTCAATCTGCATACAACGCGCGGCTTCGACCAATGTACGGTTTTTCCGCTCGGCTACACCATTCTGTTGTGGAGTATGAGGCGCCGTAAGACGTTGTTGAATACCAGATGTTTTCAGTAGATTCTCCATTTCCTTGTTAACGAATTCGCCGCCATTATCAGACTGAATCGCTTTGATTCTTCGCCCGAGTTGATTTTCAACAAGATTTTTATAATCCTTGAATTTCTGCACGGCTTCGCTTTTGTTTTTCAGAAAATATACGAGGCAAACTCTGCTATAATCGTCTATGAAAGTTATGAAATAGCGTGCGCCCCCCGATGACTGCGTACGCATTGGCCCACATAAGTCCATATGTACTAGTTCCAGAAGCTCCTTAGAGAAACTTTCACGGGTTCCAAAAGGGAGGCTAGTCATTTTTCCTGATATACATGACTCACATTTGATTTCTCTAACCTTTGCCATATGCTTCAAACCATTTACGTTCCCGTCCTTGGCGAGTATTGACAGGTCCCGTGCGTTCAGGTGCCCAAGGCGTCTATGCCACGTTTCAACATCGGTTTTGAGTTTCCTATTTTCATAGACGATATTCGCACGTTGATCGTACTTGCGTTCGCGGAGATAGAAAAAATCTCCAATGCGTTTGGCGATTAGCATTGTTTTACCGCATTGATCCGTCACAACTGCGCGCGATTTTTGAAAAGTAACGTCGTGCCCTTGATCCACAATTTTTGTGATTGACATGAGATTCGATCGTATGTCCGGCACATACAGTGTATTTTTTAATGTAACAACACTGGTCGGACTTTCAGCGATTTCAATACGTCCGTCACCTTTTCCGAATATGCGAGTTTCAGAATTGTTCGAAAGTTTCAGCGATCCTTCTTTAACTCTCGGGTATATGAAGGCACTTTCATTGAAACATAAATGCGATGTACATCCAGAATCCAAACACCAAAGATTGTCCGTATATTTCGACCTGCGAGCGTTGTCCATTGAATAGCACTTATAAGCTTCGTTTGACTTTTCTTTTTCGTTATTCTTCTTAAGCCAACATTCGCTTTCTTTATGTCCCTTTTTGTGACAATAACTGCACTTGTATCGAATTTTCCCGTCCGTTTTCGTTTTGTTTTGATTCCCATCACTTGCATAAGACTCGTTTTTGAAACAATTTGCGCCCGATTTACCTTTGTGCTGGAACCTACCGGACGATTTCTGAGTTTTCGCGAACATGATGCTGCCATTATCACTTGATTTTTGGCTTCTCGCATTGTGCTCCTCAATAATTTTTACCTTTAGGCCTTCAACATTAGGCAAATTATCTCGAGATTCGATGGCACATCGGAAATTCTCGAAACTGTTCGGCAAACTGTATAACAACATTATGGCAAGGAGCTCGTCATTTATATCGACGTTCATGGCTTTCAGCTTGTCTACGGCGTCGAAAAACTGGGCGAGATGCGTCGTGAGATCGTCGTCGTTTTGCATTTTCTGCTGCGTGAGACGTTTGAGGAGAGTTGCTTATCGCGCGGGTCCTTTCGAGGCATAAACAGATTCGAGTTTTGCCATACCTTGCGAGAAGTAGTGCAGCCCCGAATTTGTGCGAGTTCCGAAGGGTTAATCGTTAGGATCAGGTCGGCCTTGGCTTTGCGATCGTTAGCTGTCCACGTCTTAACGGCGGCTTGTGTTCGCAGGAGATCCGCGCCTTCTCCTGTCTCGACGGGTTTCGGAATTTTGCCTGACACGTATCCCCAATTATCATTCTTCACGAGCAAAGCTTCAGCTTGAATACACCAAGTGTCATAATTGTCACGGGTGAGCGTTTCAAGTCTCGTCGTTGTCGCTGCGTACGCCATTTTCTTCGGCTGGTAGCTCGACTTTTCGCTTTCAAGTTCGCGGTGGTTTTCTCACTCGGTATTTCGTGTTTGCGAATTCACTTTTCGTATATCAACGCGTTTTATCGTGTTCGATTTCAATCTGGACCCATAACCTATAGGCGGGTATAACGCAGTGAAACACGATATGTAACAGCGTTTTATATTTATACGTGAACTATATGGATTACTGAAAAAGACTGACAGTTAAATATTAATTACAATATCAAGTAAACATATCACGCATTCTAGATTGATAGAATTGGGTATCTTACAATTAATTCGTGGATTTTTATTTATTTGATAAATTTATTGAAAATTTAATTTATTAACAAAAAAATACGGTTTCTTGCCTATAAAGTGTGGGGATTTAAAAATATTCTTGATTCGTGGATAATTAATTCGTGAATAATTTATTCGTGGATTTTTATATATTTAATAAATTTATTAAAAATTTAATTCATTAACAAAAAAATACGGTTTCCTGCTTATAAAGTGTGGGGATTTAAAAATATTTTAAATTCGTGGATAATTAATTCGTGGATTTTTAATTCGTGGATTTTTATTTATTTAATGAATTTATTGAAAATTTAATTTATTAATAAAAATACGGTTTCCTGTCTATGAAGTGTGGGGATTTAAAAATATTTTTAATTCGTGGATAATTAATTCGTGGATTTTTATTTATTTAATAAATTCATTGAAAATTCAATTAATTAACAAAAAAAATACGGTTTCCTTCCTATAAAGTGTGAGATTTTAAAAATATTCTCAATTCGTGGATAATTAATTCGTGGATTTTTATTTATTCAATAAATTTATCAAAAATTTAATTTATTAACAAAAAAATACGGTTTCCTGCCTATAAAGTGTGGGGATTTAAAAATATTTTTAATTCGTGGATAATTAATTCGTGGATAATCAATCCGTGGATTTTTATTTATTTAATAAATTCATTAAAAATTTAATTTATTAACAGAAAAATACGGTTTCCTGCCTATAAAGTGTGGGGATTTAAAAATATTCTTAATTCGTGGATTAATTTAATTTAATATTTTTTTGGGTCTAGGTTAATCCCTGTAGTTTTGATTATTATAGGTTGAGGCTATCAACCTGAACTTATCCAGGCGATGTTGTATTTATTTTTTTACACAATAGTTGCTTCTTTACCTATAATTTTATTTTTCTTATATATTCAAAATTTTTATTTTTCTTTAAATTTTTCAAATAATTTCGAGATTGATAGTTTAATTTTATTTGTATTAATGAGTATAGTATTTTTTGTTAAGTTTACTATATTTGTTGTTCATTTATGACTACCAAAGGCTCATGTTGAGGCCCCTGTTTCAGGTTCAATAATTTTAGCTGGGGTTATATTAAAATTAGGGGGGTATGGTTTAATTCGGTTTCTAAGGTTATTTGTTAAAATTGGGTTAATGTTTGGTAGTTTAATTTTAAATTTTTCATAATCAGGGGCAATTGTTTTATCAATTCTTTGCTTACGTCAAGGCGATATAAAATCTTTAATTGCTCATTCTTCTGTTGTTCATATATCGTTAGTATTGGGGGGTATTTTGACTATAAAAACTTGAGGAATCTATGGTGCTTTAATTTTAATATTAGGTCATGGTGTTTGTTCTTCTGGACTATTCGGTCTAGTTAATTTAAATTATGAACGAATTTTAAGGCGAAGAGTTTATTTAAATAAGGGATTAATTAATTTTTTACCTTTATTAACATTTTGATGGTTTATGTTTTTAATTGGTAATATGGCAGCTCCTCCTACTTTGAATTTATTAGGAGAAATCAGTTTAATTAATAGATTAGTCAGATTATTTATCTATTTTATAATTTTAATTTTTTTTATTTCTTTTTTCAGAGCAGCTTATAGCATTTATTTGTCTTTTTTTTCTCAACATGGGAAAATTAACTTAGGAATATATTCTTATCTGGTAATTTCAGTTCGTGAAAAGTCTATTTTTTAGAGTTTAATATTGTGGAGTTAAATACTTGTGTGATTAATTTTATTATTATTTTAGATTGAATTTCAATACTTTTTTCAGGATTTGTTTTTTTTATTTCTTCTATAGTAGTAATATATATAGAAAGAATTATATGGAAGAAGAAATTTATTTTAAGCGATTTATTTTATTAGTTTTAGGGTTTGTGACTCCTATAATATTTATAATTTAAAGGCCTAATTTAATTTCCATTCTTTTGGGATGGGATGGTTTAGCTCCAATTTCTTATTGTTTAGTAATTTATTACCAAAATGTTAAATCTTTTAATGCTGGTATATCTTCTCTCTAACCGAGTAGGTGATGTATTAATTCTATTAAGAATTGCTTGGATAGTAAATTATGGAAATTGAAATTTTATATTTCATTTGGATTTGAATGATTGATTTATAGAATTTATTTTGTTATTAATAGTTTTAGCAGCTTTTACTTAAAGTGTTCAGATTCTTTTTCCAAGTTGGTTGCCTGCTGCAATAGCAGCTCCTACCCCTGTTTCTGCTTTAGTTCATTCTTCAACTTTGGTTACAGCAGGGGTTTATTTATAAATTCGTTTTAATATTTCTTTAAGGTTTTTATGTTGATTTATTAAATTCATTGGAATTATGACTATATTTATATCTGGAGTAGCTGCTAATCTGGAAAATGATTTAAAAAAAATTATTGCTTCATCTACTTTAAGACAGTTAGGGTTAATAATAAGAATCTTAGGTGTTGGGAACAATCTTCTTGCTTTTTTTCATCTTTTGACTCATGCTTTATTTAAAGCTTTACTTTTTATGTGTGCGGGTTCTATTATTCATTTAATGTTAGATTTTCAAGATATTCGTTTTATGGGTAATTTAATTAATAAAATACCTTTTACTTTAGTGTTTTTTAATTTAAGAAATTTATCTTTATGTGGTTTACCTTTTATATCAGGATTTTACTCAAAAGATTCAATTTTAGAATTTTATTCGTTTTCTTTATTTAATTTTATTTTATATTCAATTTTTTTAATTTCTTCAGGATTAACTGTGTCTTACAGAGTTCGTTCATCCATTTTATATTATTTAGATCTATTAAATTTTTAAGTTTAAGTTCATGGAAGGAAGAGAGAAATTATATACTGAAAAGAATATTAATTATATTCTTTGTTATAATTTTTCCTGGGAGATGATTATCTTGGATAATTTTAGAAATTTCTTTTTTTATTTTATTGCCTTATTTGATAAAAATTTCAGCTTCATTGTTTATTTTTATAGGGTTTATTTTGGGTGTACGTTTAAATAAAATAAATTTAAGGTGATTTATTTATTTTTTGAAGTTGAAAGTTCATTTATTTTTTGTTAATATGTGAAATTCAAGAATTTTAAGAATTTCAAGAATAAATTAAATTTCTTTAAAATGGAGAAAAATATTTTTTATGGTTTTAGACCATGGTTGGTTTGAATTTTATGGGGGTAGGGGATTAGTGAGTTTTAGAAGATTTAAGTCTCAGCAATTTCAGTATTTTTTAAAATATTTTTTGAAGTTTAATTTAACAATATTAATTTTATGAATTTTCATGATTTTTATTTTTTACTAATTTAAATAGCTTAAGAAGAGCGTAATATTGAAGATATTGAGGTAATTTATATTTTTAAATATTTACAAGAAAATTCTAATTTTATAATGAAAATATAACGTTTTTACGTAAACTATGTGAATTAGAAATATCAACATCTTTTTGCTGTGTAATAAGTTAGAAGCTCATAAGTATATTTCTTTAATTGGGAATAAATTCATTTAAATCATTAACAGTGATTAACCTCTTTTTTGGTTTCAATTAAATAAGGATTTCTGAAATCTGAATTTTAGGTCGAAACTAAAGGCAATGGATTGCTACTTATTTAAGATAAACTTTTCAGTATCTTTTAAATGCAACTCAAATGTTAATTTAACTATTATCCTAGAATTTTCATTTTAAGGTTCCTTGGTTTCATTCATGAAAGACTCCTAAAATTAAAATAATTATGAAAAAAAAATTAATAATAAATTTTTTATAAGAGAAATTTTATAAATATAGATGAAAGGAATAATCAGAGTAATTTCGATATCAAGAATAATAAAAATTATAGCAATTAAGAAAAATTGTAAAGAAAAAGGTAGGCGTGCTGAATTTTTAGGGTCAAATCCACATTCAAATGGTCTAAATTTTTCTCGATCTTTAAAGCTATTTTTTGAAATTAAATTGACTAATATCATTAAAATATTAGAAATTAGAATAATGATTAAAGTTAAATTTAAAATTAAAAAAATTATTTAAACTATTTAGTAGATTAATTGATTGGAAATCAATTGTAATAATTATACTATTTAAATATCTCCCTCATCAATAAATTGAAATGTGAAGGAATAATCAAACTTCATCTACAAAATGTCAGTATCAAGCAGCTGCTTCAAATCCAAAATGATGGGAGGGTCTAAAATGATTTAAATTCAATCGAAATACACAAATTAATAAGAATAATCTTCCAATTAAAACATGTAATCCATGGAACCCTGTTGCTATAAAGAATCTTCTTCCATAAGAAGAATCAGATATATTAAATGAAGCTTCTATATATTCAATTCCTTGTATAATTGAAAAATGAGCACCTAGAATAATAGTGATACTCAACCCTAGAAAGGCTTCTTTAAAGTTATTTTCTATCAAGGCATGGTGTGCCCATGTAACTGTCAATCCTGAGGAAAGGAGAATTAAAGTGTTGAGTAGCGGAATTATGGCAGGATCAAACGGTTTAATTCCTTTAGGGGGTCAAATTAAACCAATTTCTATTCTAGGGGTTAAACTTGCATGAAAATACCTTCAAAAAAATCTGATGAAAAAAAATTTCGGAAACAAGAGAAAGAATTATTCCGATTCGTAACCCTAGGTTTACTTTTAGTGCGTGATTTCCTTGAAGTGTAGTTTCACGAGTGACATCTCGATTTGGTCGTTTTCATTTAATGTTCTTAATTCAAGTCGAATTAAAACACTTAGTGATGTCCCAACTAATCCTGCTCAAAGTCCAAACAGAAAGTATAAAGTTCCAATATCTTTATGATTTGTGGAAAGAAATCATTTATTCGATAAAAGGCTGATTTAGGCGATAAATTGTAAACTTATTTAAGAATTAAATTCCTTTATCAAGTCTTATAATTCAAATTGCAAATTTGAAAAATAAACCCTGAGGCTTGAATAATTTTCATTGACAAATTTGAAGGTTGTAAGTTTATTTAACTCAAATCCTTAGAGTTGGTTTATTGGACAAGTAAAAATCACTAGTAATGAGATATTAGGAAAATTAAAAATAAATTGAAAATTTGAAATTAATTTCTTTAAAAGGCTTTGTGGATCTTGAAATTGTTATTGATTGGAATATTAGCCGGATATAAAAGTAAATAGTTGAAAGAGTTGAAATAATTATAAAAAGGACTAGAGTAAATAATTTAAATTGAATTGAAGAATTCATAAGAAGTCACTTAGGTATAAATCCTAAAAGACACTTAAAGAAAAGAGGTTTAGAAAAACAAATAGTTCAAACCAATTTCTTGACATTAAATTTTTAAATAATTGTGATATAAAATTGATTCTATGAAAAAAAATATTGTGACTAAGCTTAATGCTATAAAAGAATATATTAAGAAATAGATGAATCAAATTGATTGATTCAGTATTATTAAGGTTAGCATCCAACCAATGTGGTTAATAGAAGAAAAAGCTAAGATTTTCTTCATTCTTATTTGATTTCATCCGTTTACTCTTCTTACAATAAGGCATCTTAATACAAATAAAATAATAAATGAAAAATTTAAATTGTATATGTAATATAATTTGGTGGTATTTGGTGGGAGTTTGTACAGCTGTGCATTTGTATGAAGCTGCAGCTTAGTTAGTAATAAGATTTCGTAAAGAGTGGATGATAATAGTAGAACGGATAAAGACTTATTGTTTCGATTCTCTTCACAGGTAATTCAGTTGTTACTTTAGTTTTCGTTAATTTGAATAAATCTCTTCACAGTGCATCGAAGATAAGTTTCATTAAACCCGATTTCAATAAGTGGAAACGAGATTATAAATCGAAACAATCGATATGTCGATAGCTGTTCAAGTACAACTCGCCGTTGTTGCAGAACCAGATGGCAAAACAATGAAGATAAGATTAATTTCCATAACGGAAACTGGCAGTTCGGTGAGGTATTTATTTCCTCCCGAATATCAATCGTTAAATCAACATTTGGAACTTTCTGGAATAAAAACAATTAAAATGGCGTGTTCAGCGTTGAAGAAAAAAAATCAATTCCGGAATGTTAAGGTCACACTGCCTGCAGAAATAGTTTCTTTATATAAGGATAATGATGGAAACTTTGTTTTCAATGGTTTTTTTCCTCGAAGAACTTAGTTTGTCTGATAATCAGGATGAGTTAAAAGCCGAATCAATTTCCCAAACACGGCAGACAAAGAACGAGTTGGGATTGGTGCCTAACTCTTTTGTACTAGATATCTTCAAAGGAAAATCTCAAAGTGCAGAATACTGGCTTCAAGATTTCGAGAATGAATGTGATCGTTACAACATCGATTCGGATGAGAAAAGGATAGCGGCAATTCGTTTATTTTTGGACGAAGCTGGAAAAGATTGGTTTTAGCTAAGGTTAATCTTACGATGACAGCAGATTGGGAATCATGGCGCAATTCATTTTTGGAGACGTTTGCAGATAAAGGATGGAATAATGAGAATGGCATTTAATTTTAAATTTTTGGGAGGCACTCTCTTAGATTATAAAAAAAAAACTTCTTTTGGAAGTTGAATGAAATATCTATAAAAACTAGAATGAATTTGGAGCCTAGCTTGAAAACAAATATGTTTCAAAGAAGCCCTATAGATGTTCAAGTCTGGATCAATTAGAAATAGAACAACAAATAGCTGAATTGCTAAAAGCTGATCTTATAGAAGAATCGAGCTCTCCATTTGCCGCGCCAGTTACTTTAGCCTTTAAAAGAGAAGACGGAAGAAAGACACGTTTATGTATCGATTTCAGAGAATTAAATAAATTGGTCATACCCGAATCTCAACCCTTTCCTCTGATAGATGATATTATTTTGAAAACTCGAAATTGTCAATGGTTCACCGCGTTAGATATAAATTCCGCGTTTTGGTCGATTCCTATCAGAGTAAAAGATAGAAGAAAAACTGCTTTTGTTACACAAGAGGGTCACTGGCAGTGGAAATGTTTGCCTTTTGGACTTAAAAGTTCTCCCGCCATATTTCAAAGAATATTAAGCAATATAATACGAAGAAATGATTTGCAGATGTTCTGCATAAATTATATAGATGATATCTTGGTTTTCTCTGAATCTTTTGAGGAACATCTTGTACATTTAGAGAAACTTCTAGAAGCGGTTTATAGGGAAGGTTTTCGATTGAAACTTTTAAAATGTAGTTTCGCGAAGAACTCTATCAAGTACTTGGGGCATGTAATCGAAAATAACACAGTTAGACCACTGAACGACAACTTAATATCTATTCGGGAATTTCCTAGACCTAAAAACAGAAAAAACGTACGACAGTTTCTTGGTAAGATCAATTTTTATCATAAGTATATAAAAATAGTACACAGATCCTAGAACCTTTACATAATCTGCTGAGAAAAAATACAGCTTATATATGGAACGAACGTTGTGAAAATTCATTCCGAGAAATAAAAGAATACCTCTGTAAAGCACCAATTTTGACTATTTTTGATAAGAATTTACCCATTTATATTTATACAGATGCTAGCATAGAAGGAATTGGTGCAGTTTTGAAACAAAAACAAAAAATGGTGAAATATTGCCAGTTGCTTATTTTAACGATTGTGAACAGGATTAGATGCAAAACCAATGAAGAAAAAAATAAAAGATCCTGGGCAACCATAGCGAAGGAATGTGTCGAGGAATATAATAAAACTACACACAGTGTTACAAGGTTTTCTCCTCAATACTTATTACTTGGAAAAGATAGTAGTGTGGTTCCTAAAGAATTACAAACGGCAAAAGACTTGAATAATGATAGATCCATAGCTTTTAAGAATTCCTTAGAATATCATAATAAAAACAAATTGAGAATTGATAAAAATAGAAAAATTGCTAAGTTTGAAGAAGGAGATTTGGTGTACATAGAAAATAGTAATAAGCTTTGTAGAAAAAAACTTGATGAAGTCCGTTGTGGTCCATATCCTATTTCGAAAAAAATATCTGATTGTATAGTAGAAGTAAATTGTGGTCATAGAAAACAGGAGTCGAATTTGTATCATGTCACCAAATTATTACCCTATCGTTAAGTTTTGGTAACATATTTCACTTTGTAAAATAGTTTCTAAGGGAGGGAGATGTAATATAATTTGGTGGTGTTTGGTGGGAGTTTGTACAGCTGTGCATTTGTATGAAGCTGCAGCTCAGTTAGTAATAAGATTTCGTAAAGAGTGGATGATAATAGTAGAACGGATAAAGACTTATTGTTTCGATTCTCTTCACAGGTAATTCAGTTGTTACTTTAGTTTTCGTTAATTTGAATAAATCTCTTCACAGTGCATCGAAGATAAGTTTCATTAAACCCGATTTCAATAAGTGGAAACGAGATTATATATATAAGTAAAATTATAGAAGCAATTTTCTGCCAAGTTGAAAGAATAAGCCTAACTATCCAATCAAGGCTTTCAATAATTTCTGGGAACCAAAAATGGAAAAGAGCTGCACCTATTTTCAGTAAAAGGCTTGAATTAAAGATTAATTGGGAAGTTAAGTGATTTTCTTCATTATAATTTAAAATAAAGGAATTTATTGAAAAAGAGGCAATAATAAATATTGAAGCTATTATTTGTGTCATAAAGTATTTTAATGAAGATTCAGAATTAAGTAAATTAGATCCAATTATTAATGGAATAAAAGATAGCAGATTTATTTCTAACCCTAGCCATATTCTTAGTCAACTAAATGAAGAAATTGAAATAAAAGTTCCTAAAATTGATCTATTAAAAATAAGATTTTAAAAAGTTTGATTATAAAAGAAAGGAATAAACATTTATAAATGAGGTATGAACCCAGTCTCTTGAATTTAGCTTACTTTTATATTTTAGTATTTAAGTAAGAAAATTTTTGAAATTTTAAGAAATAATTTATTTCATTGAATATAAAGGAGGTGGAGGGGCACATTAAATACTCTGTCAAAGTATTCCTTCAATCAGGCACTTCTTTTGTACTAAAATTTTTTAATTTATCAACAAAAAAATACGGTTTTCTGCCTATAAAGTGTGGGGATTTAAAAATATTTTTAATTCGTGGATAATTAATTCGTGGATTTTCATTTATTTAATAAATTTATTAAAAATTTAATTTATCAACAGAGAATACGGTTTCCTGCCTATAAAGTGTGGGGATTTGAAAATATTTTCAATTCGTGGGTAATTAATTCGTGGATAATTAATTCGTGGATTTTTATTTATTTAATAAATTTATTGAAAATTTAATTTATTAACAAAAAAATACGGTTTCTTGCCTATAAATTGTGAGGATTTAAAAATATTTTTAATTCGTGGATAATTAATTCTAGGATAATTTATTCGTGGATTTTTTTTCATTTAATAAATTCATTGAAAATTCAATTTATTAACAAAAAAATACGGTTTCCTGTCTATAGAGTGTGGGGATTTAAAAATAATCTAAATTCGTGGATTTTTAATTCGTGGATTTTTATTTATCTAATGAATTAATTAAAAATTTAATTCATTAACTAAAAAATACGGTTTCCTGCCTATAAAGTGTGGGGATTTAATAATTTTTTTCAATTCGTGGATAATTAATTCGTGGATTTTTATTTATTCAATGAATTTATAAAAGATTTAATTTATCAACAAAAAATACGGTTTCCTGCCTATAAAGTGTGGGGATTTAAAAATATTTTCAATTCGTGGGTAATTAATTCGTGGATAATTAATTCGTGGATTTTTATTCATTTAATAAATCTATTGAAAATTTAATTTATTAACAAAAAAATACGGTTTCTTGCCTATAAATTGTGGGGATTTAAAAATATTTTTAATTCGTGGATACTTAATTCTAGGATAATTTTTTCGTGGATTTTTTTTCATTTAATGAATTGATTGAAAATTCAATTTATTAACAAAAAAATACGGTTTCCTGCCTATAGAGTGTGGGGATTTAAAAATGATTTAAATTCGTGGATTTTTAATTCGTGGATTTTTATTTATCTAATGAATTAATTAAAAATTTAATTTATTAACAAAAAAATACGGTTTCCTGCCTATAAAGTGTGCGGATTTAATAATTTTTTCAATTCGTGGATAATTAATTCGTGGATTTTTATTTATTCAATGAATTTATCAAAGATTTAATTTATCAACAAAAAATACGGTTTCCTGCCTATAAAGTGTGAGGATTTAAAAATATTTTTGATTCGTGGATGAATATTTCGTGGATAATTATTTCGTGGATTTTTATTCATTCAATAAATTCATTAAAAATTTAATTTATTTAAAAAAAAATACGGTTTCCTGCCCATAAAGTGTGGGAATTTAAAAATATTTTTAATTCGTGGATAATTAATTCGTGAATAATTAATTCGTGGATTTTTATTCATTTAATAAATTAATTAAAAATTTAATTTATCAACAAAAAAATACGGTTTCCTGCCTATAAAGTGTGGGGATTTAAAAATATTTTTAATTCGTGGATAATTAATTCGTGGGTTTTTAATTCGTGGATTGTTATTTATTCAATAAATTTAACGAATATTTAATTTATTAACAGAAAAATACGGTTTCCTACCTATAAAGTGTGGGGATTTGGAAATATTTTTAATTCGTGGATGATTAATTCGTGGATTTTCATTTGTTTAATAAATTTATTAAAAATTTGATTTATTAACAAAAAAATACGGTTTCCTCCCTATAAAGTGTGAGGATTCGAAAATATTCTTAATTCGTGGATAATTAATTCGTGGATTTTTATTCATTCAATAAATTTATTAAAAATTTAATTTATTTACAAAAAAATACGGTTTCCTGCCTATAAAGTGTGGGGATTGTTCAGTATTTTTATTTTTGGCAACGGTGGCATCAGCGCCTGCCACGAACACTGCCCGAGTTGGACCGAGCGGAGTGGCGTCGGGTGTAAGCGGCAACCGGAGAACAGAACATTACTGTATTTGAACACGCACGAATAAAATACGTAGCAACACAAAATCGTTATTTTAAAACTACAACCCAAAGTTCGATTATTTAACATGGTCCTTCGAGAGCCGAATCAGTAAAGCAAAACAAGTAAACGAAGCACAGCCCATCATCCCAACAGAAAATTCGCTGAATTTACGGAAACACGTGTTAAACGCATTGCTCATCACGACGCAGTACAAACACGACGACGATACCGCCACTGGAAATTCGGAACCGTTACCACAGTGAGTCATTTCATCTCAATTCTTCCTTCCGATCCACTATTTAAACCGTCGTCTAATCTCAGCCTACTTTTCTTTAATTTATATTTCAAATAATTATGGAATCGCTCAACAGAAAACGCGGTACCATTAAAACCAAACTTACACAATTTCGTAAATTTGTCAATTCATTAAAAGATAAAACGGAAATTTCAGTCGCTGGAATTATAGAATTAAAACATCGAATTAACAACGTCGAGTGTAAACTATTTGACGATTTCAACGAAGTTCAGAACGCTATAGAAGAAAGTTGCGCGATTGACGCCGTAGAAAAAGAAAGCCTTGAACGCGAAGATTTTGAAAATTCATTTTATAAACTGATTTCAGAAGCAAAAGAAAAACTCAATGCACTTTCTCAATCTGAATCAGCCTGTAATGCCTTATCGTCCAGCGATAGCGCAAGCTTGTTTAACGCAGTGTCATCCAAAGAGCAGAATATCAAATTGCCTACAATAAACCTCCCAACGTTCGACGGCTCGCTTCATAATTGGTTGGAGTATCGGGATATTTTCGAATCGTTGATACACGAAAATGATACGATAAGCGACATACAAAAGTTTCATTATTTGAGAGCTTCACTTTCTAACGAGGCTGCCTTGCTTATAAAAGGAGTCGATTTTTCAGCTAGTAATTACAAGACTATGTGGGATTTATTGCTCCAGCGGTACAACAATGACAAAATGTTGATACAAAATCACATTAAATCCTTATTTAACATCGAACCAATCTCACGCGAATCTTCAAGAAATATCAGAGCGTTATTAGACGGTATTACAAAAAATATGAGAGCATTATCTCAATTAAAATTACCAATCGAACACTGGGATGTTCCTATTGTCCACTTAATAACGACAAAATTAGACAATTCAACTGCTAGGGAGTGGGAAACTCAAAAGGCAAAAACAAAAGATTTTCCTTCAGTAGAAGAATTACAAACGTTTTTAACACAGCGCGCTCAAATCTTAGATAATCTAGAACAAAATAAAATCGAAAAACAACCTGAAAAACGCAGTTTTCATAAAAGGCACGACACGACACGGGGTTTCATGGTAACTGAGGTTAAAAAAGTAAACACATGCATTATCTGTAAAGGCGAACACGGAATATACACTTGTTCTGAATTTTTACAATTGCCGGTAAAAGAACGTATTTCATTACTAAAAGTTTGAAAGTTTGTCTTAATTGTTTGCGTCCAGGTCACTACAACAAAGCTTGTCGCAGATCGACTTGTCGTAAATGCCATTCGAAGCATCACACATTAATCCACACAGATAGAGAATACAACGTGAATTCGGATTCGGGCAAATCCTTTGAAAGAACAGAGCATTCCAGTACTCAAGTAGTGAAATCCGCTCAATGCGATGTGAGCGACGTTCTGTTATCAACCGCACTCGTAGAAACTTTTGACAAGTATAATAATAAACACGTTCTGCGGGCTCTATTAGATACTGGGTCGCAGTCAAGTTTCATAACGGAAGAAGCGCGTAAAAAATTAGGACTTTCTGTGCAAAAAATGCACATTCGCGTTACGGGAATCACTGATACACAAGCCGACGTTACGGATAAGTGCGATTTTAATATTTCGTCCAAACATAAAGACTTTTCCATGAACATTTCATGTTTTGTATTGCCGCACATTTCGAGTCTTTTACCAAAGGTAAAAATAAACACAACCAATCTCCATCTACCTCCTGACATTGCCTTTGCTGATCCATGGTTCAATAAACCACAAAAGGTGGATTTATTAATAGGTGCCGATTCCGTGTGGGACATTATTGCCACGGGGCAAATAATATTAGGTCGCAACCTTCCTGTGATACAAAATACACACTTAGGATGGGTAATTTCGGGTCCTATTGGTAAAGGTTCGAGCACTGTAAGTTGTAACTTAGTTTATCTAAATCAATCACATGAGCAAGACATAAATATACAAAATGAACTACGTCGTTTCTGGGAAATTGAAGAATGTCAAACTCCCAAAGATCTTCGCTCGACCGAGGAAGTGGAATGCGAAAACCATTTCACTCGTCACGTGAAAAGGAATGACAACGGCACCTTTGAAGTAAAATTACCTTTTAAATTAGACTTGTCACTGCTAGGACATTCTTATGAACAGGCAGCAAGTAGATTTTTCCATTTAGAAAAGAAATTCAATTCAGATGCCGAATACAAGTCACTTTATTGTAAATTTATTGACGAATACATTCAATTAGGTCATATGAGTAGGGTTTGCAACACAGATACGTCTAGACCTGTATATTACATGGCTCATCATGGAGTCATGAGACAAAATTCATTATCCACAGCACTTAGGTAGTCTTTGACGCTTCTATGCCCACGTCTTCGGGATACTCGTTGAACAATCTACAAATGATCGGTCCAACTCTACAACAAGACTTGTTCTCAGTACTGATTAGATTTAGGAAACACAAATACGTAATCGCTGCTGACGTGGAGAAAATGTACAGATGTGTGTTGATATCAGAGGAAGATAGGTCTCTGCAACGAATAGTATGGCGACATCATACGGATGATCCACTTCAAATTTATGAACTTAATACCGTAACATACGGCACGGCGGCAGCTTCATATTTAGCCATCCGATGTTTATTTGAGTTAGCAAGAATAAATGAAACCGCTTATCCTCAGGCGGCTCACATCATACGCACCGATTTTTACGTTGATGATCTTTTGACCGGTACTGACAATTTTGACAACGCTGTCAAATTAACGCAAGAAATTCGTAGTATATTAGCGCAAGGCAATTTCAATTTGCGAAAATTTTATTCCAATGAACCAACGGTGCTTGATTGGCTAGATACAAACGACAACTTATCGAAGATTATTCATCTTGACCGCGACGAAACCTCAAAAACTTTAGGTTTAATTTGGCGACCGAATTCTGACGAGTTGCTCTATAGAGTCTCAATGAAGGACGACTCAAATGTAATCACTAAACGGGTTATTTTGGCTAATTCTTCGAGAATATTCGACCCAATAGGCTTGGTCAGTCCTTGTATCATTCGAATAAAAATATTACTACAGAGTTTATGGTTAGAAAAGCTTTCTTGGGACGAACCGCTTCCAGGAAATATTGTAAAACAATGGCACGAGATCAAACTGGACTTGTATAATCTCAACGATTTAAAAATACAAAGACAGGCATTCTGTAAATCAACAATTAATTTTGAAATTCACGCGTTTTCAGACGCGTCCGAAAAGGCCTACGGGGCGTGCGTTTATATAAAGTCCAACGACTTAGACGGAAATTCGTATTGTAATTTACTTACTTCTAAAACTAAGGTGGCGCCACTGAAAACTATAACTTTACCGCGTTTAGAATTGTGTGGTGCTCTACTCGCCGCTAAGTTAGTTCAAAGGGTCACTGAGGCTCTAGAGATTGCTCAAATTAAACGCTTTTTTTGGACGGATTCAACGATAGTACTAGGTTGGATCAAAACTCCTCCGAATAAATTAAAAATCTTTGTGAGCAATAGGATAGCAGAGATTCAAAATTTGACAAACAATGACACGTGGAGTCACATTTCAACTAAGTACAATCCAGCGGACTACTTATCTCGCGGCTCCACTGCGCTTGACTTGAAGACAAGCAATTTATGGTGGCACGGGCCGCCGTGGTTGTTGCAAGAATGCAGTCGTTGGCCCCGACTTAAACTTAAAACGGAAGGTTTACCCGATCTAAAAAATAAAGGCCAAAGTTTTATATCCACGAGCTGTAAAGACAGTTTTATTTTTGGTATTTATTCCAGCCTAAGTAGACTTCAACGAATCACCGCACTTATTCTCAGATTCAAAAACAACGCCCTTTCCAAGGGTAATGAACGGAAATTTGGTTATCTGACGACGGATGAATTAAACAACGCATTGTACAAATTGGTAGCTCTAGCACAACAGGAATCCTTCAATACTGAAATACTTAATTTGCAACAAAATAAAGGTTCAAACAGGTTATTGAATCTCAACCCTTTTATTGATGAAAATGGATATTTAAGAGTAGGCGGAAGGCTTTGCAATTCTAAGTTCAGTTTCGACAAGAAACACCCATGTGTTTTAAGTAAAGATCACTTACTCACCAAAATCATTTTTCGAAGCTATCATCTTAAATTATTACATGCGGGTCCACAATTACTTCTGGCGACGATTAGAGAAAGGTTCTGGATACCCTCAGGTCGCTGTTTAGCAAAAAAAACCGTGCGAGATTGCGTTCAATGTTTTCGATATAATGCAAAGGGCATTAATCCTATAATGGGGAACTTGCCCGCTGATAGAGTAAATCCTGCTTTTCCATTCAGTATTGTGGGAGTGGACTACGCCGGTCCATTCTCTCTTAAGGACAAACGTGGCCGTGGGGTACGAATCACTAAAGTTTACGTCGCAGTTTTTGTTTGTTTTGTAAGCAGAGCAGTCCACTTAGAACTAGTTTCCGATCTCACTAAGGAATGCTTTATATTAACGTTGCGCAGGTTTATAGCTAGAAGAGGAAAACCTTTCCGAATATTTTCTGATAACGCGACCAATTTCGTAGCAGCCGGGTCTGAGATGAGGGATTTTGCTAAATTCCTAAAACGTAATGAATCAAAGTTGAACGCTTCAATGGTCGATGAAGGTATAGACTGGCAATTTATTCCACCTCAAAGTCCGCACTTCGGTGGTCTTTGGGAGGCCGGTGTCAAAAGCATGAAATTTCATCTTAAGCGAGTCGCTGGAAACGTTAACTTGACTTTCGAACACTTTGCCACTTTATTGGCTGAGATTGAAGCGGTTCTAAATTCCAGACCACTAACGCCCTTATCAACCAATCCCCAAGACCTAAACCCTTTAACACCTGCTCACTTCTTGCTGGGACGTCACAGCGGTTCCATACCTAGCAGCGATGTCACCGGCATAGCCTTCAACCGACTTGATGCTTACCAACAACTACAACAAATAAAGCAACACTTTTGGCAGCGATGGAACAAGGAATACATAAGTGAGCTGCAGCAGCGTTACAAGTGGAAGCAAACTCAGTCGGATTTAAAGCAAGATACAATAGTTTTGATAAAGGACGACAACTTGCCTCCCATGAAGTGGAAGTTGGGGAGAATCCATGGCGTAATCCCCGGCACGGATGGGATTAATCGAGTGGCAATAGTGAAAACTGAAAACGGAATGATAAAGAGAAGTTTCTCTAAAATTTGCCCTCTGCCTCTTAATTTGCCTTAATTTAAATTTTTTTTGTTATCATCTGGATATTTTGTTTTCTGTACTTATTACTGATTTCTATTTGCTTGTTTATTTTTTTTTTTTTTTTTCATTGATGTTTATTTTGAAAGCTTAGCTTCCAACGCCGGCGGTATGTTCAGTATTTTTATTTTTGGCAACGGTGGCATCAGCGCCTGCCACGAACACTGCCCGAGTTGGACCGAGCGGAGTGGCGTCGGGTGTAAGCGGCAACCGGAGAACAGAACATTACTGTATTTGAACACGCACGAATAAAATACGTAGCAACACAAAATCGTTATTTTAAAACTACAACCCAAAGTTCGATTATTTAACAGGGATTTAAAAACATTTTTGATTCGTTGGTAATTAAATCGTGGATAATCAATTCGTGGATTTTTATTCATTCAATAAATTTATTAAAAATTTAATTTATTAACAAAAAAATACGGTTTCTTGCCTATAAAGTTTGGGATTTAAAAATATTTTTGATTCGTGGATATTTAATTCGTGGATAATCAATTCGTGAATTTTTATTTATTCAATAAATTTATCAAAAATTTAATTTATCAACAAAAAAATACGGTTTCCTGCCTATAAAGTGTGGGGATTTAAAAATATTTTAAATTCGTGGATAATTAATTCGTGGATTCCTAATTCATGGATTTTCATTTATTAAATGAATATATCAAAAATTTAATTTATCAACAAAAAAATACGGTTTCCTGCCTATAAAGTGTGGTGATTTAATAATTTTTTTAATTCGTGGATAATTAATTCGTGGATTTTCATTTATTCAATGAATTTATTAAAGATTTAATTTATCAACAAAAAATACGGTTTCCTGCCTATAAAGTGTGAGGATTTGAAAATATTTTCGATTCGTGTATAATTATTTCGTGGATTTTTATTCATTTAATAAATTTATTAAAAATTTAATCTATTGAAAAAAAATACGGTTTCCTGCCTATAAAGTGTGGGAATTTAAAAATATTTTTAATTCGTGGATAATTAATTCGTGGATTTTTATTCATTTAATAAATTAATCAAAAATTTAATTTATCAACAGAAAAATACGGTTTCCTGCCTATAAAGTGTGGGGATTTAAAAATATTTTTAATTCGTGGATAATTAATTCGTGGGTCTTTAATTCGTGGATTTTTATTTATTTAATAAATTTAATAAAAATTTAATTCATTAACGAAAAAATACGGTTTCCTGCCTATAAAGTGTGGGGATTTAAAAATATTTTTAATTCGTGGATAATTAATTCGTGGATTTTTATTTATTTAATAAATTTATTGAAAATTTAATTTATTAACAAAAAAATACGGTTTCCTTCCTATAAAGTGTGAGGATTCAAAAATATTTTTAATTCGTGGATAATTAATTCGTGGATTTTTATTTATTTAATAAATTCATTAAAAATTTAATTTATTAACAAAAAAATACGGTTTCCTGCCTATAAAGTGTGGGGATTTAAAAATATTTTTAATTCGTGGGAAATTAATTCGTGGATAATTAATTCGTGGATTTTTATTTATTCAATGAATTTATTGAAAATTTAATTTATTAAAAAAAAGATACGGTTTCTTGCCTATAAAGTGTGGGGATTTAAAAATATTTTTAATTCGTGGATAATTTATTCGTGGATTTTTATTCATTCAATAAATTTATCAAAAATTCAATTTATTAACAAAAAAATACGGTTTCCTCCCTATAAAGTGTGGGGATTTAAAAATATTTTAAATTCGTGGATAATTATTTCGTGGATTTTTAATTCGTGGATTTTTATTTATTGAATGAATTTATTGAAAATTCAATTTATTGACAAAAAAATACGGTTTCCTGCCTATAAAGTGTGGGTATTTAATAATTTTTTTAGATCGTGGATAATTAATTCTTGGATTCTCATTTATTTAATGAATTTATTGAAGATTTAATATATCAACAAAAAATACGGTTTCCTGCCTATGAAGTGTGAGGATTTAAAAATATTTTTGATTCGTGGATAATTATTTCGTGGATTTTTATTTATTTAATAAATTTATTAAAATTTTAATTCATCAAAAAAAAACGGTTTCCTGCCTATAAAGTGTGGGGATTCAAAAATATTTTTAATTCGTGGATAATTAATCCGTGGATTTTTATTTATTTAATAAATTTATTAAAAATTTAGTTTATTAACAAAAAAATACGGTTTCCTGCCTATAAAGTGTGGGCATTTAAAAATATTTTTGATTCGTGGATAATTAATTCGTGGATTTTCATTAATTCAATAAATTTATTAAAGATTCAATTTATTAACAAAAAAATACGGTTTCGTGCCTTTATAGTGTGGGGATTTGAAAAAATTCTCAATTCGTGGATAAATAATTCGCGGATTTTTATTTATTTGATATATTTATTAAAAATCTAACTTATTAACAAAAAAATACGGTTTCCTGCCTATAAAGTGTGGAGATTTGAAAATTTTTTCAATTCGTGGATAATAAATTCGTGGATAATCAATTCGTGGATTTTTATTTATTTAATAAGTTTATTGAAAATTTAATTTATTAACAAAAAATACGGTTTCCTGCCTATAAAGTGTGGGGATTTAAAAATATTTTTAATTCGTGGATAATTAATTCGTGGATTTTTATTTATTAAATAAATTTATTGAAAATTCAATTAATCAACAAAAAAATACGGTTTCCTTCCTATAAAGTGTGAGGTTTTCAAAATATTCTCAATTCGTGGATAATTAATTCGTGGATTTTTATTTATTTAATAAATTCATTAAAAATTTAATTTATCAACAAAAAAATTCGGTTTCCTGCCTATTGTTAGAACTATTTGAATTTGCCGCGCGCCCCACGGCGCAAGTCGCACCCACCCTTCGTGATCGGGCGAGTTGGTGAAACGACCACGAGGCACCATCCCTCGTCCATTTTTGAACTTGACCTCGTCAGGAGACACACGTGCCTCACATTTTGTATCATTAATTTGCTTTGTGAAAAGTGCATGGAATATAGTTGTAATAGGTTACGGACCCAGTCATAGCGCGATTCATAGGTCAGTTCAAAATGCGAGCGTCGAAGAAACTGTAAGTAAAACTCTTATATCGAACACTCTCACGTGAATTTATTTTTATTTGTTGGACGTATCTGAAATGAATAACGATAGCATGGCGCGAATTGAACCGTTAAAGAAAGACAATTTCGATACGTGGAAATTGCAGATGAAAGCAATTTTAGTCGAAAATAAATTATGGGGTTATGCGGACGGAACGATAAAGGAAGTCAAGTTAGATAACGATGGCAGCAACGCGAGTGACGTCAAGGCGTGGACGACGGACGACAACAATGCTTTGTCGGACATCATTTTGTCTATCCACCCTAGCGAACTTAAACAAGTAAAGAACTGCCGAACTGCTCGCGAATTGTGGTTAAAACTCGAATCTCTATACCAATCTTCCGGTCCGGCGCGAAAGGCGACGCTACTGAAGAAACTAACCCTTCAGAAAATGAACGATAACGGAAACGTGCGGGAACACGTGAACGAATTTTTTGACACGGTTGACAAATTGAACGACATGAATGTTGAAATAAACCCGGATCTGTTGGCCATAATGTTGCTGTATAGTTTACCCGCGAAATTTGAAAATTTCAGATGCGCGATAGAGTCGCGCGATTCGTTACCGTCTCCAGAAACGTTGCGAATTAAAATTATCGAGGAAAGCGATGCGCGAAACAAAGAAATTAATGTCGAAACGTCGAATGCGATGATCGCAAAATACAATAGACGCGAACAAAATTTTAATCGACGCGGGCACAAAGAAAATTCAGCTGTTGACACTTCAGGTAAACCTGATCAGTCAAAATCGGGAAATGACGTGTTTCGATGTTTCAAATGTAATAGATTAGGACATAAGGCCGCAAAATGTCGAAATCCTCGGGAAACAGCCGCTAACGTTTGCCTAAGGGTTCTCGAAAACAACGGAGGAGAATCGATTAAACGGAACTGGTGTCTAGATAGCGGCGCAACATCACATATGTGTAATAAGCCCGAGTATTTTAACGAAATTTGTACAGACAGTGGTTCTTTACAATTAGCGAATAATTCATCAATTGATATCAAAGGATCAGGTACAGCGCGATTCGCCACCATAAATTCCGGCGACGAAACAAATGTTTCTTTACAGGGCGCACTACTTGTACCGGACCTACGTACAAATCTCGTCTCGGTCAGTAAAATGGCTGACCGAGGGTTGCAGGTAAATTTCCGAAAAACTGACGCGATCGTTACGAATAAAAGGGGCGACATTTTATTACGGGCAAGGCGTGAAGGAGATCTGTATTATTTCCATGAAAAAAGTCAAAACGAAGGCTCGGCCGCAATAGCCTCCACGGGAGAAAGTATTTCCGAATTCGAAAAATGGCACCGTCGTCTAGGACATATAAATTCAAAGGATTTGCTGAACGCAAAACGCGATGATAAAATTCGGGGTATAAAATGCAAAATTAGTAAAAATGATTTCGATTGCGATGTTTGTCTCAAACCTAAAATCACGCGAACGCCATTCGGGAGATCTTCCTCAAGACAATCAAATTTATTAGATCTGATTCACACGGATATTTGCGGACCTATGAGGGTAGAGTCACTTGCTAGGTCAAAATATTTCATTGAATTCATTGATGATAATTCTCGTTGGTGTGAAGTTCGTTTTCTACGATCGAAATCAGAAGCTTTTAAGGCGACCATCGATTTTATTAGGCTAATTGAGAACCAAAAAGGTACCACGGTCAAATGTGTCCAATCAGACAACGGTACGGAATACGTGAATCGCGATCTCACAGAATACTTGAAAAAACGCGGCATTACGAGACGACTAACAATTCCCTACAATCCCGAGCAAAACGGCGTGGCGGAACGTATGAACCGCACACTGCAAGAAATGGCGAGATGTATGCTCATTGACTCCGGGCTTGCCCCCTCGTTCTGGGCCGAAGCTCTTAATACAGCGAATTATATTCGGAATCGGTGCCACACAAAAAGTTTGAATGGGTTGACACCATATGAGGCGTGGACGGGGAAAGTACCCGATGTAAGTCACTTAAGAGTGTTCGGTTCAAGGGTCGTATACTTAGACAGGAAACCTGGAAAGGGCAAATTCGAGTCTCGCGGAAAGGAGGGGATTCTCGTGGGTTAAGCGTCCGACCAAAAGGGTTATCGAATTTGGTCTGTCCAGGACAAATCCATAATTGTAAGTAGAGACGTAAAATTCGGCCAAGAAGGTAAGTCTGTGGCTACAACTCACGATGAGGTTTTCCCCGACGACGGAAACGGGTCCAATTCCATAAACGAAGGCGATAGCGACGATCTTGTCGTCATACCGATAGCAGCCGACGAACAGGGGCCCGCTGAAGCTGAAAACGAACCCGCAGAACGAAGAGAGGACGAGAACCAGGAGAGGCCCGGAATGCGTGTGACAGCCAGAAGAGGGCGGGGCAGACCAAGGTTGATGCGAACTGGTGAACCAGGAAGACCCAAGAAAATCTACCAAACTGCGGAAGAAGCAACTGATGAAGAAGAGGAAGAATCAGTTCTGTTATCAGAAGTCCAAATAGGCCAGGCGCTCTCGAGCCCGGACGTCGAAGAATGGCATGCAGCAATCGACAAAGAAATTGAGTCGATACTAAAAAACGACACATGGTTACTGGTGGATCGACAGAAAGGTGAGAAGACGACAGGCAGTCGCATCGTTCTCCGAAATAAGATGAAGCCCGATGGAACGCTGGAGAAAAGGAAGGCGCGATTGGTAGCACAGGGAATTAGTCAACGTCCAGGGGTGCATTATTCTGAAACTTTTTCGCCAGTGGCACGGATGGGCACGATCAGGCTACTCACGGCCCTTGCCGCTCGCACCGGGATGCACATTCATCAGTTAGACATAACGACGGCCTATCTAAACGGAAAGATACATGAAAATATATTCATGGAGCCGCCAAAAGACATAGATGTAACACTTAGGAGAATCGTTGAACGGAACCGAAACAACGACATCGGTAATAAGGCGAAGAAGATGCTCTCAGAATTGATGAGCGGTGATAAAGTTTGCCAGCTCCGCAAATCACTATATGGGCTGAAGCAAGCCGGACGTAACTGGTATTTAACGCTGCACGAAACCCTGTCAAAAGTTCAAGCTGAACAATCCAGTTTCGACCCATGCGTATATTACGTTCGATCGCAGAATGAAGTCACCGTGATAGTCGTCTACGTCGACGACATACTCATATATTCGAAAAGCATCAGCGAAATAAAGAGTATAGAAAATCACCTGTCAAACCACTTCGAACTCAAACTGTTGGGTGACGTTAGCTACTGTTTGGGGATCGAGTTCACGAGGCAAAATAACGGAATATCCATGAAACAACGAGGCTTCATAAACGATTTGCTGAACAGGTTCGGCATGAGCGAAGCAAACTCAATTTCCACGCCACTGGAGAGCCGATTGAAACTAACGCAGAACAAGGCGATGACCGACGAAGACTTCAAGAAGCCTTACCGAGAATTGATTGGTGCTCTAAATTATTTGGCAACCCCGACCAGACCAGATATAAGCTTTGCCGTGAGCTACTTGGGACAATTTAACAATTGCTACGGTGAGGAGCATTGGAAGGCGGCAAAACGTGTGCTTCGATATCTCAAGGGGACAATAGACGTAGGATTATCTTTCACCAATGACTGCAGTTCTGTAGAAGGCTACGTAGATGCTGATTGGGGAAACGACATCAACGATCGCAAGTCATTTAGTGGTTTCGTGTTCCTAATGAGCGGTTCCCCTATTTCCTGGGAAGCAAGAAAACAGAAGACGGTCGCCCTCTCTACAACAGAAGCCGAATACGTAGCACTGGCGGAAGCAGCGAAGGAATCCTTATTCTTACGTCGGTTCCTACGAGAAATTCATCTTGGGGATGCAGCCGAAGTTCGCATATATTGTGATAATAACAGCGCCATCAAATTAGCTGAAAATCCGACATTCCATGCCAGGAGTAAGCATATAGATATCAGGCATCATTTTCTTCGGGATCTACTAAGAGCGAAGGAGCTCACTCTGAGTCACGTCGGAACCGAACGACAGATCGCAGATGTCTTCACTAAGGGGCTACCGAGGGTGAAGCATGATTGGTGTGTGGAGAGCTGTGGTTTACGTGGAGCCTAGTGAACGAGGTTTCTCAACTCGAGGGGGGCTGTTAGAACTATTTGAATTTGCCGCGCGCCCCACGGCGCAAGTCGCACCCACCCTTCGTGATCGGGCGAGTTGGTGAAACGACCACGAGGCACCATCCCTCGTCCATTTTTGAACTTGACCTCGTCAGGAGACACACGTGCCTCACATTTTGTATCATTAATTTGCTTTGTGAAAAGTGCATGGAATATAGTTGTAATACCTATAAAGTGTGGGGATTTAAAAATATTTCAAATTCGTGGATAATTAATTCGTGTATGATTAATTCGTGGATTTTTATTTATTTGATAAATTTATTGAAAATTTGATTTATAAACGAAAAAATACGGTTTCCTGCCTATAAAGTGTGGGGATTTAAAAATATTTTCAATTCGTGGATAATTAATTCGTGGATAATCAATCCGAGGATTTTTATTTATTTAATACATTTATTGAAAATTTAATTTATCAACAAAAAAATACGGTTTCCTGCCTATAAAGTGTGGGGATTTAAAAATGTTTTTAATTCGTGGATAATCAATTCGTGGATTTTTATTTATTTAATGAATTTATTAAAAATTTAATTTTTCAACAATAAATACGGTTTCCTGCCTATAAAGTGTGGGGATTTAAAAATATTCTCAATTCGTGGATGATTGATTCGTGGATGATTAATTCGTGGATTTTTATTTATTAAATGAATTTATTGAAAATTTAATTTATTAACAAAAAATACGGTTTCCCGCCTATAAAGTGTGGGGATTTAAAAATATTTTCAATTCGTGGATAATTAATTCGTGGATAACTAATTCGTGGATTCTTATTTATTTAATAAATTTATTAAAAATTTAATTTATTAACAAAAAAATACGTTTTCCTGCCTATAAAGTGTGGGGATTTAAAAATATTTTTAATTCGTGGATAATTAATTCGTGGATTTTCATATATTTAATAAATTTATTGAAAATTTAATTTATTAACAAATAAATACGGTTTCCTGCCAATAAAGTGTGGGGATTTGAAAATATTTTTAATTCGTGGATTTTTATTCATGATTTATTAACAAAGAAATACGGTTTCCTGCCTATGAAGTGTGAGGATTTAAAAACATTTTTAATTCGTGGATAATTAATTCGTGGATTTTTTATTTATCCAATAAATTCATTGAAAATTTAATTTATCAAAAAAAAATACGGTTTCCTGCCTATAAAGTGTGAGGCTTTAAAAATATTTTTAATTCGTGGATAATTAATTCGTGGATTTTTAATTCGTGGATTTTTATCTATTTAATATATTTTTTGAAAATTTAATTTATTAACAAAAAAATACGGTTTCCTGCCTATAAAGTGTGGGGATTTAAAAATATTCTCAATTCGTGGATAATTAATTCGTGGATTTTTGTTCATTTAATATCTTTATTAAAAATTCAATTTATTACCAAAAAAATACGGTTTCCTGCCTATGAAGTGTGGGGATTTAAAAATATTTTCAATTCGAGGATAATTAATTCGTGGATTTTCATTTATTTAATAAATTCATTAAAAATTTAATTTATTAACAGAAAAAAAGGCTTCCTGCCTGTAAAGTGTGAGGCTTTAAAAATATTTTTAATTCGTGGATAATTAATTCGTGGATTTTTATTTATTTCATAAATTTATTGAAAATTTGATTTATTAACGAAAAAATACGGTTTCCTGTCTATGAAGTGTGAGGTTTTAAGAATATTTTTAATTCGTGTATAATTAATTCGTGGATTTTTATTGATCCAATAAATTCATTAAAAAATTTAATATATCAACAAAAAAATACGGTTTCCTGCCTATAAAGTGTGAGGATTTAAAAATATTTTTAATTCCTTGATAATTAATTCGTGGATAATTAATTCGTGGATAATTAATTCGTGGATAATAAATTGGTGGATAATTAATTCGTGGATTTTCATCCATTTAATAAATTTATTGAAAATTGAATTTATTTACGAAAAAATACGGCTTCCTGCCTATAAAGTGTGAGGCTTTAAAAATATTTTTAATTCGTGGATAATTAATTCGTGGATTTTCATTTATTCAATAAATTTATCAAAAATCTAATTTATTATCAAAAAAATACGGTTTCCTGCCTATAAAGTGTGGGGATTCAAAAATTTTTTTAATTCGTGGATAATTAATTCGTGGATTTTTATTCATTTAATAAATTCATTAAAAATTTAATTTATCAACAAAAAAATACGGTTTCCTACCTATAAAGTGTGGGGATTTAAAAGTATTTTTAATTCGTGGATAAATAATTCGTGGGTTTTTAATTCGTGGATTTTTATTTATTCAATAAATTTATTGAAAATTTAATTTATTAACAGAAAAATACGGATTCCTGCCTATAAAGTGTGGGGATTTAAAAATATTTTTAATTCGTGGATTTTTATTTATTTGATAAATTTATTAAAAATTTAATTTATCAACAAAAAAATACGGTTTCCTGCCTATAGAGTGTGAGGATTTGAAAATATTTTTAATTCGTGGATAATTAATTCGTGGATTTTCAATTATTCAATAAATCCATTGAAGATTTAATTTATTAACAAAAAAATACGGTTTCCTGCCTATAAAGTGTGGGGATTTAAAAATATTTTCAATTCGTGGATAATTAATTCGTGGATTTATATTTATTCACAAAATTTATCAAAAATCTAATTTATTAACAAAAAAATACGTTTTCCCCTCTATAAAGTGTGGGGATTCAAAAATTTTTTCAATTCGTGGATAATGACTTCGTGGATAATTAATTCGTGGATTTTTATTTATTCTATAAATTTATAGAAAATTTAATTTATTAACAAAAAAATACGGTTTCCTGCCTATAAGGTGTGGGGATTTAAAAATATTTTCAATTCGTGGATAATTAATTCGTGGATAACTAATTCGTGGATTTTTATTTATTCGATAAATTCATTGAAAATTTGATTTATTAACAAAAAAATACCGTTTCCTGCCTATAAAGTGTGGGGATTTAAAAATATTTTTGATTCGTGGATAATTAATCCGTGGATTTTTATTTATTTAATGAATTTATTGAAAATTTAATTTATTAACAAAAAAATACGGTTTCCTGTCTATAAAGTGTAAGGATTCAAAAATATTATCAATTCGTGGATAATTAATTCGTAGATTCTTATTTATTCCATAAATTTATTGAAAATTTGATTTATTAACAGCAAAATACGGTTTCCGTAATTTGAGTAGTGATCGAATTTGAGGTCGGTAATTTGAGTAGCGATCGAATTTGAGGTCGGTAATTTGAGTAGTGATTGAATTCGAGGTTGGTAATTTGAGTAGTGATCGAATTTGAGGTTGGTAATTTGAGTAGCGATCGAATTCGAGGTTGGGAATTTGAGTAGTGATCGAATTCGAGGTCGGTAATTTGAGCAGCGATCGAATTTGAGGTCGGTAATTTGAGTAGCGATCGAATTTGAGGTCGGTAATTTGGTAGTGATTGAATTCGAGGTTGGTAATTTGAGTAGTGATCGAATTCGAGGTCGGTAATTTGAATAGCGATTGAATTCGAGGTTGGTAATTTGAGTAGTGATTGAATTCGAGGTTGGTAATTTGAGTTGCGATCGAATTCGAGGTTGATAATTTGAGTAATGATCGAATTCGAGGTCGGTAATTTGAGTAGCGATTGAATTCGAGGTTGGTAATTTGAGTAGCGATCGAATTCGGGGTTGGTAATTTGAGTAGTGATAGAATTTGAGGTCGGTAATTTGAGTAACGATTGAATTTGAGGTCGGTAATTTGAGTAGCAATTGAATTTGAGGTCGGTAATTTGAGTAGTGATTGAATTCGAGGTCGGTAATTTGAGTTGCGATCGAATTCGAGGTTGATAATTTGAGTAATGATCGAATTCGAGGTCGGTAATTTGAGTAGCGATTGAATTCGAGGTTGGTAATTTGAGTAGCGATCGAATTCGGGGTTGGTAAATTGAGTAGTGATAGAATTTGAGGTCGGTAATTTGAGTAACGATTGAATTTGAGGTCGGTAATTTGAGTAGCAATTGAACTTGAGGTCGGTAATTTGAGTAGTGATTGAATTCGAGGTCGGTAATTTGAGTAGTGATCGAATTCGAGGTTGGTAATTTGGGTAGCGATCGAATTCGAGGTTGGTAATTTGAGTAGTGATTGAATTCGAGGTCGGTAATTTGAGTAGCAATCGAATTCGAGGTTGGTAATTTGGGTAGTGATTGAATTCGAGGTTGGTAATTTGAGTAGCGATTGAATTTGAGGTTGGTAATTTGAGAAGTGATCGAATTTGAGGCTGGTAATTTGAAAAGTGATCGAATTTGAGGTCGGAAATTTGAGTAGCGATCGAATTTGAGTTCGGTAATTTGAGTAGTGATTGAATTCGAGGTTGGTAATTTGAGTAGTAATCGAATTCGAGGTTGGTAATTTCCCCCACATTGTGGTCGATCGCCTTGTCGTGGCGTGGGGGCTTAAGTAGTTGCGATGATCCTTGGAGCTGTGCCGATGGGTATAACCTTGTCGGAGTGGTCCAAGGGGAGCAGCGAAAACAAAAATTGACCACCTGAGGCAGGGCCAGTCCCAGCTTTCGCCGCAGCCCTCAAACCTTATCCTAGTCGTTCCTATCCTGGAAAGAATGTATGTTTTGTGTCGTACTTACACCTCTCCGATGCCCCCCTCTTTTTTTTTTTCCCTGAAAATGAAGGAGATGGGAAGTGGGTTTGGGTATGGTGGTGGTGGGAATTTGGGAATTTTTCTTTCTTTCTTTTGTTTGGGTTTCAATTGTGTTTAGTTGGCCTTGATGGGTGGCCGGAACCCATCAACTCATACCAACAAACTTTTATGGCAGACGCACGTAAAACGAAATCGGTTACCGCCCAGGGGTTGGATACCCCAGGGCCGGTAGGCAGCGGCGCGGGAGCTGGCCGCTGTCGACCGTCATCAAGAGACAGCAGTCCCGGAACAGTTGACCAGGCTGGACGGGTAACATTGGCTACTGGTTATGACGTTGGAGGGAGGGAGAAAGGACGCACGGAGGTGGAGGAAGAAGGGGATAGTAGGGGGGTGGGTCTAGAGACGGTGGACCTGTGTGGGGATGACTCGGCTTTTGAAGTCACGGCCACTACCGCTGGTAGGACCAGGACTGTCAGACCTGAGGGTAAGATGAGGGGGGCGATCCCAAGATGTAGTTCAGTGGGTGAGTACCCGGGAAAGAGGAAAAGGGATAGCCTAGGAACTAATGATGAGGTTTATAAGAAGGTGGTTAGTATAGAGGCTAGTGAGCTAATCGAGGCTGTGCAGAATATTGTTAAACTTGTAGAGGATCTAGATAAGAAGGCGGAGAGGAATATCAATACACATAGGGATATCAAGGGTATAAGGGATAGGATGATGAAGACTATCGGAACGTTTAAGATGCATAGTGTACAAAGATGGTTAGAGGACAATAAATTGGTGAAGGTGGAGAAGTTGTGCATAGATTCGGAGACCCAGACTATGTGTCAAAGGAAATCGATTGGGACACAAACGATATCGGATGAGGTAGTAGTGGATGAAATTAGGGAATGTGTAACGGGGGACGAATGGCTGGAAATGGTAGACACGAAATGGAATGAGCTGCTCTACAAGAAAACTGTGGTAATGGAAGAAGGTGTCGTGGTCAAGGAAGATGAAGGGAACCATGTGTGGGTGGAAAGGCTATCAGAGGCCAAAAACTCCCCTAGATACAAGGATCTCTTTGATAACGGACAGAGGTATGGCGTGGTTGAAAAGAATTATAGGCTGAGAACGATGGAAGGCGTGTTAACGAGGAAGGCGATCTATGTTAAGGCGGTGTACGAGGATAGGAAGGAATTGTTTGATATAATGCGGAAGGTAGGGATGGATCTAAAAGATGAACAAGATGCGACTTTTACGGTCCCAGGAACTGAGGACCTAGAGACTTTCAGGAAAATGGTGGAAAGCTTAAGGAATGGAAGCCTGGGGGTGCGGCGTATTAAGCCCCCGGACGGGCGAGAGGATAGGCAAAAAAGATCGTACGCCTTTGTTGTAGATGTTGGGACCGAAAAAGACTATAAGACAGCTCTTCGGGAAGTGAGATCTGCGCTGCAGGCTGCCCACGTCATGAAGGAGGTGCAGCGAATTAGAAGTACCCGAGAAGGAAGGATTCTGGTGAGTACTCAAAAGGATCAGGAATCAGCTGAAAAAGTAAAGGGAGCTTTGCTTAGTCATCAAGCAATTGCTCCCTCTACAGTTAGAAGTGTGGGAGGAAGAAGACCGGTTTCGATATATATAAAAGAATTAGATGCCCTCACCACCAGGGAGGAAGTAGTGGAGGCTGTAGCGGCAGAATTGGGTTCTGAAGCCATGATGGAAGTGAGGATAGGGGAAATGAGACCCATGGCAAGAGATATGTTGGCTGTGACACTCATTTTACGGAAAGATTTGGCTGATAAATTGTGTGCTAAGGAAATTTTGAGGGTGGGAGTAGAAGGGGGGATAATAGTGAGAAAAATTGAGGTGCTGAGATGTGTAAAGTGTTGGGGGTACGATCACTTGGTTAAGGAATGCAGAGGAGAGGATAGGAGGGAACTCTGTTTCCGATGCGGGAAAGGCGGACATACGCAACGGGATTGCACGGAGGAAAGGAGATGCCCACTGTGCAATGTGGCCGGACACTCGGCTGGCTCTGGTGCCTGTAGGATTTTCCGTATTAGGCTGGATCAGGTTAGGGAGGAAGAGGGTAAAAGGATTAATGGTCCCAGGCAAGGCAGATTCAGGGAAAGGGCTGAAACTGGGTCTACAGTTAGTTCTTACCCTGGGGATAGAGTGGAAGCGAGGGAAACAACCCAAGCCTCTTCTTCGTGACATATGGAAGAGTGCGCGGGTTAGTTGCTCTCGCACCCAAAGTTTTAGCATGCATGTTTGTGGGCGGTTTTATACTTACGTGTTGTTCGTACTTAATTTATTACTTCGTCCATGTCGTTTTTTCCTCTGTTTATGTGTGCTGTTTCATACTTACCTATTTGGCATGGTGCTGCGCTGCTCAGAAACTGGACCCTGAAAACAAAAGAGAGAATGCATCAGTCATGTGGAGGGTAATGAAGGTTAGGGATGGCTAATGTACAGGGAATTAGGAGGGGAACTGGAAGGGATTCAATTACCATATTGCAGGCAAACTTGGGAAGAGAAAGGAATGCTCATGATTTCTTGGATGAAGCGTTAGTACGGAACCGAGTCGATATTGCCATCGCCTCGGAACCAAATCGGAGCATTGTCGTGGCACAGGGCTGGATTATGGACAAGAGGGGGGATGTTGCTGTCAAGGTGGGAGGAGGAGTGACAGTGGGGGAATGTCATATATGTGAAGGATATGTGCTGCTTGAAATAATGGATGATTTTTTCTTGGCTGCAAAATATGAGTCCCCAAATATCCGTGTTGCGACTTTTAGATCATCGGTGGAGGCATTGTGTCAGGCGATCACTAACTCGCGGCGCACTATAATCTTGGGCGATTTCAATGCGAAGTCTGCAACATGGGGGTCCCCTGTGACTGATGAGAGAGGAGCGTTTATAGAGGAGTGGATGGCGCAGGAAGGGTTTGTCAGTGTCTCTGATGGGTCCTCTACTTTTAGGTGGGGGAGATCCGAGAGTCATATAGACTTGACACTGGTCCCTGAGGCTCTATTGGAAAGAATAAGTGGGTGGAAAGTGGTATATGAAAACCCATACACGCACCACGGACATATTTACTTCTCGGTGTCTACGCGATCTCTAAGGCGCAGGTTAGGGCTGGAAAGGGGGATGTTCGTGGTAGGGCGGTTTAAGGAAAGAATGGAGGGAATTGCGGATAGGATAAATGCCCATAACCTTGAGGAGATGGTAAGGGAAAATGTCCGGAGGTCGACGGTAATGGTGGGCGTGGATGGAGGACCACGTTCAACTTACTGGTGGACAGAAGAGCTCTCCACCATAAAGAGATCTTATGACCGGGTGCGTAGAAGAATCCACAGGGGGGTTGGGGGAGAGGATGGTAGAGTGGAGGCAAGGCATCTAAAAGCGGTGATGAGGCGATTGGTGAGGGAGGCAAAGAGGCTGAGATGGAGGGAGGTCCTGGAGGAGCTGAATAGCGATATATGGGGGCAGGGGTACAAAATAGTGGTAGCTGCAATGGGAGGGAGGAGTCCCCCGCGCTTGTCTTGCCGTTTGAGGAGGCGCATAATAGAGAAACTCTTTCCAAGGGAGGTGGTGTCGCCGTACGGTACCTGGAATGTGGAATGTTTGGGGCAGACCCCATATTTTAGCACTGAGGAATTAGAGAGGCCGGTGGGGAAGGTTAAAATTAGAAAGGTGGCCGGACCAGATGGTGTTCCTGGCGAGGCCGTCAGGGAGGTCTGGAAAACAATGGTCTACTGGAAAGGGGAGTTTTCCCCGACGCGTGGAAGTCTGCCCGAGCTGTGCTCCTGCTGAAACAGAGCAAAGATAGAAATAACCCTGCATCATACAGGCCTATATGCCTTCTGGACGTGTTCGGCAATGTATATGAATACCTGGTGTTGGAGAGGTTGGAGAGGAGGGTTGAGGAGGTAAATGGGGTGTCGGAGGCTCAGTACGGATTTAGGGCGGGAAGGTCTACGGTACATGCAGTTAGGGATGTCCTGATGCAGGTGGAGGGGTCGAGGGAAAGATATCGGCGTTGTGGTCTTCTTGCTATTGATGTCCGCAACGCTTTTAATACAGCAAATTGGAACTGCATTTTGCAGAGGCTGACGGATTTGCGGGTGTGCCCTTTCCTGCGGAGAGTTGTAGCCTCCTATTTCAGGAATCGGCGGATAGAGTTGGGTCGCGGAAGGTATCATAGGTGCACCATGGGGGTTCCACAGGGGTCGGTTCTCGGACCGATGCTGTGGAACCTCCTCTTTGACGGGGTTCTTCGTCTGGAGTATCCTATTGGTGTGAGGGGAGTAGCCTATGCGGACGACCTGATGCTGGTTGTTGCGGCTGACACATTGGAGGAGATGAGGGACCGAATGCGGGCGGTGTTTGGGATGATCGGTCGTTGGGCGGTTGAAAACAGACTGGGGATTGCGGAGGAGAAGACGGAGGTTTGCGTGGTTCGGGGATGGAGGGGGACAAGTGAATGGAGTGTGATGCTGGGGGGGAGGAATGTTATGGCCGTGAGGGCTCTTAGATACTTGGGGGTGCAAATTGATAGGATGCTGAAGTTTGGGGAACACGTGCGGTATGTGGTGGGGAAGGCGGCTGCGGGGGTGAACATGTTGGAGAGGATCATGCCGAATGTGGGGGGACCTGCATATAAAAGGAGGATGGTCTTGGTTGGCGTTGTACATAGCATTCTTCTGTACGCGGCACCGGTATGGAGGGTTGCGATGGGAGTCGCGAGGCATCGGAATGTGTTGGTTATGGCGCAGAGGAGAGTCCTGCTTCGAGCCATCAGCGGTTATCGGACGGTGTCGGCGGTGGCCGCACAGGTTATGGCTGCCGTCCCGCCGGCCGACCTGCTGGTGGCGGAAAGGGGATTCTTGTTCACGGTTGGTAATGGGAACCTCCCTGGAGTCAGGCGAATGGCTAGGAGGAGAACCATGACAGCATGGCAGAGAAGGTGGGAGGAGGAAGGTGGGTGGACCAGGACACTTGTGGGGGACTTGGGGGAGTGGTGTGGTTGTCCTCATCGGAGGACATCATACCACTTCACCCAGTTCCTCACGGGCCATGGCTCGTTTGGTACATTTACGTACAGGATAGGGAAGACGGGGACAGACGGATGCAGGGAGTGTGGGGTGAGGGACGACCCGGAGCACGTGGTGTGGGATTGTAGAAGGTGGACGCTGCCGCCCCCCTCTGCCATCATACCGTACATGCTAGGAGACCGACGCAGATGGCGGATGATTTATGATTTCGTCTGTGCCATAATGGAGAGGAAGGAAAGGGAGGACCGTGTTTTTGAGGAGGGGATGCGCGGACGTGAGGATGAAGTGTCGGGTTTGCGGGTGGGGGATGAACGGGACTCTGAGGACAGTGACGAGGAGTAGACAGGGAAAAAAAAAAAGAAGCAAAAAAAGTAAGGAAAGAAAAGGGAAAAAAAAGGGAAAAAAGTAAGGAAAAGGAAAAAAAAAAGGAAAAAAAGAAGAAGAGGAAACGAAAGGAAGGGAAGGTTAGTTGGATGGTCTGACGTGGAGAGGAAGGAAACAGCTATGGTCTGTAGGTGTTGAAAGGGAAAGGTGGTTGGAAAGAGCACGGGGCGCCCCTTGATGATAAGATCTGCCAAGGTCGGCCGAGGGACACCTGCTGCCGTGCATGTGATAGACCCCTCGCCTCTACGAAACTGAACAACTAGACGAACAGAGGTGGGGCAGCGTAGGGTTTTAGTGGGTAAACCTGGTCGACGGGTGTGCCCTGCGCCCATTCAGGAATGATGTCCTGGATGGGGGTGGGGGATGGTCGTCCTCCAGGGAGTCCCAGACGAAATTCCCGGGGAGTGAGTGCGTAACGCATTTCCCTACGTTAAAAAAAAAAAAAAAAAGGTTGGTAATTTGAGTAGTGATCGAATTTGAGGTGGGTAATTTGAGTAGCGATCGAATTTGAGGTCGGTAATTTGAGTAGTGATTGAATTCGAGGTTGGTAATTTGAGTAGCGATCGAATTCGAGGTTGGTAATTTGAGTAGCGATCGAATTTGAGGTTGGTAATTTGAGTAGTGATCGAATTTGAGGTTGGTAATTTGAGTAGCGATATAATTTGAGGTCGGTAATTTGAGTAGTGATCGAATTTGAGGTTGGTGATTTGAGTAGCGATCGAATTTGAGGTTGGTAATTTAAGTAGTGATTGAATTCGAGGTTGGTAATTTGAATAGCGATCGAATTCGAGGTTGGTATTTGAGTAGTAATTGAATTCGAGGTCGGTAATTTGAGTAGTGATCGAATTCGAGGTTGGTAATTTGAGTAGTGATCGAATTCGAGGTTGGTAATTTGAGTAGTGATCGAATTTGAGGTTGGTAATTTGAGTAGTGATCGAATTTGAGGTTGGTAATTTGAGTAGCGATATATTTTGAGGTCGGTAATTTGAGTAGTGATCGAATTTGAGGTTGGTGATTTGAGTAGCGATCGAATTTGAGGTTGGTAATTTAAGTAGTGATTGAATTCGAGGTTGGTAATTTGAGTAGCGATTGAATTCGAGGTTGGTAATTTGAGTAGCGATTGAATTTGAGGTTGGTAATTAATTATCCACGAAAGGCAGGAAACCGTATTTTTTTGTTAATAAATTAAATTTTCAATAAATTTATTAAATAGAAAAAGAACCAAGAATTAATTATCCACGAATTTATTATCCACGAATTAAAAATATTTTTAAATCCCCGCACTTTATAGGCAGGAAACCGTATTTTTTTGTTAACAAATGAAATTTTTAATAAATTTATTGAATAAATAAAAATCCACGAATTAATTATCCACGAATTAAAAATATTTTTGAAGCCTCACACTTCATAGGCAGGAAGCCTTATTTTTTGTTAATGAATTAAATTTTTAACGAATTTATTAAATGAATGAAAATCCACGAATTAATTATCAACGAATTGCCAATATTTTTCAATCCTCACACTTTATGGGCAGGAAACCGTATTTTTTGTTAATAAATTAAATTTTTAATGAATTTGTTTAATAAATAAAAATCCACGAATTAATTATTCACGAATAAAAAATATTTTTAAATCCTCACACTTTATAGGCAGGAAACCGTTTTTTTCTGTTAATAAATCAAATTTTCAATAAATTTATAAAATAAATAAAAATCCACGGAATAATTATCCACGAATTAAAAATATTTTTAAATCCCCACACTTTATAGGGGAAACCGTATTTTTTTGGTAATAAATTAAATTTTCAATAAATTTATTAAATAAATAAGAATCCACGAATTAACCATCCACGAATTAATTATCCACGAATTGAAAATATTTTCAAATCCCCACACTTTAAAGGCAGGAAACCGTATTTTTTTGTTAATGAATTAAATTTTTAATAAATTTATTAAATAAATAAAAATCCACGAATTAATTATCCACGAATTAAGAATATTCTTAAAACCTCACACTTTATACGAAGGAAACCGTATTTTTTTGGTAATTAATTGAATTTTTAATAAATTTATTAAACAAATAAATATCCACGAATTAATCATACACGAATTGAAAATATTTTCAAATCCCCACACTTTATAGGCAGGAAACCGTACTTCCTTGTTAATGAATAAAATTTTCAATAGATTTATTGAATAAATAAAAATCCACGAATTGATTATCCACGAATTTATTTTCCACGAATTAGAAAAATTTTTAAATCCCCACACTTTGTAGGCAGGAAACCGTATTTTTTTGTCAATAAATTAGATTTTTGATAAATTTATTAAATAAATAAAAATCCACGAATTATTTATCCACGAATTGAAAATATTTTCAAATCCCCACACTTTATAGGCAGGAAACTGTAAGATACCCAATTCTATCAATCTAGAATGCGTGATATGTTTACTTGATATTGTAATTAATATTTAACTGTCAGTCTTTGTCAGTAATCCATATAGTTCACGTATAAATATAAAACGCTGTTACATATCGTGTTTCACTGCGTTATACCCGCCTATAGGTTATGGGCTCAGATTGAAATCGAACACGATAATACGCGTCGATATACGAAAAGTGAATTCGCAAACACGAAATACCGAGTGAGAAAACCACCGCGAACTTGAAAGCGAAAAGTCGAGCTACCAGCCGAAGAAAATGGCGTACGCAGCGACAACGACGAGACTTGAAACGCTCACCCGTGACAATTATGACACTTGGTGTATTCAAGCCGAAGCTTTGCTCGTGAAGAATGATAATTGGGGATACGTGTCAGGCGAAATTCCGAAACCCGTCGAGACAGGAGAAGGCGCGGATCTCGTGCGAACACAAGCCGCCGTTAAGACGTGGACAGCTAACGATCGCAAGGCCAAGGCCGACCTGATCCTAACGATTAACCCTTCGGAACTCGCACAAATTCGGGGCTGCACTACTTCTCGCAAGGTATGGCAAAAACTCGAATCTGCCTCGAAAGGACCCGCGCGAAAAGCAACTCTCCTCAAACGTCTCACGCAGCAGAAAATGCAAAACGACGACGATCTCACGACGCATCTCGCCCAGTTTTTCGACGCCGTAGACAAGCTGAAAGCCATGAACGTCGATATAAATGACGAGCTCCTTGCCATAATGTTGTTATACAGTTTGCCGAACAGTTTCGAGAATTTCCGATGTGCCATCGAATCTCGAGATAATCTGCCTAATGTTGAAGCCCTAAAGGTAAAAATTATTGAGGAGCACAATGCGAGGAGCCAAAAATCAAATGATAATGGCAGCATCATGTTCGCGAAAACTCAAAAATCGTCCGGTAGGTTCCAGCACAAAGGTAAATCGGGCGCAAATTGTTTCAAAAACGAGTCTTATGCAAGTGATGGGAATCAAAACAAAACGAAAACGGACGGGAAAATTCGATACAAGTGCAGTTATTGTCACAAAAAGGGACATAAAGAAAGCGAATGTTGGTTTAAGAAGAATAACGAAAAAGAAAAGTCAAACGAAGCTCATAAGTGCTATTCAATGGACAACGCTCGCAGGTCGAAATATACGGACAATCTTTGGTGTTTGGATTCTGGATGTACATCGCATTTATGTTTCGATGAAAGTGCCTTCATAAACCCGAGCGTTAAAGAAGGATCGCTGAAACTTGCGAACAATTCGGAAACTCGCATATTCGGAAAAGGTGACGTACGTATTGAAATCGCTGAAAGTCCGACCAGTGTTGTTACATTAAAAGATACACTGTATGTGCCGGACTTACGATCGAATCTCATGTCAATCACAAAAATTGTGGATCAAGGGCACGACGTTACTTTTCAAAAATCGCGCGCAGTTGTGACGGATCAATGCGGTAAAACAATGCTAATCGCCAAACGCATTGGAGATCTTTTCTATCTCCGCGAACGCAAATACGATCAACGTGCGAATATCGTCTATGAAGATAGGAAACTCAAAACCGATGTCGAAACGTGGCATAGACGCCTTGGGCACCTGAACGCACGGGACCTGTCAATACTCGCCAAGGACGGGAACGTAAATGGTTTGAAGCATATGGCAAAGGTTAGAGAAATCAAATGTGAGTCATATATATCAAGAAAAATGACTAGCCTCCCTTTTGGAACCCGTGAAAGTTTCTCTAAGGAGCTTCTGGAACTGGTACATATGGACTTATGTGGGCCAATGCGTACGCGGTCATCGGGGGCGCACGCTATTTCATAACTTTTATAGACGATTATAGCAGAGTTTGCCTAGTATATTTTCTGAAAAACAAAAGCGAAGCCGTGCAGAAATTCAAGGATTATAAGAATCTTGTTGAAAATCAACTCGGGCGAAGAATCAAAGCGATTCAGTCTGATAATGGCGGCGAATTCGTTAACAAGGAAATGGAGAATCTACTGAAAACATCTGGTATTCAACAACGTCTTACGGCGCCTCATACTCCACAACAGAATGGTGTAGCCGAGCGGAAAAACCGTACATTGGTCGAAGCCGCGCGTTGTATGCAGATTGACGCGAAGTTGCCTCCATCACTTTGGGCAGAAGCTATAGCCACAGCGAATTATGTTCGAAATCGATGCCCCACGAAGTCGTTGCCTGACGGAATAATTCCTATGGAAAGATGGACAGGGAAAAAGCAAGATCTCTCACACCTTCGCTCGTTTGGCGAACGAGCCTTCGTACTCGATAAGTCTCCAGGAAAGGGGAAGTTTGAGCCCAAAGGAATTGCTGGATTTTTCGTTGGTTACGCTGATCAATCCAAAGCTTATCGAATTTATGTACCCAGCGAATGCAAAATTCAGATATCTCGAGATGTCAAATTCCTGAACGAATTTCAATCGTGTCTTCCGAAGGGAAAAGGCAAACTACCAGGGAATGATTTTTCACGTCGTAACCATTCTCAGATTTCACCCGAAAATCGCATCTCCAGAGAAATCATAATGGACGCAAGCATTATTGATTTCATTGATCACCCGATTCAACATGCCGAAAATCACGTCAATGAACGTGAAGAACTTCACTCCGAAGTTGGTTTGGAACCTTTCCAGGATTGTGGATGTGAACGTCAAGATCCTAATGTCGAAGATGCAGCGAGAGCAGGGACGAAACCGAAAACTAAGAGAGGTCGCGGTAGGCCGAAATTGATCAAAACTGGCAATAGAGGTCGTCCCAAAAAGCAATACAATGAGGAAGTGATCGACGAATCTATAAATGACGTAGACGTAATGAACGCGGAAGAAGATAAGGGACTTCTTTTAGCTCAAGTCAACGAAGATGTCGAAAATTCCGAAGTAGATGCTTGCAAGGTGATGACCGCCATCGAAGTTCCTCTCAACGATGCATTGAAGAGTGAAGACAAAGAAGAGTGGTTTCAAGCTATCTGTTCGGAAACAAAGTGCCTTGTGGCAAACGATACTTGGGAGTTAGTCGACAGACCTAAGGATCACAATGTGATCTCGTGCCGCACCATCCTACGCAACAAATTCAACCCGGACGGGAGTTTAGATAGACGAAAGGCTCGAATTGTTGCACGTGGATTTTCCCAACGGCCCGGTATAGACTTCACCAACACATTTGCTCCTGTGGCACGCCTAGATTCATTCCGATTGTTAATGGCACTATCCGCAAAACTCGGACTCTAAGTCACACAGTTGGATATAACCACAGCATACCTCAACGGTGACATGGATACCCTCGTTTACATGGAGCAGCCAATCTTTATAAAAGACGCTCTTGAAAGAATCGTCGTAACTGAAAAGGATGAAATCCTTGTGGCCAAGTCTAACCGAATGCTTCGTGAACTGAGTTCCGGAGACAAAGTTTGTAAACTTCGCAAAGCAATTTACGGATTACGTCATTACAAAACTCAGCAACACTCTCAAATCACTGGGATTATTGCAGACGACATCCGATTCCTGTGTTTACGTAGACAATACTTCCAGGGGAAGTACTTACATCTTAATCTACGTGGATGATATTTTGATTGCTTCTAACAACCCGAAACGAGTCAGAGAAATCAAAGCTAGACTCTCATCCGAATACCAAGTTAAAGACCTTGGAAACATTAAATATTGTCTTGGAATCGAAGTCGAGCAAATCGAAAATAAGATTTCCATTGCCCAAAGTGGATACATTAGGGAAGTTCTTCGGAAGTTCGAAATGTCCGACTGCAAGCCTGTAAAATCTCCATTGTCATCTGGTACAAAACTTGAACGAGAAAAGGACATCGAAGGAAACGATACTCGTTATCCTTACCGCGAACTCATTGGAGCTTTGATGTACATCGCTATTGGGACACGCCCAGACATCGCTCATGCAGTTGTTATGCTCAGCCAGTTCAACAGCTACAATGGTAAAACGCATTGGCAATGCGCGAAGAGAATCCTGAGATACCTCCAGGGTACCATAAACCGGAAGCTGATCTACACGCAGAACGATGAGGGAATCCTCGGACACGCAGACGCGGACTGGGGAAACTGCAACCTGGACAGAAAATCCTATTCCGGATACGTTTTTTCGTTATCCGGAGCAGCAATATCTTGGACATCGCGCAAACAGAAGATCGTAGCTCTATCATCTACAGAGGCTGAATATGTAAGCCTCTCAGAAGCTATTCGAGAAGCTATTCATCTATCAAGCTTCGTAAAAGAACTTCGTCTAGACTCCTTATCCAAAATCACCATTTTTAACGACAATCAATCAGCTGGGAAATTGGTCGAAAATCCTGTTTTCCACTCGCGGACAAAGCATGTGGACATCAAACATCATTTTATTCGTCAAGCGATTCAGACCTATCCTCTTATCATCAAGTTCCTTCCTACTGAAGAAATGATAGCTGATGTTCTTACCAAGACCTTGTCGGGCATCAAGTTTGATAATTGTGTCAGAGGTTTGGGAATTAAAGATTGTTAAAATTGTGTAAGATACCCAATTCTATCAATCTAGAATGCGTGATATGTTTACTTGATATTGTAATTAATATTTAACTGTCAGTCTTTGTCAGTAATCCATATAGTTCACGTATAAATATAAAACGCTGTTACATATCGTGTTTCACTGCGTTATACCCGCCTATACTTTATAGGCAGGAAACCGTATTTTTTTGTTTATAAATTAAATTTTTAATGAATTTATTGAATAAATAAAAATCCACGAATTAATCATCCACGAATTAAAAATATTTTCAAATCCCCACACTTTATAGGCAGGAAACCGTATTTTTTTGTTAATGAATTAAATTTTCGATAGATTTATCAAATAAATAAAAATCCACGAATTAATTATCCACGAATTGATTATCCACGAATTAAAAATATTCGAAATCCCCACACTTTATAGGCAGGAAACCGTTTTTTTCTGTTAATAAATTAAATTTTTAATAAATTCATTGAATAAATAAAAATCCACGAATTAAAAATCTACGAATTAATTATCCACGAATTTAAAATATTTTCAAATCCTCACACTTCATAGGCAGGAAACCGATTTTTTTTGTTAATAAATTAAATTTCTAATAAATTTATTAAATAGATAAAAATCCACGAATTAATTATCCACGAATGAAAAATATTTTCAAATCCCCACACTTAATAGGCAGGAGTAGATGATACTAGGCCGGTTCTAGACCACTTCGAGCAAAACGTTTGGCGCATGCGCCGTTTTTTGGTGGAGGTGCCATTCAAGTATGTCACTGTATTACCGACTTAAAAGTCGGTTCTTAGTTTAGGTACTCACCGCTAGATGGCGAGGGTACTTACCGGTAGATGGCGCTGCAATTTTGGTGAATGAGCTGAAAAAATTTTTTTCCGTCTCGGGAATCGAACTCGCGATCGATTTGTGCGAATCCTAGTATGTAGACCGCTAGACCAAGGGGGCTGACCGAAGGTTGATATAAAATTGTGAGATAAGAATCGTTGATGACATCATCATCTCTTATCATTTATGCTATCATTATCGCTTGTGCCCCCCGTAATCGTTATCGATTACGATTAATTTGTCTTAATGACGACTTGATTACGATTATTGACTAATTTTTGTTAATGAAGTGATGATTACGTGAAATATAAAAATCGTCGCAAATTATCAACTGATAGATAATTCATAACGTTGATTGTTCTGTTTACTTGATTACGATTATTGACGAATTTTTGTTAATGAAGTGATGATTACGTGTAATATAAAAGTCGTCGCAAATTATCAACTGATAGATAATTCATAACGGTGGTTGTTCTGTTGCGGTTCTGTTTCTAAAAAACGGTGAGTAATTTCTTATTGACATTGTTAGTATTGTAATAGCTGTGTTTTTATAGTTGAAAAAAAATGGATCTTTCAGAGTTGAATAAGGATTGCAAAAATTTGGGAACCTTCAAACCAATCAAGAAATTGTCGGAGTTCAAGATAAATGATACTATACCAATACTGGGAGCAAAGGTTGTGGAAACTCGTTATGGACCAAGCGTGATGTTGGATTCAGATGTCAACGTAGTTTTTCTTCCCAAGAAATATACAAATCGACTGAAGGATAATATTGAACATATTGGTAATGGCAAATATGCACTAAAAATTATCGATTTTGTGTCTTTAGCTAATTCACAAAATAAGTCTTGCGTATTTGAATTTGTTAATGTTTGAAACAATAATAAATCATGGAATATTGCGACAATGTAATGAGTAATTTCCATGAGGCTTTCAAGCTTTTACGGAAACGCCAAAATTTAGATGATAAAGTAAGATGGTTAAGGTTAATTGGTAAACAATTAAGACTTTGCACTAAACTCTTAGAGGGAAATACGCTTGATCATGGTCAAAAAATGAAAATATCAATGTGTATAAAACATTTGAATGGATATAAATTGTTGCTGCGAAATCGTCAAGGTGGTCGCTTATTATCTAATAATAAACAAGTAATTTGGGAAGACTGTAAATCAGCTTTTGCAAATAGAATCAGGAGCGGTATTGTTATTAATCTGAAACATATTGATATCAATAACTTTTTGAATGATGCTTTTATCCTCATTAAGAGAAGGTTGACATTCATGTGGCGTAAAAATGCAATTCTGAAAATTAATACATCATTTTGTGGAGAGTTTATTAAGAAATCTGGGGATGTAGAAAATTTCGATTTCAAATATTTTCCAACAAAAAATTACGTTATCGATAGAACAACATCGTTATCTGAATGGTTTCAAAATAATGTGAAAGATTCAATTCTTAAAAAACTTGAAGAGTTTGCTGAAAAAGACAGCGGCTTTGCGTTGCATTCTATAATTTCCCTTGAAGTAAATTTCAATAAAATCGACTTTAGTCTAAATGTAGGAAGTTCATACATCGATCTACCTCAATGTATAAAAAACAAAAAAGCTTGTATAAATATAAAAAATATAGATAATGCGTGTTTCGCCTGGTGTATAACAGCAGGTCTATTTCCTCAAAATCAATATGCTGATCGAACTTCATCATATCCACATTATTCCCATGTACTCAAATTGGAGAATATCGAATTTCCTTTGCAGTTGAAAGATATTAATTCATTTGAGTTATTAAATGATGTATCGGTGAATGTTTTCGGTTTAGAAAAAAATCGTTCATCAGGTTTCAAAGTAGTTCCTTTACGTATCACTCCAAAGAAAATAGATAATAAACATTTCAATTTATTGCTGATTCAGGATGAGTATTTTGATAATGATGAAGAAGAAGAAGAAGAAGAAGCAGATGATGATCTAATAAGATATCATTATGTTCTGATAAAAAATTTATCTCGTTTGGTATCATCTTCGTTTTCCAAGAAGGAACATTCAATATATATTTGTGATACATGTTTGAATTATTTCCATAATCAAACTAAAATGAATGATCATATCGAATACTGTCGTAAAAATAAACCAGCTAGAATACAATTTCCAGATTATACCCATGTTGAATTTAAAAATCATGTCTTTAAACAGGAGGTACCTTTCGTGATTTATGCAGACTTGGAATCATATTTAAAAAGCATATCAACAAAAGTTTCATCTAAAACATTGAAATATCAACATCATATTCCCATTAGCATAGGCTATTATGTCAAATATCGATATGACAATGAAAATATTTCTCACTATAACAGTTATACCGGAGAAGATTGCATGAAATGGTTTTGTGATCAACTTGAAATTATTGCAGATGAAATATATGTTCGTATAAAAAACATTGAACCCATCAAAGATAAAATACCTTCTTTATCAGCGATATGTCATATTTGTGAAAAACCATTTTCCAAAAATGATGATATTGTAATAGATCATAATCATTTTACAGGCCAAGTGAGGGGATCAGCCCATGCAAATTGCAATTTACAATATAAAAAATCTTTCATGATACCAATTATATTTCATAACCTCAGCGGTTACGATGCACATTTTGTGATTCGTGAATTGATAAAAACAGGAAAAGTGATTTTGTTACCATTAAATAAGGAAAAATATATCTCATTCACAAAATATGATAGCAATACTGAAATCAAATATAGATTTATCGATAGTTTCCGCTTTTTAGGAACATCAATTGAAAATTTAGCATCATATTTAAATCCCCATTCATTTCATAATTTACGATTTAATTTTCGTGATAAAAAACAAAACGATATCGATTTGTTAACTAAAAAAGGAGTTTTTCCATATGACTATGTAAACGGGTTTGAAAAGTTGATTACGACTACAAATCTTCCACGTAAAGAAGAATTATAATATATATATATATAATACTTTGAATGATTCAGATATTACGGAAAATGAATATAAACATGCACAAACTGTTTGGAGAACTTTTCATTGTCAAAAATTTACTGCAATATTTAGAATTATATTTAAAGACAGATGTTTTACTTTTAGCGGATATTTTCGAAAATTTTAAAAATAGCTCTCATGAAAAATATGGATTAGATCCCGCATGGTATTATTCGCTTCCCGGTTACACTTTTGATTGTATGTTGAAGTATACCAAGTGTAAATTAGAAATATTGAAAGATGTTGATATGATATTATTCATAGAAAAAAGCATTCGAGGTGGAATCAGTCAATGTTCGAACAGATATGCGAAAGCTAATAATAAATACATGTCTTCTTATGATCCTAATAAAATTGATTCATATTTATTATACTTGGATGTGAATAATTTATATGGTTGGGCCATGAGTCAGTCATTACCTTTTGATCATTTCCAATGGTGGCATACTGATATAGATGTAATGCAAATAGACGATGACGCTTCAGATGGATATATTTTAGAAGTGGATATAGAATATCCTGAAACCCTTCATGATCATCATTCTGATCTACCCTTTTGTCCTGCAGTCAGTTTTCCTCCAGACTCTAAATATTCTAAATTATTGTTGACCTTGTATAATAAAGAGAAATATATTTTACACTATAGGAATTTGAAACAAATATTGAATCAAGGTTTGATTTTGAAAAAAATTCATCATGTTCTGAAATTTCAACAAAGTAAATGGTTGAAACCTTATATAGATTTTAATATCGATCTTAGGACAAAGTCTCAGAATGATTTCGAAAAAAATTTGTATAAATTAATGAATAATGCAGTTTTTGGTAAAACCATGGAAAACGTTCGGAAACATCGTATCGTTAAAATAAAGAATAAATGGGGAGGTCGTTACGGAGCTAAAAATTTGATAAATAGTCCAAATTTCAAAAATCGAACCATTATTGATGAGAATACATTAGTTATCGAAATGAGTAAAACTAGTCACTTCTTCAATAAACCAATCTATATTGGATCGGCTATATTGGATATTGCCAAAATTTGTTTATACGATTTTCATTATAATTACATGTTTCAAAATTTTAAAAAATTTCAACTCTTGTATGTCGATACCGATTTTCTCATTTACAATATTTCTTCTGAAGATCCGTACGAGGTGATACGTAGAGACTGTCACACTCATTTCGATACATCAGATTATAAAGACAATAATATTTTCAACATTCCTCGAGTAAACAAGAAAGTTATTGGACTCATGAAAGATGAGAATCATGGATCGATAATGACTGAATTTGTAGGTTTACGCTCTAAAATGTATTCTTTCAGAATTGAGGATGAGCGTATCGTTAAAAAAGTCAAAGGTATCAAGAAAGGAATTGTGAATAAAATAATAACATTTGAAGATTATTTGAAATGTTTGAATGAAAATGTTTGCAAGATAATTACTCAACGAAATATCGTTTCGCAGCAACACAATATTTTCTCAATTCAACAAGACAAAGTGGCCTTATGTAGCAATGATAATAAAAGATCGTTGATTCCTTATTCACACGAAACACTTGCATAGGGACACTTTCGTTTAAATTGTTAATTTAAGATTAGTGTAGACAAAAATAAATATGTTTGATAAAAATTTATTCCATTTTTGAGTTGATATCTCTCACAACCTTATCCTTAATGTAGTACATACAATCACAGAATGCATATTCATTTATAGAGGTAACATTATTCATTTCAGCAGAATCGTAAATCATTTGTGTCAGAGTCCATAAATCCGATCTTCCAAATACCGACAAACGATTTTTATAATAATCAAAAAAATTCAAATTTTTCAACATATTCAGTTTACTTCTGATTGGAACTCCAATATTCAGTATATCGAGAACATCATAATATTCGAAACATAAACAAGAATCAAGTTTTTCCACTTTTAATCGCATCATCTTCATAGGAGTATCTAGTTGAATTTTCAATTCGTGATTCATGTTTCCTTTTCCAAAACTAGCATCAACTGGGAAAAGATGGAAGTCATCAAGATCCAGGAATGAAATGAAGTTATAGAGAGTATCCCATTCTTCATAGTTCAAAACGATCCAAATATCGGGAATATCGGTAGAAATTCTTGCAACTGGTGCAAAATCTCTCGTTGGACTTAAGCCAGATTCCACCAAACGATAACCGATAGTAAATACAGATTTCAAAATGAGATGCTTTTCGTGAGCAGCCCGTTGTTCGTAAGTGAAAAACAATTCATCGTTGGCGTTGAGGATTTCATCGGACAACGATGATGGAGAAGATTGTATCATCGTGTTAACCTTTCACTAAATCGTTTGCAACTGTACTGATTTTTTTATAGTTTGTTATCATTATTTATCCAAGAATCATGCGATTTATCTAGACCCAACCAACGTACTAGAATTTTGTTTCCTTTTCGTCGAAGTACCTTTTCAATTAGAAACACGTTCGGCTGATGTGTTTTTTGTAGTTCGAATTCATAAAAAGCCCCTTTGATGGGTCTGTGACGTTCATCCTCGAGAAGGTACGTTACCGGGTTAGTTATTTGCACTTTGATAACTTTGAACAGTTCCGTGGTCCAGTTTGGAGTATAACCTTTGGCAAATATATGCTTCATCTTACTAATTCGTACCATATCACCAACTTTTATTTTATTTGCACCAGCAATTTTTATTATAATATCAATATAGTAATATATGATAATAATTGACTGAAATCAGAATGTGATTAATCCTTCAGTTGAGTAAAGGAATAAGATGGGTAAGTTCGAAAATGCTTTTCTTCGTAAAAATCTAATGATTGATTTTTCAGATGAAATTGTAGGTATATGGCTTCGTTATTTGAGAGAACAGGGATGTTTTGTAAGTGGATAAGAATCATGAAATTGTTTATTTACTTTTAATTTTTAGCAACATGGATTAGACGTAACGGTGACAGCTCTGGCGTCGCAGCCAGAGCTGCCAAACGCAAATTTCCAATACCTTGGAAAAAAGGCCCATTGGGCAATTTTTATATCAAAAATGGCACATGAAAACGAGCACTTTGTGCTCGTTTTTAATGAGCTGTAAGTAAATAACCTTAAAGTAAAACTTATCTAATTTATTTCCATTTTCAGTCAATACATGCGATGGGGGTGAGTAATTAATGTAAAATTATATGAGAAGTTATATTTATCATTTTTACAGATTATAAAAATAAACGTTAGAATATAAAATTGCAATTATTATGAAATTTTCCTAATTTGTTCGCTTAGCGGTAAATACTCTAGAATATTATCATGAATAATGATGCAATAGGCACGTGTTCCAGCAGGAAAACCATTCTTCGATTCAATTTCCAATTTCACATCCACTGTTGTCGATTTGAACGATTCATCTCTGCGGGAACAATCAATAATAAACATTGTTCTCGATTTAAATGAAACATAATCCAGATTTGCTGTTCTCTTTTGTCCATTATATAATTCCATAAATTGCGAATAGTTATTATAGGCTTCTCCGTAGTTGTTCAATCCGAAATTCAAACGAGTCTGTTCTTGAGGATAGAATTCTCCATTCAACATTAATCGTAAATCTGATATATCGATATTGTCGAAAAGATTAGGATCGGCTCCATCATTATATTTTCGATTAGTCTGAAAGCAGCAAATAACATATCGAGGACAATCCAATGCCGTTGTTGTTTTAACATTCCAAACTTCTTTCGTAGCATTTGTCGTTAGCGATGGTAACTCGTGAATTTCCCATTTTCGGAACGGTATCAATATCGGCTTATCGATTTTGATGGCTTCCAATAACCTGAGTTTCAAATCATCGTTTGGAGAAATATGTTTAACTTTCAATTCCATATTGGTAATTTCAATATTTGCACTTGTTTCCGTAGTTGTTGTTGGTGATGGATTTATTAAGATTGCATTTTTATTATTTCTGGATCTTACAAATCTTAATGTTTGTTTACCGCTTATAGCCAATTTGTAATCGTTGAATATATTCAAGAAATGGCGAAGCGGTATTCTAACAAAGAAAGCACCATCCTTTTGCACTAAAGGTTTACTAGGAAAATTCCATCCTGCAATCGACAATTCTTTGTTGGCAGATTGATCGTATGTTAAGAAACCTCTAACGGTGCTTATTATTCCAGGATCTCTAACACTATCTACTTCATATCCACACAATTCATAATGTATCGACTCAAAAAGAAACGCGCCGAAATTGTTTACTAATTCCACATTAGTTGATGCGTTTGAGATTAATTTACCAGATATGGATACAACCGCTTCATGCATCAATAACCAAACATCAGGTCGATTGATTGTAATCTCTATGATATCATTATTTTCGAAAGATTTTATGTAAGGTAGATATGTTCGTGATTCCACTTTGACGATAGAATCATCGTTGGTGATTGGCTGGAAGAGGTTGAATAGGTTTCCGGACAACATACCCGATAGATTCGAGAAATTTTTTATCACTGAGCGATAATTTTCCTCCACGCACTGTCGTCGTCGTCGGCCGTTTGTCGACTAATGAATCTTTAGCAAACCAGTTCGGATATTTATAAGCTTGAGTTTGCTCAAAAATTAGTACCATTTTTTTTCAATTCTAATCTTACAATTATATCTTCTCCTCGAAAATCGACAGATCTAAAATCTTGATCCAAAATGTTCAAAGTAATGTTATGGATTTTGGTTTGAGTCACAGGAAGATAAATTAACGTTGTTGGTGTTTCGTCGATTGCGTAACCAGGATCTACGCTTATTGCAAACTCGTAAATATTGTGTGATCGTTTGCCGTTATAAAATGAGCCTTCGGTTATATTGCAATCAACCTGTATAGTTCTCACATCAACTATGTGAACGGGTAAATCTGATCTATGAATTTTCCCTGATTTGAGAATTGATGGTGAAAAACCCAATAATCGTCGCAACGATTTATCTTTTGTGAAATCGAAAGAATATTTTTCATGAAATATTTCACACTTAAGAAGGTTGTTGTTCGGTCGAAGGAAAAATGTACTCTTATTCGAAAATCTCCGTTCTTCGTCAGTGAGTAGGTCTTTTTTCAAAACTGCTTCTATATCTTCAATTTCATACGTTCCCGTTGGAATAATGATATCTTTTTGCTCACCACTGTCCGTTTTATAATAGAGATGTGTATCGTCTGTTACATTGGGAATTGTATTGTACGTGTAAAATATTACAAGAGCTAATCCGTAACTAAACTGAGGATCCAACTCGATCGGGGGTACAAAATCTGCGCTCAGTGTTGAAGTATTACCTTTCAAAGTGAACAGCAGCGACATGACTGGCTTGGAATGAAAATTTGTTGATATTCATATCATTTTATTGATGAGAAAATCCAAACACAAATGACCGCATATGCTAGTATTAAAATTCTGATACCGATCGCGATTATACAATATTTCCTTACAGTTTAAATATTTCACTAATTCAATTGGAGGTGGTAAATTTCCGAAAGAGTCGTAAAATTCTGCGACACTGTTCCTTTTGATATAAGCCACCCAATGAGTCCCTATGCTTTCGTGAGAATCGAGATTTACGATTCCACATTCAACCGTTTTAGGTTTTTTCGGTAATGTATCACGCATGAAAATTCCTCGAAAATTGGGAATTTTCTTGATTTTAGCGTAATTTTGAATTTCATAGTCGTAAAGTGCTCGATTGGGTAGCCCAATTAGTTTTTTTTATTTTTTTGAGATTTAAGATAAAGTCCAAAACCTTTTTTACATTTCTTCACATAAAATCCTCTACCAATCGATTCCATTTGATGATTATGTCGTTTATCTTCCTCTAATCTTTTTCTAGCATTTTTAGCATCAATGATAGTTTTCGCGACTGCGCTGGTTCCTCCAAGAATAGAACCTAAAGCTGATAGTCCCGCAAATATTGGGATGAGTGGTAAAACTCCCCCCGATTTAGCCTCGAATGGAATTAATCTAGGTACTCGAATATTTCGTTTTCCACCAACTTTTCGTATCGCAGCTTTGGCAGTCCTCATGGCAAATAGTGTTGATTTATGTAAATCATTAGTGTTCTTTGCTCTTTTCAGCGCTTTCCGTATTGGTAGAACAACATGAGATCTGAATGACTTTTTTTTGTGGTTTACCGATTCCCATTCCAAAATGACGTTTCACTTTCATCGCACCAGATACTGCTAATGATGCTAATCTCTCCTTCAAATCAGCGTCTATGGATTTAAATCGCTGCCAAGCTTTATTTTGCAAAATCTCGTCGGCTTTATGTCTTGCACTTAAATCCTTATTTTTCCAATAGACTAAATCGTGTTCTTTGCAAGCTTGATCTAGTTTATTTATTCCAGGATCGTTGTTTCGCAAACGCTCTTCTATATGTGTTCCAGGACCACACCACTGATAACCAGGTAAATGAGCTTCGACAGGTAATTTGTTGATTAATGTGTTCAATAAACCCCCTCCTTCGGAGAAGAGTACCATATTAATGTTGGATTTATCCTTCAACTTGTGTTATTTATACAAATTGATGATGGCGCATTTTAATAATCGGGAACATCTCCACCTGAGAATTTGCGATGTACGCAAAAAGATTTCTGCATGATTTCCTGTTCTTGGATACATTTCGAACACTTTAGTTTCCTGGGTGCAACACCATCAAAATGATCCTCTTGATTTTCAGTATTGAAATGTTGTGTACAGGGTAGATACATTATCAAACGTTCCTGAGAATTTTTTGGAATCATCGGCCAAATGATTGATAGTTCAGATGGTTTAATTCTCTTCAGGTAATTTAGTGGTAATCTTTCAATATCCTCCTGTTTCCAAAACACTATTGAACTTTTTTCCACCACTAAATCGTAAAATTTCAATAGAAAATCACACATTGTTATTTTCGGTTGAATAATAAAAAATGACCTGATATAATCATGTAATTAAGCTTCTTATTTATAATTGTGATAAGATATTATCATGATCAGTCATTTGTATAAAAAGTGTGTTTCTTCACAATAGATAATTAGTCTGATATAAACGTTAAATATGCGAGTATACGTTGTAGATATTCAGGGTTTTATCGTGAATGGACAGTTTTGTCCGAAAGAACTGGCGATATGGTGCGAAAAAAAAGATATTGAACACTTCGTTTTCAAACCACCTACACCATTCAGGTTTTTATCAGAAGCTGATAAAAAACTGCTTATTATTTGGAGAAGAAGCATCACGGAATTCCTTATTCGAGCGGTGACATTCCATATAACAAAATCAGCTATATTATCAAGAAATATTTACGTGAAGCTGATCTAATAAATAAAAATCCACCAATTAATTATCCACGAACTAATTATCCACGAATTAAAAATATTTTTAAATCCTCACTTTTTATAGGAAGGAAACCGTATTTTTTTGTTAATAAACTAAATTTTCAATAAATTTATTAAAAAAATAAAAATTAACTAATTAATTATCCACGAATTAATTATCCATGAATTGAAAATATTTTTAAATCCTCACACTTTATAGGCAGGAAACCGTATTTTATTGTTAATAAATTAAATTTTTAATGAATTTATTAAATAAAAAAAATCCACGAATTAAAAATATTTTTAAATCCCCACACTTTATAGGCAGGAAACCGTATTTTTTTGTTAATTAATTAAATTTTTGATAAATTTATCAAATAAATAAAAATCCACGAATTAATTATCCACGAATCAATTACCCACGAATTAAAAATATTTTTGAATCCCCACACTTTATAGGCAGGAAACCGTATTTTTTGTTAATAAATTAAATTTTCAATAAATTTATTGAATAAATAAAAATATACGAATTAATTATCCACGGATCAAAAATATTTTTAAATCCCCACACTTTATAGGCAGAAAACCGTATTTTTTTGTTAATAAATTAAATTTTCAATAAATTTATTAAATAAATAAAAATCCACGAATTGATCATCGACGAATTAATTATCCACGAATTGATTATCCACGAATTGAAAATATTTTTAAATCCCCACACTTTATAGGCAGGAAACCGTATTTTTCTTTAATAAATTAAATTTTTAATAAATTTATTGAATAAATAAAAATCCACCAATTAATTATCCACGAACTAATTATCCACGAATTAAAAATATTTTTAAATCCTCACTTTTTATAGGCAGGAAACCGTATTTTTTTGGTAATAAACTAAATTTTCAATAAATTTATTAAAAAAATAAAAATCCACGAATTAATTATCCATGAATTGAAAATATTTTTAAATCCCCACACTTTATAGGCAGGAAACCGTATTTTATTGTTTATAAATTAAATTTTTAATGAATTTATTAAATAAATAAAAATCCACGAATTAAAAATATTTTTAAATCCCCACACTTTATAGGCGAAAACCGTATTTTTTTGTTAATAAATTAAATTTTTGATAAATTTATCAAATAAATGAAAATCCACGAATTAATTATCCACGAATCAATTACCCACGAATTAAAAATATTTTTGAATCCCCACACTTTATAGGCAGGAAACCGTATTTTTTGTTAATAAATTAAATTTTCAATAAATTTATTGAATAAATAAAAATATACGAATTAATTATCCACGGATCAAAGATATTTCTAAATCCCCACACTTTATAGGCAGGAAACCGTATCTTTTCGTTGATAAATTAAATTTTCAATAAATTTATTAAATAAATAAAAATCCACGAATTAATTATCCATGAATTAAAAATATTTTCAAATCCTCACACTTTATAGGCAGGAAACCGTTTTTTTTGTTAATAAATCGAATTTTTAATAAATTTATTAAATAAATGAAAATCCACGAATTAATTATCCACGAATTAATTATCCACGAATTAAAAATATTTTTAAATCCCCACACTTTATAGGCAGGAAACCGTATTTTTTTGTTAATAAATTAAATTCTCAATAAATTTATTAAATGAATAAAAATCCACGAATTAATTATCGACGAATTAATTATCCACGAATTAAATATATTTTTGAATCCCCACACTTTATAGGCAGGAAACCGTATTTTTTTGTGTTGGAGTTAGTGGAAAGTGGAAAACTAACAAACGAAAAATACTATATTAATCCGAAAGTACAAATCAAGGTATGTACGCGCTAGCGTTGTTCCTCTAAAACTGAGCTGGACTCCCGCTGAGTACATATACCCTGGAGTGGGGATCGCTTCACGAGCAGTCGGTACAGACTTTCCAACACGCCCCCTCGATCCATACTCCTCGTAGAAGTTAAGGCTGCACCCGGATGGTCTTCATTCCAGATGAGTTGCGACACGATTGCAACGTTGGATTCTCCAATTTCTTGTATCCTTAGGACGATCGATTAACTGCCAAGTGTCGTTTTTCAATATCGATCTGATTTCCTCGGACATTGCCTCCCGCCATTCTTCTGCGTCAGGCCCCGCCAAGGCCAGTTTCATTGGAACTTCTGCAGAATGAGCTTTATCTGAGAATTGCGTCTCGTCGGCTATTTGGGCTGTGTCGACATTTTGGACATTGTACACCTTGCGAGGGCGTCCGCGAGATCCAGTCCTATATATTCTTGGTCTCCCGGGTCCTCTTCTTGGTTCCTGGATTGGTTGATCGACCTCACCCCTGATTTCATCTTCAGTATTTGATTCGTTCGAAGGTAGGACAAATTCGACTAGTGAACGATTGCCTTTCGTTTCGCTAACGTCGTCCAAGATTTGTAAATTTGGTGCGAATTCTTCATACCTACCGGTTTGTGGATCCCGTTCGGTTGGCCGGGAGTTGGAAAATTTAACGTCTCTGGACACGATTAATTTTCGTTCGGCTGGCAACCAAATTCTGTACCCTTTTGAATCGCTAGAATAGCCCACAAATATTCCTCCAAACAATGAGATTGAAATTTGTTATTTCCTGGTTTGAGGTTGAGACAATAAACCTTCGATCCGAAATCCCGAAAATGGCTTACGTTAGGTACTTTACCGGTCCAAATCTCGTAAGGGCTTTTCCCGTTGAGTGCTTTGGTTGGGCACCTATTTCGAATGTAATTAGCGGTGTTAACCGCTTCAGCCCTAAAATATTGATGGAAGGTTCGCGTCGATCATTAAGCATCTGGCGGTTTCTAATAATGAGCGATTTTTCCTTTCCGCTATGCCGTTTTGTTCCGGGTTATAAGGAACGGTTAAACGTCGCACGATGCCACGCGATTTCAGAAACTCGTCGAATTTTGCGTTTACGAATTCCTTGCCGTTGTCCGATTGGAGGCATTTTATTTTGACCGATTTTTGGTTCTCCACCAGAGTAATAAAATCTTTAGTCATTTGAAATACTTCGTCCTTGGTTTTCAAAAATCGAACTTCGCACCATCTCGAATGGTCGTCGATGAATTCGACAAAATATTTCGCGCCGCTGAACGATTCTACGCGCATGGGTCCGCAAACGTCGGAATGAATGATGTCCAAAATTGAAGAAACGCGCGTTGACTTTTTCGGGAAAGAAGTGCGGTGCATTTTTCCTTTGATACAAACATCGCATTCAGATACGTCTCCGAGATTTCGACGTGCGATACCGCGTATTGTACCGTTTCGTTCCGCTTTTCGCAAGTCTGCGTTATTCAAGTGCCCAAGTCGCCGGTGCCACGAAATTGTTCTTGGAGCTGAATTAAATTCGGAAGCGGCGTTTGCATGTTCTTTGGAGATACGAACGTAATAAAGTCCGTTGATTTTATCCGCGATTAGAATTTTTCGCCGGTAGAATTTCGAACTGAAGCTCCGTGGTTATCGAAAAATACCTGGTAACCGTTTTCCGTGATTTTGGTAACCGACATCAAATTTTTGCGTAAATCAGGAACAAATAAAGTATTTTTCAACGATACCTGTTTTGATGACCCCTGTACATCCGTATGAAAAACGACGGTACCTTTAGCGATGGTGGCGACGGTCGTTTCATTTGCAAGGGCTATTGTTCCTTTTGCTGATAAGTCGACAGAAGTAAACAAATTTCGAGCGTTGCACAGATGTGATGACGCGCCGCTATCCAAAATCCAGACGTTATCATTGTTTGGGTTTGCTACCAGTGCTTCGTCGACATGGAGTGAGGTTTGGCCTTCAGAGTCAGGTTTCCTGTTGTCAGGCGGACGATTTCGACATTGTTCGGTCTTATGACCAAATCTTTTGCACTTGTTACATCTCAGCCGTCCTTTTCTAGGTGTTGATTTCTCGACGTTATAAGTAGGACCATTGTGTTTTGATCGAAATGAATTCTTGGATGCGAACATAGCTGCCGATGCGCATGTATTACGATTTGCGTCATATTCTTCGGTAATTTTACCTCAAAATTTCAGGGTCGGGGAGTTCATCACGGGACTCGATCGCAACTCGAAAATTTTCGTAGCTCGGTGGCAAGCTGTATAGGAGTAATATAACCAAAATATCCGAATTAATTTCTACGTCTAGATCACGAAGTTTATCGACAGCGTCGAAGAATTCTGCTACGTGTTCGCGGACGTCGCCTTCGTCCAACATTTTGTGTTGTGTCAATCGCTTTAGTAACGAAGCTTTTCGCGCTGGTCCTTTGGATTGATAAATTGATTCGAGTTTAAGCCAAACGTCGCGTGAAGTAACGCAACCTTTGATTTGTTTTATTTCGGATGAACTAATAGATAGTATTATATCTGACTTAGCTTTGCTGTCTGTTTCGTCCATGAGTCGATGTCCGCTTGGTTCGATGCGTCATGGTTTCGGATGGGTTTCTTCTTCGATCCTGATACGTATTCCCAGGCGTCATTTTTCACCAAAAGAGCTTCCATATGGATCTTCCATGTATCATAGTTGTCGCGGCTTAGCGCCTCGAAACGAACTGTGTTCGCGGAACTCATGATAACGTAATTCAAGTTCGAACGGAAGAAAAATCACTGATCACTCGCAAACGATAGTCCTTTTTTGTTAAATTGTCCACGCTTCACTGTGTATGTCCTGGGCCCATAACCTGTTGGAGTTAGTGGAAAGTGGAAAACTAACAAACGAAAAATACTATATTAATCCGAAAGTACAAATCAAGGTATGTACGCGCTAGCGTTGTTCCTCTAAAACTGAGCTGGACTCCCGCTGAGTACATATACCCTGGAGTGGGGATCGCTTCACGAGCAGTCGGTACAGACTTTCCAACATTTTGTTAATAAAATAAATTTTTAATAAATTTATCAAATAAATAAAAATCCACGAATTAATTATCCACGAATCAATCATTATCCACGAATTAAAAATATTTTTGAATCCCCACACATTATAGGCAGAAAACCGTATTCTTTGTTAATAAATTAAATTTTTAATAAATTTATTAAATAGATAAAAATCCACGAATCAATTATTCACGAATTAATTATCCACGAATTAAAAATATTTTTAAATCCCCACACTCTATAGGCAGGAAACATTATTTTTTTGTTAATAAATTAAATTTTTGATAAATTTATTAAATAAATGAAAATCCACGAATTAATTATCCATGAATTAAAAATATTTTTAAATGCTCACACTTTATAGGCAGGGAACCGTTTTGTTGTTAATAAATCGAATTTTTAATAAATTTATTAAATAAATAAAACTCCACGAATTAATTATTCACGAATTAATTATCCACGAATTAAAAATATTTTTAAATCCCCACACTTTATAGGCAGGAAACCGTATTTTTTTGTTAATAAATTAAATTTTTAATAAATTTATCAAATAAATGAAAATCCACGAATAAATTATCCACGAATCAATCATTATCCACGAATTAAAAATATTTTTGAATCCCCACACTTTATAGGCAGAAAACCGTATTTTTTGTTAATAAATTAAATTTTCAATAAATTTATTAAATAAATAAAAATTCACGAATTAATTTTCCACGGATCAAAAATATTTTTAAATCCCCACAATTTATAGGCAGGAAACCGTATTTTTTTGTTAATAAATTAAATTTTTAATGAATTTATTAAATAAATAAAAATTCACGAATTAATTTTCCACGGATCAAAAATATTTTTAAATCCCCACACTTTATAGGCAGGAAACCGTATTCTTTTGTTAATAAATTAAATTTTTAATAAATTTATTAAATAAATAAAAATCCACGAATTAATTATCCACGAATTAAAAATATTTTAAAATCCCCACACTTTATAGGCAGGAAACCGTATTCTTTGTTAATAAATTAAATTTTTAATAAATTTATCAAATAGATAAAAATCCACGAATCAATTATTCACGAATTAATCATCCACGAATTAAAAATATTTTTAAATCACCACACTCTATAGGCAGGAAACATTATTTTTTTGTTAATAAATTAAATTTTTGATAAATTTATTAAATAAATGAAAATCCACGAATTAATTATCCATGCATTAAAAATATTTTTAAATGCTCACACTTTATAGGCAGGAAACCGTTTTGTTGTTAATAAATCGAATTTTTAATAAATTTATTAAATAAATAAAAATCCACGAATTAATTATTCACGAATTAATTATCCACGAATTAAAAATATTTTTAAATCCCCACACTTTATAGGCAGGAAACCGTATTTTTTTGTTAATAAATTAAATTTTTGATAAATTAATTAAATAAATAGAAATCCACGAATTAATTATCCACGAATTAATTATCCACGAATTAATTATCCACGAATTAAAAATATTTTTAAATCCCCACACTTTATAGTCAGGAAACCGTAGTTTTTGTTAATAAATTGAGACGGGCCTCGGGTTCACCGAGTCGTCTGGAGAGTGCAATTGACCCAGCTTCTCGGTGAGTGCTCTCAAAATTTGTATTTTTTTTGTTTTTGCTTTCATTGTATAATACTGTTGTGAATTCTACTCCTACATAAGTTTCGATTATCGGGGTGAAATAAAGGAGGAAATAAGAGGGATATATGCTTAACGTGACGAAAAATCGTTTTTTCTGATAATCGTGGTGCTATATATAGTGTTGAAAACACTATTTTGAAGTCAGAAGTGCATATCAGTGAATTTATCATCTTATGTATAACTTGTTTTGGGAAGTAATCATCAAGAACATATGTTATAACGCGTGTACCATCTAAGTTTAAAGGTGTTAGTGCACGATCGCTCTTTTTGTTTTCATTAATATGAATGATAAAACGGATGAGAGAACGATTAATCTGAATGATCTATACCAGGAGATTATAGAGTCTAGAAAAGATTTGAAAAGATCTATTGATGCAAGTGAAACTAAACTACTGCTGAAACTTGAATTTTTAAAACGAAAAATACAAGACCTTGAAAAGGAAAATCAAACCTTAAAAAACAAAGTGGAGATTTTGGAAAAACGATCTATTAAAAACAATTTGGTGATTTTTGGCTTACAAAAAGAGGCTAGTAGCGTTACTGCTGAGTCAATTGTTCAAGACATTAACCATTTGTTGCAAGCAGACTTAACTAAATCAGACCTAAACGATGTTTATTCTCTGGGAAAGGGAGACGACAGACCAATAAAAGTAGAATTTGTATCGCACCTTAAGAAGAGATCAGTATTGCAGAATACCAGAAAACTAAGGAACACCAAAATCTTTATCTCGGATGATCTAACTCTTTCTCAGAGACAAGAGCAGAAAGCTTCTTCGGTGGTTGTTGACTATATGAGCTGTGGTGAGTCCGGTTTTTCTGTCTTCCAGATGAACATTCGAAGTTTAAACAAAAACTTAGATCAACTTTTAATTTTGCTAGAGACCTTTGGCGACAAACTCGATGTCATTGTCCTAACGAAAACCTGGAGGATAGAGAACATGGATATGCTGCACATTTGTGGGTATGATATGTATTATAACGAGTCCCATTTAAATCAAAATGATGGGGTCGTTGTGTATGTAAGGGAGAGATTGAATCATAGAGCGGAGATAAAAACTATTAACCAATTAAGAATTTTGGAATGCTTGATTAAAGTAGAACAACTGAGTTATAATATTATGGCATATTATAGATCTCATGATTACTCCCTGGGTACTTTTCTCCAGGATATTTCTTCTTACCTTGGCTCGGTGTCGTCGAGCCCCACCTACAGTTTGTTCTTGGGGGATATTAATGTTGACTTGTCGGACGTACGAAGCCTGGAGAATCTTGAGTATTTGGAGATACTGAATCAGTTTGGTTTTCAATCGTTGATAAATGTACCCACCAGGGAGAATGCTTTGTCGTCAACTATTATCGATCATATGTTTGCGAAGGGTTCGATTGATGCATCGCTCAAGCATGTAATTCCGATTGTACTTAGAACTAATATCACTGATCACTATTCCACTCTAGTGATCTTTCCTTCAATAAAAACTCCGAGGAAAGAAATTGAAAATGATAACTTTGCATTAAAAAAAATACTGAATTACGAAAAGTTGAATGGTGTTTTGGGTGGTGTATCGTGGACTCTTTTTATGCGGCGGTTGATTTGGAGGAGATCGAACATTTTTATGAATACCATAGTTAATAGTGTGGAGGCTGCAACTGATGTGGTAAAGCACAAAAGGTTGATTAGGCGCCAACCGTGGATTACTACAGGTTTAATTAATTCTATTAGGTATAGAGATCAACTCTACCAAAAATATTTAAAAAATCCCACTGAAAATAATAAACACATATACATAACTTATCGCTCAAAAATTAATAATTTGTTAAAAAAGACCAAATATGAATATTTTAAAACAAGGTTGGCTCAATCGGGGGGGGGATAGTAAATCAACCTGGGGGATACTCCGCGACTTTACTAATAAATACAGAAAAGGTAATTCAGCCATAAAAAAGATAGTTGTAGAAGGAAATGAAATAACTGATCCTAGGGAGATACTAAACAATGTGAACAAATATTTCTCAGAGATCGGAAACAACTTGGCTTCAAATATTCGTAGGACGAATCCAATATCTTATACAAATACCAATAGTAACAGAAATACTATTTGGATAGAACTGACAAATCGCGAAGAGGTTGCAAAATATACAAATGAATTAAATGAGAAAAAAGCCTACGGTTATGATAACATATCCCCAAAAACCCTAAAACAAATTCTACCTTGGATTCTGGATCCACTTGTAGATTTATTTAATGCTTCGTTAACCGAAGGGTATGTACCAACGTGCTTTAAGACTGCGGTTGTAACCCCTGTCTATAAGGGAGGAGATAAATTTCTAATTGAAAATTATAGACCGATTTCTGTGATATCTACCATTGCTAAAGTTTTCGAAAAAGTCATATTTAAGCAACTAAGTAGCTTTCTTGACAAATTTGGGATTATATCTTCGCGTCAATTTGGTTTTCAACCTAATAAATCATGCGTAGATGCCGTTAATTGTCTGGTGGAAAAGATATATAGAGCTCTTGGTAATAACAAAAAAGTACTCTGCATTTTTATGGACCTCCGTAAGGCATTTGATACCGTAAGTCATCAGATCCTCTTGGATAAACTTTATAACATTGGCATTCGTGGTATAGGCCACAATATATTTAAAAGTTATCTTTCTGATAGAATGCAATTTTGCAGAAATGGTGACCTATTAGGCGATATAACGAGGGTGACATGTGGGGTCCCCCAGGGAACTGTTTTGGGCCCCATATTGTTTCTTGTTTACATGAATGATCTTTTACTTACCCATAACATCTCTGGTGAGCTTATCTCTTTTGCAGATGATACCTGCATTTTCTTTGAAGACATTAGCTGGAAAAGTCTGACAGCGAATGCAACAAGGGATATGAAATACATCAAGAACTGGTTAAATTGCAACCTGCTCTCTATTAATATCAACAAAACCAAGTACTTACCTTTTGCGTTTTATGCCAATCATATTCCGACTCTAGACACAATAGCGGTTGACGGTGAACTAATAAATTCAGAAAGGTCGATTAAATATTTGGGGGTGTGCTTGGACACTCATTTGAGGTGGGACATTCACATACTGGGACTCCACTCCAAGTTACGCAAGCTTCTATACATTTTTCATCAGATCAAAGATATCTGCTCTCAAACTCAGAAATACTCTGTTTATTATGCTTTGGCAGAGTCTCTTATTGGGTATGGAATCTTGAGCTGGGGTGCTGCAAGTACTAAATATTACTTTATAATTGAGCGAATTCAAAAAAGGCTTTTAAAGTCTTTGTTTGCTAAACCAGTTAGATATTCATCTAACTTACTCTTTAAAGAGCTTAATCTTTTGAATCCAAGGCAGTTATACGTAAGGGCGGCAGTGTGTTTTATCTCAAAAAATAGATCATGTTTAGATTCATTGCCCGAAAATTATAACACACGACAAGTGAGCCATCATAATGTGAGAACGTTGAAGGTGTCCAAGGATAACATTAGAAAATCAACTCTTTATACATTACCAAAGATCTATAACATACTGCCGGCCCATTTGAGAGAACACCGCAATACCAAAAATGTTGGGGTGATTGCTAGAAAATGGCTACTTGAGCAGGATCGGCATGTGGTCCATAAACTTTTTAAGTGGACCTAATAGAGCCTTCTCATCACATACGAACCTGGATTGATTCATGTATTCATGTCTCTGATTGTTTAGGTATTTGAACGAAATTATTTAACTTATGTTCGCGTTATTTTGATAGATACCCATACACAAGTACTTAAATGTACTTTCATGGGTTTAGTTCTAAGTTTTCTTTTTTTTATGTAACTGATGGGGTCATCCACAAAAGTGGTGAACCCTGTCAAAAATATTTTTTTGGAATAAAATATTATTATATTATTATTATTATCATTAATTTATTTTCGTTTGTTATTTTTTTTTATGCCAATTGTAAGGTCGTTGGATTGTGAGGCGAGGTATGTGAATTTATTCGAAACCGGTGGTAGTGGCGAAGGAAGCGGTTCCGGTGACGAGAACGTACCATCCGCTTGTATTATCGGCTGCTCTACTTTCCAACATTAAGAAGATATGGGGGAAAACGGCACTTCTCCACTTCAATCAATAACGGAGCAAGTTGGTATTTCGCTTGAAGATCTATTCGGTAAAGAACAAGATGAACCGACAAGCATGGAAGCTGAAATCCCAGCAGCAACCGTTCCCTCAGAAGAGATGTTGAAGAGCTCTGTTACCTCTTCGATGAACGAACCGAAAGTCAACGTGGGCATGCGCGGAGATGGCGGTTTCCTGGGAGGACGTGGCGGTCCAGGCGGTCGCGGTGGAGAGAGTAGAGTACGACACTGTGAACGGAGAAGCTGGGTTGCGCTGTTCCTTTGGTGGTATCTTTCGTATGGTTTTTTTTCTTATGTTTATTTTCTCGCTACCTCACACGAACGACCACTTTAGGGTGAGTGTTGTATGAAACAATATAACGTTTGATTCAGGGTCAATCTTTCAATGATTGGTAATTTCGTTCCGTAGTTTTTCCACCTTTTCGTTTTCCGCGTCAGGCTATTAACGGGAGAGCAAACCAAAAAAGCCGGCGAAGAGTGTGACGATAGAGGAAATCAAAATACACCGCTTATACGTAGTTTTCCTCAAATTTTCTCGTCACAAAATTAAACTTTTAATAAATTTATTGAATGAATAAAAATCCACGAATTAATTATCCACGAACTAATTATCCACGAATTAAAAATATTTTCAAATCCTCACACTTTATAGGCAGGAAACCGTATTTTTTTGTTAATAAATTAAATTTTCAATAAATTTATTAAATGAATAAAAATCCACGAATTAATTATCCACGAATTAAAAACATTTTTAAATCCCAACACTTCATAGGCAGGAAACCGTATTTTTTTGTTAATAAATTAAATTTTCAATAAATTTATTAAATAAATTAAAATCCACGAATTAATTATCCACGAATTAAAAATATTTTCAAATCCACACACTTTATAGGCAGGAAACCGTATTTGTTTGTTAATAAATTAAGTTTTCAATAAATTTATTAAATAAATAAAACTCCACGAATTAATTATCCACGAATTAAAAATATTTTCAAATCCACACACTTATAGGCAGGAAACCGTTTTTTTTGTTAATAAATTAACAATATTTTCAAGAGAAAAAGGGATGAAAAGGGATTTCATCTAAATTTCTATTTGTTCCTAAAGGGTTATTTGAGCCTGTTTGGTGGAGGAATAAAAAGTGAATTATTACTATAGCGGTAACAATAAAAAGAAAAATAAAATGAAATGCAAAGAATCGTGAAAGAGTAGCGTTATCAACAGCAAAACCACCCCATAATCAGATTAAAATAGAGTTTCCAATATAAGGAATTGCTGATAATAAATTGGTGATTACTGTTGCTCCTCAAAAAGATATTTGCCCTCAAGGTAGAACGTAACCAAGGAAAGCTGTTGCTATTGTTAAAAAGAAGATAATTACTCCTACTCTCCATGTATAAGTAAGCGAATAAGAATTAAAATAAATTCCTCGGCCGATATGTATATAAAAACAGACGAAAAAAAAAGAGGCTCCATTAGCATGGAGAATTCGGATTAATCAACCAAAGTTTACATTTCAGCGAATGTGTGAAACTCTATTGAATGTAAGGTCGATATTAGAGCAGTAATGTATTGCTTAGAATAATCCAGTAATGATTTGGATTAATAAGCATAATCCTAATAGTCCTCCAAAGTTTCAAAATAATGTAATATTTGAAGGTGTAGGTAGATCTACTAGAGCATTATTTACAATTTTTAATAGGGGCGATTTTTTTCGTAATGGTATTAACATAGATTTGTCGGAGAGGATTTTTGTAGTTTTTAGTGATATTTACTACTGCAATTAAAGTAATAAGAAGGTAACATATAATGAATCAAGAAATTTTTAATTTGGTCAATTAAAAAATTTGTTTGGGGTGAATAAAAAATTAATTTTATTTCGTTGAGAAAAGGTTAATTCGTTAAGATTAGATAGATTAGTTTGTCAATTCATTAATAATATTAATGGGGTGGTAATACAGTAAAAAAGTCAATTTTTTGTAAATTTTTCATTTGAGGCTAGGCTTGTTATGTAAATAAATAAAACTAGTAGTCCTCCGATAGTAATGAGAATAAGGATATAGCTTAATCAAAAAGTTAATCTGATTGATCCAATTAATCAACAGATCAAAATAGTTTGGATAAAAATGATTATCCCAATATTCAATAAATGGGATAATTAAAGCTAGGATTAATAATATGTATATATCAAGATGTAGTTTAATAAAAAATTTAATTTTGGAGATTGAAGAAGAGGTTTCTTTATCTTGAAGTTTTAAAAGTTGCCTTATTTATGGTTTACAAGACCATTATTTTATTTAAATTATTAAAACTATGAAGGTTCAATTTCATATTTCATTAATAATGATTGTTTTTATGAATTTAATTTGAAGATATAAACATTTTTTAATTTTTTTATTAAATTTGGAATTTTTAGTTTTATTTTTTTTAATTATATTTTTTTATTTGAATTCACTTAGTTATGAAAATTATCTTTCTATAATTTTTTTGTCTATAAGAGTTTGTGAGAGAGCTTTAGGGTTATCTTTATTAGTTTTAATAATACGTAGGTATGGTAGAGATTATTTTTTAATAATAAATTTATTATGATAAGAATTTTAATTATATCAAGAATTTTGATTTTTAGAAGAAAATGAATTTCATTTTATTTTTTTATAAATTTATTTGTATTAATTCATTTATATTTTTTATTTAATTTTCCTTTACTTAATTTTTGTTTTATTAGATTGAATTTAGGGGTAGATAATTTATCTTATTGATTAATTTTGTTAACATTATGATTAGGGATTTAAATAATTATAGCAAGAGAAAAAATTTATAAATTAATAAATTTTTTAAATTTTTTTATTTTTATACTTAGTATTTTAATTTTATTTTTAGTGTTAACTTTTTCATCTTTAAGAATAATAATATTTTATATTTTTTTTGAGTCTAGGTTAATCCCTGTAGTTTTGATTATTATAGGTTGAGGCTATCAACCTGAACGTATCCAGGCGATGTTGTATTGTTTTTTTTACTCAATAGTTGCTTCTTCACCTATAATTTTATTTTTATTATATATTCATAATTTTTATTTTTCTTTGAATTTTTTAAATAATTTCGAGATTGATAGTTTAATTTTATTTGTATTAATGAGTATAGTATTTTTGGTTAAGTTTCCTATATTTTTTGTTCATTTATGACTACCAAAGGCTCATGTTGAGGCCCCTGTTTCAGGTTCAATAATTTTAGCTGGGATTATATTAAAATTAGGGGGGTATGGTTTAATTCGGTTTTTAAGGTTATTTATTAAAACTGGGTTAAAGTTTGGTAGTTTAATTGTAAATTTCTCATTATTAGGGGCAATTGTTCTATCAATTCTTTGCTTACGTCAAGGCGATATAAAATCTTTAATTGCTTATTCTTCTGTTGTTCATATATCGTTAGTATTGGGGGGTATTTCGACTATAAAAACTTGAGGAATCTATGGTGCTTTAATTTTAATATTAGGTCATGGTGTTTGTTCTTCTGGACTATTCGGTCTAGTTAATTTAAATTATGAACGAATTTTAAGGCGAAGAGTTTATTTAAATAAGGGATTAATTAATTTGTTACCTTTATTAACATTTTGATGGTTTATGTTTTTAATTGGTAATATGGCAGCTCCTCCTACTTTGAATTTATTAGGAGAAATCAGTTTAATTGATAGATTAGTCAGATTATTTATTTATTTTATAATTTTAATTTTTTTTATTTCTTTTTCTAGAGCAGCTCATAGCTTTTATTTGTTTTCTTTTTCTCAACATGGGAAAATTTACTTAGGAATATATTCTTATCTGGTCATTTCAGTTCGTGAAAATTCATTTTTAATTTTACATTGATTGCCCTTGAATATGTTATTTTTAAAAAGAGATTCATTTTTTTAAAAATCAGATTTAAATAGTTTGATAAGAATTTTGATTTGTGGGATCAGAGGTATCAGTTGATTTTAAATTATAAATTTATTTAATGTTATTTATATTTTTATTGATGAGTTCTTCAATTTTTTCAAGATTAAGTTCTTATTTATCAAATTTTTCTAAAGTTTATTTTTTAGAGTTTAATATTTTGGAGTTAAATACTTGTTTGATTAATTTTATTATTATTTCAGATTGAATTTCAATACTTTTTCCAGGATTCGTTTTTTTATTTCTTCTATAGTAGTAATATATAGAAAGAATTATATGGAAGAAGAAATTAAGCGATTTATTTAATTAGTTTTAGGGTTTGTGACTTCTAATTCATAATTTTAAGGCCTAATTTAATTTTCATTCTTTTGGGATGGGATGGTTTAGGTTTAATTTCTTATTGTTTAGTAATTTATTACCAAAATGTTAAATCTTTTAATGCTGGTATATTAACTGTTCTCTCTAACCAAGTAGGTGATGTATTAATTTTATTAAGAATTGCTTGGATATTGAATTATGGAAGTTGAAATTTTATATTTTATTTGGATTTGAATGATTGATTTATAAAATTTATTTTGTTATTAATAGTTTTAACAGCTTTTACTAAAAGTGCTCAGATTCCTTTTTCAAGTTGGTTGCCTGATGCAATAGCAGCTCCTACCCCTGTTTCTGCTTTAGTTCATTCTTCAACTTTGGTTACAGCAGGGGTTTATTTATTAATTCGTTTTAATATTTCTTTAAGGTTTTTATGTTGATTTATTAGATTTATTGGTATTATAACTATATTTATATCTGGAGTAGCTGCTAATCTGGAAAATGATTTAAAAAAAATTATTGCTTTATCTACTTTAAAACAGTTAGGGTTAATAATAAGAATTTTAGGTGTTGGGAACAATCTTCTTGCTTTTTTTCATCTTTTGACTCATGGTTCTTTATTATGGATTCGATTTCGTCCATTATTGCCTTACGCCATTCTTCGGCGTGTTCATTGACAATGCAACTTTTGCAGGGATTTCGATTGTTGCGGCACCTGAAGCAAAGCAAATATCCTCCGCGGCTCCAGCACTTTGAAATAGTTTGCGCGGTCGTCCTGGTAAACCTGTTCTGATAAGTCTTGGTCTTCCACGGCCTCTGGTTGAGTCGTTGATCCTCTTCTGGTGTTTCATCAATTTCGTTTTCGCGAGTGATTTGAGGATCCGTGTCCGAGCAACTTAATGTCGGGTCGGAGAAAAATTCGATCTCTTCACGTTCGGGTTTGTTTTTACCTGTGACTTCGACTTCACGCGAGTGGGGTAAGAAATCGTCAAAAAATGTTGGTGCAGCGAGGAAGTTCGTCCGATTGTTCCGCCAAGAATTTAACGTCTCTTGATAAGATTACTTTTCGTTCGGTCGGGTAACCAGATGCGATATCCTTTGGTTTCGTCGAGTGACCTATGAAATAACCTTCCGAACATCGTGATTGAAATTTGTTTATGCCGGGTTTGCGATTTAGGCAATATACTTTTGAACCAAAAATGCGAAGATGGCTCACGTCAGGTGCCTTTGCGGGTTGTAAGGACGTGCCAAATTTCGTACGGGGTTTTTCCTCGCAGACTTTTGCTAGGGCATCTATTACGTATATAATTTGCGGCATTTATCGCTTCTGCCAAAAGACGGCGGAAGATTTGCGTCGATCAAAGACATCTGGCTGTTTCTATTAAGCTGCGATTTTACGCTCCGCGATTCCGTTTTGCTGCGGGTTGTACGGGACGGTGAGTCTGCGGGTAATTCCTTCGCGATCTGAGGAAATGATCGAGTTTCGTGTTGACGAATTCCGTTCCGTTATCGGATTGGAGACATTTTACTTTTCGCGATTTTTGATTTTCCACGAGCGATGTATTCTTGCGTAGCTTTGAAAACTTCGTCTTTCGATTTTTAGGAACCGAACTTCGCACCATCGCGAATGATTTGATATTTCCAAGTGTCGTGAATTATTTCGTTTGAGCTGTTGTCAAATTCGACGAAATACAAAATAAAACAAAGCTTTATTCAAAGCTTTACTTTTTATGTGTGCGGGTTCTATTATTCATTTAATGTTAAATTTTCAAGATATGCGTTTTATGGGTAATTTAATTGATAAAATACCTTTTATTTTAGTGTTTTTAATTTAAGAAATTTATCTTTATGTGGTTTACTTTTTTATCAGGATTTTACTCAAAGATTTAATTTCAGAATTTTATTCGTTTTCTTTATTTAATTTTATTTTATATTTAATTTTTTTAATTTCTTCAGGATTAACTGTGTCTTACAGAGTTTGTTCATCAATTTTTACATTATTTAGATCTATTAAATTTTTAAGTTTAATTTATTAAAAATTTATTAAAGGAAGAGAGAAATTATATACTGAAAAGAATAATAATTATATTTTTTGTTATAATTTTTTCTGGGAGATGTTTATCTTGGATGATTTTAGAAATTCCTTTTTTTATTTTATTGCCTTATTTGATAAAAATTTCAGCTTTATTGTTTATTTTTATAGGGTTTATTCTGGGTGTACGTTTGAATAAAATAAATTTAAGGTGATTTATTCATTTCTTGAAGTTAAAGGTTCATTTATTTTTTGGTAATATGTGAAATTTAAGAATTTTAAGAATTTCAAGAATAAATTTAATTTCTTTAAAATGAGGAAAAATATTTTTTATGCTTTTAGACCATGGTTGGTTTGAATTTTATGGGGGGAAGGGATTAGTGAGTTTTATAAAATTTAAGTCTCAGCAATTCCAGTATTTTTTAAAGAATTTTTTAAAGTTTAATTTATCAATATTAATTTTATGAATTTTTCAATTTTTATTTTTTACCAATTTGAATAGCTTAAGAAGAGCGTAATATTGAAGATATTAAGGTAATTTATATTCTTTAATATTTACAAGAAAATTCTAATTTTATAATGAAAATATAATGTTTTTACTTAAACTATGTGAATTAGAAATATCAACATATTTTTGCTGTGTAATAAGTTAGAAGCTTATAAGTATATTTCTTTAATTGGAAATAAATTCATTTAAATCATCAACAGTGATTAACCTCTATTTTGGTTTCAATTAAATAAGGATTTTTAAAATCTAAATTTTAGGTCGAAACTAAAGGCAATGGATTGCTTCTCATTTAAGATAAACTTTTCAGTATCTTTTAAATGCAACTTAAATGTTAATTTAACTATGATCCTAGAATTTTCATTTTGAGGTTCCTTGGTTTCATTCATGAAAGACTCCTAAAATTGAAATAATTAGGAAAAAAAAATAAATTAATAATGAATTTTTTATAAAAGAAATTTTATAAATATAGATGAAAGGAATAATCAGAGTAATTTCGATATCAAAAATGATAAAAATTATAGCAATTAAGAAAAATTGTAAAGAAAAAGGTAGGCGTGCTGAATTTTTAGGGTCAATTCCACATTCAAATGGTCTAAATTTTTCTCGATCTTTGAAGCTTTTTTTTGAAATTAAATTGACTAATATCATTAAAATATTAGAAATTAGAATAATGATTAAAGTTAAATTTAAAATTAAAAAAATTATTTAAACTATTTAGTAGATTAATTGATTGGAAATCAATTGTAATAATTATACTATTTAAATATCTCCCTCATCAATAAATTGAAATGTAAAGGAATAATCAAACTACATCTACAAAATGTCAGTATCAAGAAGCTGCTTCAAATCCAAAATGATGGGAGGGTCTAAAATGATTTAAATTCAATCGAAATACACAAATTAATGAGAATAATCTTCCAATTAAAACATGTAATCCATGGAACCCTGTTGCTATAAAGAATCTTCTTCCATAAGAAGAATCAGATATATTAAATGAAGCTTCTATATATTCAATTCCTTGTATAATTGAAAAATAAGCACCTAGAATAATAGTGATACTTAACCCTAGAAAGGCTTCTTCAAAGTTATTTTCTATCAAGGCATGGTGTGCCCATGTAACTGTCAATCCTGAGGAAAGGAGAATTAAAGTGTTGAGTAGCGGAATTATGGCAGGATCAAAGAGTTTAATTCTTTTAGGGGGTCAAATTAAACCAATTTATATTCTAGGGGTTAAACTTGCATGAAAATACCTTCAAAAAAATCTGATAAAACAAAAAATTTCGGAAACAATAAAAAGAATTATTCCGATTCGTAACCCTAGGTTTACTTTTAGTGTGTGATTTCCTTGAAGTGTACTTTCACGAGTGACATCTTGTCATCATTGGTATATAATTAAAATGATAATAATAAAATTAATAAAAATAAATTTAGAATTAAAGAAATTAAATAAATCAATAGTTCTTATTATAAATAAAAAAGTTACAAGGGAGCCTAATAAAGGTCAAGGCCTATATGTTACTATATGGAATGGGTGATTTTGAGACATTGATTACTTCTCTAGAATAGAGAGTTCTTAAAATTGAGAAAACGTAAGCTTGGATTATAGCAACAGAAGATTCCAGGATCATTAATGAGATTTGGGTAAAAATTAAAATGGTTAATAAAAAATTTAGGAAATTACCTGTGTTTCCTAAAAGACTTAGGAGTAAATGTCCTGCAATTATATTTGCTGAAAGTCGGATAGCTAAGGTTCCTGGTCGGATTAAATTTCTAATAGTTTCAATACAAATTATTAAAGGTATTAAAGCAGGGGGTGTCCCTTGAGGTATTAGATGGGCTAATATATGGTATGTATTTGTTAATCATCCAAATAATATAAATGAAACTCATAGAGGTAGAGCTAAAGATAACGAAAAAGTTATATGTCTTGATCTTGTAAAAATATAAGGGTAAAGGCCCAAAAAAATGTTAATTAAAATAAAAACTAAAAGACTAATAAAAATTAGGGTTCTTGAATTTCATTTCACTAGAATTTTTAATTCTTTATGCAAAGCTTCAAAAATTAAATTTAAAAAATGGTTTAATCGGTTAGGAATAATCCAAAAAAGATTAGAAATTGAAATGAAAACAATTAAAGATCTTATTCAATTTATTGGAAGATTAAAAGAAGTTTTTGGATTGAAAGATGAAAAAAGATTTCTTATCATGTTCACTTAATTTGTTTATTGTATTTTTTTTTAATTGAAAATAATTTATGGTTCAAATTGAAATATAGGATGATATTGATAAATAAATACATTGAAATAAAAAAGATTATACGGAAAAGCCAATTTAGAGGTATTATTTGAGGGATAAGAAATTATTTTTAAAATTATTTTAGTTTGACAAACTAACGTTATGAATTAACTAAATTTTTCATTAGAAGTAGTTGTAAATTACTATAAGATGGTTTAAGAGACCAGTGCTTTCTTTCAGCCATCTAATGAGAATCTTTTTAGTCATTTAATTAAAAAAGATTGAGAAATTCTTTCTGGGCAAATTGGTATAAATCTATGGTTAGTTCCACAAATTTCTGAGCATTGTCCATAAAATAAACCAGTTCGTCTAAGGGTAAAACTGCCTTGGTTTAAACGGCCAGGGGAAGCGTCTATTTTGATGCCAATTGACGGAATAGTTCAAGAGTGAATTACATCAGTTGAGGAGGCTAACACACGGACTTGAGTTTCATAAGGTAAAATAATTCGGTTGCCAACTTCAATTAATCGGAAATTAAAGTTACTTAGTTCATTTAAAAGAATTATGTAAGAGTCAAATTCAATATTATTGAAATCTCTGTATTCGTATGACCAGTACCATTGATGTCCTAAAGTTTTAATAATAATTAAAGGGTTTCATACTTCATCAATTAAATAAATTAATTTCAGAGAGGGTAAGGCAATAAAAATTAATATTAGAGCTGGAAGGAAAGTTCAAATTAATTCAAGTAATTGAGCTCCAATTAAAAGACGGTTTCTATTTTTATTCATAAATAATTCTACTATCATGTAGGCGACAAGACATGTAATGAAATTTAAAATTGAGAGTGAATGGTCATGAAAGAAACTTAATTGTTCTAAAAGAAAAGAAGATCTATCTAGGAAAAGATTGGTTTTTCATGTAGCAATTTCTAACAAAAACATAGTTTTATTTATGGGGTTTAAATCCATTGCACTAATCTGCCATATTAGAAATTAGAAAGAATAGGGAGTTCTGAGTATCTATGCTCTATTGGAGGTCTTAATTGAAATCATTCAATTAAGAAGGGGAGATGAAGGGAGTAAAGTTTCATTCGATAAGAATAAAATCTTTCTCATATAATGAAAATTAAAAGAATAATTCTAATGGTTGAAATTATAGAGCCGATTGAGGAGATTTTATTTCATAAGGTGTAAGCATCTGGGTAATCAGAATAACGTCGAGGCATACCTCTTAATCCTAAAAAATGTTGAATCCACGAATTAATTATTCACGAATCAATTTTCCACGAATTGAAAATATTTTTAAATCCCCACACTTTATAGGTAGGAAACCGTTTTTTTTTGTTAATAAATTAAATTTTTAATAAATGTATTAAATGAATAAAAATCCACGAATTAATTTTTCACGAATTAATTATCCACGAATTAAAAATATTTTTGAATCCCCACACTTTATAGGCAGGAAACCGTATTTTTTTGTTAATAAATTGAATTTCTAATGAATTTATTGAATAAATAGAAATCCACGAATTAATTATGCACGAATTAAAAATATTTTCAAATGCTCACACTTTATAGGCAGGAAACCGTTTTTTTTGTTAATAAATTAAATTTTTAATAAATTTATTAAATAAATGAAAATCCACGAATTGATTATCCACGAATTAATTATCCACGAATTGAAAATATTTTTAAATCCGCACACTTTATAGGCAGGAAACCGTATTTTCTTGTTAAGAAATTAAATTTTTCATAAATTTATTAAATAAATGAAAATCCACGAATTAGTTATCCACGATTCAAAAATATTTTTAAATCCCCACACTTTATAGGCAGTAAACCGTATTCTTTGTTAATAAATTAAATTTTCAATAAATTTATTGGATAAATAAAAATCAACGAATTAATTATCCACGAATTAAAAATATTTTTGAATCCTCACACTTTATAGGCAGGAAACCGTATTTTTTTGTTAATAAATTAAATTTTTAATTAATTTATTGAATGAATAAAAATCCACGAATTAATCATCCACGAATTAATTATCCACGAATTAAAAATTATTTTAAATCCCCACACTTTATAAGCAGGAAACCGTATTTTTTTGTTAATAAATTAAATTTTTAATGAATTTATTGAATAAATAAAAATCCACGAAATAATTATCCACGAATTAATTATCCGCGAATTAAGATTATTTTTAAATCCCCACACTTTATGGGCAGGAAACCGTATTTTTTTGTTGATGAATTAAATTTTTAATAAATTTATTGAATAAATAAAAATCCACGAATCAATTATCCACGAATTGAAAATATTTTCAAATCCTCACACTATATAGGCGGGAAACCGTATTTTTTTTTATAAATTAAATTTTTAATAAATTAATTGAATAAATAAAAATCCACGAATTAATTATCCACGAATTGAAAATATTTTTAAATCCTCACACTTTATAGAAAGGAAACCGTTTTTTTTTAAATAAATTAAATTTTTGATAAATTTTTTCAATAGATGAAAATCCACGAATTAATTATTCACGAATTAATTATCCACGAATTAAAAATATTTTCAAATCCCCACACTTTATAGGCAGGAAACCATATTTTTTCTTGTCAATAAATTGAATTTTTAATAAATTTATTAAATAAATAAAAATCCACGAATTAATTATTCACGAATTAATTATCCACGAATAAAAAATATTTTTAAATCCTCACACTTTATAGGAAGGAAACCGTATTTTTTTGTTGATGAATTAAATTTTTAATAAATTTATTAAATAAATAAAAATCCACGAATTAATTATCCACGAATTAAAAATATTTTAAAATCCCCACACTTTATAGGCAGGAAACCGTATTCTTTGTTAATAAATTAAATTTTCAATAAATTTATTAAATAGATAAAAATCCACGAATCAATTATTCACGAATTAATTATCCACGAATTAAAAATATTTTTGAATCCCCACACTTTATAGGCAGGAAACCGTATTTTTTTGTTAATAAATTGAATTTCTAATGAATTTATTGAAAAAATAGAAATCCACGAATTAATTATGCACGAATTAAAAATATTTTCAAATGCTCACACTTCATAGGCAGGAAACCGTTTTTTTTTGTTAATAAATTAAATTTTTAATAAATTTATTAAATAAATAAAAATCCACGAATTGATTATCCACGAATTAATTATCCACGAATTAAAAATATTTTTAAATCCGCACACTTTATAGGCAGGAAACCGTATTTTCTTGTTAATAAATTAAATTTTTCATAAATTTATTAAATAAATGAAAATCCACGAATTAGTTATCCACGATTTAAAAATATTTTTAAATCCCCACACTTTATAGGCAGTAAACCGTATTCTTTGTTAATAAATTAAATTTTCAATAAATTTATTGAATAAATAAAAATCAACGAATTAATTATCCACGAATTAAAAATATTTTTGAATCCTCACACTTTATAGGCAGGAAACCGTATTTTTTTGTTAATAAATTAAATTTTTAATTAATTTATTAAATGAATAAAAATCCACGAATTAATCATCCACGAATTAATTATCCACGAATTAAAAATATTTTTAAATCCCCACACTTTATAAGCAGGAAACCGTATTTTTTTGTTAATAAATTAAATTTTTAATGAATTTATTAAATAAATAAAAATCCACGAAATAATTATCCACGAATTAATTATCCGCGAATTAAGATTATTTTTAAATCCCCACACTTTATGGGTAGGAAACCGTATTTTTTTGTTGATGAATTAAATTTTTAATAAATTTATTGAATAAATAAAAATCCACGAATCAATTATCCACGAATTGAAAATATTTTCAAATCCTCACACTATATAGGCGGGAAACCGTATTTTTTTTTATAAATTAAATTTTTAATAAATTAATTGAATAAATAAAAATCCACGAATTAATTATCCACGAATTGAAAATATTTTTGAATCCTCACACTTTATAGGCAGGAAACCGTATTTTTTTGTTAATAAATTAAATTTTTAATTAATTTATTAAATGAATAAAAATCCACGAATTAATCATCCACGAATTAATTATCCACGAATTAAAAATATTTTTAAATCCCCACACTTTATAAGCAGGAAACCGTATTTTTTTGTTAATAAATTAAATTTTTAATGAATTTATTAAATAAATAAAAATCCACGAAATAATTATCCACGAATTAATTATCCGCGAATTAAGATTATTTTTAAATCCCCACACTTTATGGGTAGGAAACCGTATTTTTTTGTTGATGAATTAAATTTTTAATAAATTTATTGAATAAATAAAAATCCACGAATCAATTATCCACGAATTGAAAATATTTTCAAATCCTCACACTATATAGGCGGGAAACCGTATTTTTTTTTATAAATTAAATTTTTAATAAATTAATTGAATAAATAAAAATCCACGAATTAATTATCCACGAATTAAAAATATTTTTAAATCCTCACACTTTATAGAAAGGAAACCGTTTTTTTTTAAATAAATTAAATTTTTGATAAATTTTTTCAATAGATGAAAATCCACGAATTAATTATTCACGAATTAATTATCCACGAATTAAAAATATTTTCAAATCCCCACACTTTATAGGCAGGAAACCATATTTTTTCTTGTCAATAAATTGAATTTTTAATAAATTTATTAAATAAATAAAAATCCACGAATTAATTGTTCACGAATTAATTATCCACGAATAAAAAATATTTTTAAATCCTCACACTTTATAGGAAGGAAACCGTATTTTTTTGTTGATGAATTAAATTTTTAATAAATTTATTGAATAAATAAAAATCCACGAATCAATTATCCACGAATTGAAAATATTTTTGAACACCCACACTTTATGAGCAGGAAACCGTATTTTTTTGTTGATAAATTAAATTTTTAATAAATTTATTGAATAAATAAAAATCCACGAATTAATTGTCCACAAATTAAAAATATTTTTAAATCCCCACACTTTATAGACAGGAAACCTTTTTTTTTGTTAATAAATTAAATTTTCAATAAATTTTTTCAATAGATGAAAATCCACGAATTAATTATTCACGAATCAATTATCCACGAATTAAAAATATTTTCAAATCCCCACACTTTATAGGCAGGAAACCGTATTTTTTTGTCAATAAATTAAATTTTTAATAAATTTATTAGATAAATAAAAATCCACGAATTAATTATTCACGAATTAATTATCCACGAATAAAAAATATTTTTAAATCCTCACACTTTATAGAAAGGAAACCGTATTTTTTTGTTAATAAATTAAATTTTTAATAAATTTATCAAATAAATAAAAATCCACGAATTAATTATCCACGAATCAATTATCCACGAATTGAAAATATTTTTGAACTCCCACACTTTATAGGCAGGAAACCGTATTTTTTGTTAATAAATTAAATTTTTAATAAATTAATAAAATAAATAAAAATATACGAATTAATTATCCACGGATCAAAAATATTTTTAAATCCCCACACTTTATAGGCAGGAAACCGTATTTTTTTGTTAATGAAATAAATTTTTAATAAATTTATTAAATAAATAAAAATCCACGAATCAATTGTCTACGAATTAAAAATATTTTCAAATCCCCACAATTTATAGGCAGGAAACCGTATTTTTTTGTTAATAAATTAAATTTTTGATGAATTTATTAAATAGATAAAAATCCACGAATTAATTATTGACGAATTAATTTTCCACGAATTTAAAATATTTTTAAATCCCCACACTTTATAGGCAGGAAACCGTATTTTTTTGTTTATAAATTAAATTTTTGATAAATTTATTAAATAAATAAAAATCCACGAATTAATTATTCACGAATTAATTATCCACGAATGAAAAATATTTTTAAATCCTCACACTTTATAGGAAGGAAACCGTATTTCTGTGTTAATAAATTAAATTTTTAATAAAATTATTAAATAGATAAAAATCCACGAATTAATTATTCACGAATTAATTATCCACGAATTAAAAATATTTTTAAATCCCCACAGTTTATAGGCAGGAAACCGTATTTTTCTGCTAATAAATTAAATTTTTAATAAATTTATTAAATAAATAAAAATCCACGAATTAATTATCCACGAATTAAAAATATTTTTAAATCCCTACACTTTATAGGCAGGAAACCGTATTTTTTTGTTAATAAATTAAAAAATTTTAGTACAAAAGAAGTGCCTGATTAAAGGAATACTTTGATAGAGTATATAATGTGCCTCTCCACCTTCTTTATATTTAATAAAATAAATTATTTCTTAAAATTTCAAAAATTTTCGTACTCAAATACTAAAATATGAAAGTAAGCTAAATTTAAGCTACTGGGTTCTCACCTCATTTATAAAGGTTTATTCCTTTCTTTTATAATCAAACTTTTTAAAATCTCATTTTTCAATAGATTAATTTTAGGAACTTTTATTTCAATTTCTTCATTTAGTTGACCAAGAATATGGCTAGGGTTAGAAATAAATCTGCTACCTTTTATTCCATTAATAATTAGATCTAATTTAGTAAATTCTGAATCTTCATTAAAATACTTTATTACACAAATAATAGCTTCAATATTTATCATTGCCTCTTTTTTAATAAATTTCTTTATTTTAATTTATAATGAAGAAAATCACTCAACTTCCCAATTAATCTTTAATTCAAGCCTTTTACTAAAAAGAGGTGCAGCTCCTTTCCATTTTTGGTTCCCAGAAATTATTGAAAGCCTTGATTGGATAGTTAGGCTTATTCTTTTAACTTGGCAGAAAATTGCTCCTATAATTTTACTTATGTACAATTTAAATTTTTCATTTATTATTTTCATTGTATTAAGATGCCTTATTGTAAGAAGAGTAAACGGATGAAATCAAATAAGAATGAAGAAAATCTTAGCTTTCTCTTCTATTAACCACATTGGTTGGATGCTAACCTTAATAATACTGAATCAATCAGTTTGATTCATCTATTTCTTAATATATTCTTTTACAACATTAAGCTTAGTCAGAATATTTTTTTTTCATTAAATAATTTTATATCACAATTATTTAAAAATTTAACGTCAAGAAATCAGTTTAAACTATTTTTCTTCTTAAACCTCTTTTCTTTAAGTGGGTTACCCCCTTTTTTAGGATTTATACCTAAATGACTTCTTATGAATTCTTTAATTCAATTTAAATTATTTACTCTAGTCCTTTTTATAATTATTCCAACTCTTTTAACTATTCACTTTTATATCCGGCTAATACTCCAATCAATAACAATTTCAAGATCCACAAAGCCTTTTAAAAAAATTAATTTTAAATTTTCTATTTTTTTTATTTTCTTAATATCTCATTACTAGTGATTTTTACTTGTTTAATAAACCAACTTTAAGGATTCAAGTTAAATAAACTTACAACCTTCAAAGTTGTCAATGAAAATTATTCAAGCCTTAGGGTTTATTTTTCAAATTTGCAATTTGAATTATGAGACTTGATAAAGGAATTTAATTCTTAAATAAATTTACAATTTATCGTCTAAATCAGTCCCTTTATCGAATAAATGATTCCTTTCCACAAATCACAAAGATATTGGAACTTTATACTTTCTGTTTGGACTTTGAGCAGGATTAGTTGGGACATCACTAAGAGTTTTAATTCGACTTGAATCAAGAACCCTGGGAACATTAATTGGAAACGACCAAATTTATAATGTTATTGTTACAGCCCATGCTTTTATAGTTTTTTTTATAGTTATACCAGTTATAATTGGAGGATTTGGAAATTGACTTGTTCCTTTTATAATTGGTGCCCCTGATATGGCCTTCCCTCGATTGAATAATATAAGATTCTGGCTTCTCCCACCTCCTTTGAGATTATTAATCCTAAGAAGATTGATTGAAAGAGGGGCAGGTACAGGTTGAAAAGTTTACCCACCATTGTCTAGAAACTTGGCTCATAGAGGAGCATCGGTAGACTCAGCTATTTTTAGACTACATATAGCTGGAATCTCATCAATTTTAAGAGCGATTAATTTCATTTCCACTATCATTAATATACGAGATTTCAACATAGAATTTAAACTAATTCCTTTTAAACTTTTAACAGACCGTAATGTTAATACCTCATTTCTTGACCCTGCAGGCGTAGGAGACCCAATTTGGTACCAACACTTATTCTGATTTTTTGGACATCCAGAAGTTTATATTCTATTTCTTCCTGAGTTTGGTCTAAACTCACATATTATTAGCCAAGAAAGAAATTAAAAAAATGTCTTTGGAAGATTAGGCATAATTTATGCTATAATAACAATTGGAATTTTGGGGTTTGTAGTCTGAGCACACCACATATTCACAGTAGGGATAGATGTTGATACACGAGCATATTCTACTTCAGCTATAATAATTATCGCTATCAAATCGGTATCAAAATTTTTTCTTGGCTAGCTACTCTTCATGGAACTCAATTTAACTACAGCCCCTCTCTTTCATGAGCTTTAGGATTTTTATTTTTATTTACAATTGGAGGACTTACGGGAGTAATTCTCGCTAATTCATCTATTGATATTGTTCTTCACGACACATATTATGTAGTAGCACACTTTCATTATGTTCTTTCAATAAAAGCTGTCTTTGCTATTATAGCAAGACTAATCCATTGATTTAACTTATTTACTAATTTTTCTTTATATAACACACTTTTAAAAATTCAATTTTTAACTATGTTTATTGGAGTAATCTTAACCTTTTTCCCTCAACATTTTTTAGGATTAAGAGGTATGCCTCGACTTTATTGTGATTACCCAGATGCTTACACCTTATGAAATAAAATCTCCTCAATCGGCTCTATAATTTCAACCATTAGAGTTATTCTTTTAATTTTTATTATATGAGAAAGATTTTATTCTTATCGAATAAAACTTCACTCCCTTCATCTCCCCTCCTCAATTGAATGATTTCAATTAACACCTCCAATAGAGCATAGATACTCAGAACTCCCTATTCTTTCTAATTTCTAATATGGCAGATTAGTGCAATGGATTTAAACCCCATAAATAAAACTATGTTTTTGTTAGAAATTGCTACATGAAAAACCAATCTTTTCCTAGATAGATCTTCTTTTCTTTGAGAACATTTAAGTTTCTTTTATGACCATTCACTCTTAATTTTAAATTTAATTACATGTCTTGTCGCCTACATGATAGTAGAATTATTTATTAATAAAAATAGAAACCGTCTTTTAATTGAAGCTCAATTACTTGAATTAATTTGAACTTTCCTCCCAGCTCTAATATTAATTTTTATTGCCTTACCCTCTCTAAAATTAATTTATTTAATTGATGAAGTACGAAACCCTTTAATGACTATTAAAACTTTAGGACATCAATGGTACTGGTCCTACGAATACAGAGATTTCAATAATATTGAATTTGACTCTTACATAATTCTTTTAAATGAACTAAGTAACTTTAATTTCCGATTAATTGAAGTTGGCAACCGAAATATTTTACCTTATGAAACTCAAGTCTGTGTGTTAGCCTCCTCAACTGATGTAATTCACTCTTGAACTATCCCGTCAATTGGCATCAAAATAGACGCTTCCCCTGGCCGTTTAAACCAAGGCAGTTTTACCCTTAGACGAACTGGTTTATTTTATGGACAATGCTCAGAAATTTGTGGAACTAACCATAGATTTATACCAATTTGCCCAGAAAGAATTTCTCAATCGTTTTTTATTAAATGACTAAAAAGATTCTCATTAGATGGCTGAAAGAAAGCACTGGTCTCTTAAACCATCTTATAGTAATTTACAACTACTTCTAATGAAAAATTTAGTTGATTCATAACGTTAGTTTGTCAAACTAAAATAATTTTAAAAATAATTTCTTATCCCTCAAATAATACCTCTTAATTGGCTTTCCCGTATAATCTTTCTTATTTTAATGTATTTATTTATCAATATCATCTTATATTTCAATTTGAACCATAAATTATTTTCAATTAAAAAAAAATACAATAAACAAATTAAGTGAACATGATAAGAAATCTTTTTTCATCTTTCAATCCAACAACTTCTTTTAATCTTCCAATAAATTGAATAAGATCTTTAATTGTTTTAATTTCAATTCCTAATCTTTTTTGGATTATTCCTAACCGATTAAACCATTTTTTAAATTTAATTTTTGAAGCTTTGCATAAAGAATTAAAAATTCTAGTGAAATGAAATTCAAGAACCCTAATTTTTATTAGTCTTTTAGTTTTTATTTTAATTAACATTTTTTTGGGCCTTTACCCTTATATTTTTACAAGATCAAGACATATAACTTTTTCGTTATCTTTAGCTCTACCTCTATGAGTTTCATTTATATTATTTGGATGATTAACAAATACATACCATATATTAGTCCATCTAATACCTCAAAGGACACCCCCTGCTTTATTACCTTTAATAATTTGTATTGAAACTATTAGAAATTTGATCCGACCAGGAACCTTAGCTATCCGACTTTCAGCAAATATAATTGCAGGACATTTACTCCTAACTCTTTTAGGAAACACAGGTAATTTACTAAATTTTTTATTAACTATTTTAATTTTTACCCAAATCTCATTAATGATCCTGGAATATTCTGTTGCTATATTCCAAGCTTACGTTTTCTCAATTTTAAGAACTCTTTATTCTAGAGAAGTAATCAATGTCTCAAAATCACCCATTCCATATAGTAACATATAGGCCTTGACCTTTATTAGGCTCCCTTGTAACTTTTTTATTTATAATAAGAACTATTGATTTATTTAATTTCTTTAATTCTAAATTTATTTTTATTAATTTTATTATTATCATTTTAATTATATACCAATGATGACGAGATGTCACTCGTGAAAGTACACTTCAAGGAAATCACACACTAAAAGTAAACCTAGGGTTACGAATCGGAATAATTCTTTTTATTGTTTCCGAAATTTTTTGTTTTATCAGATTTTTTTGAAGGTATTTTCATGCAAGTTTAACCCCTAAAATATAAATTGGTTTAATTTGACCCCCTAAAGGAATTAAACTCTTTGATCCTGCCATAATTCCGCTACTCAACATTTTAATTCTCCTTTCCTCAGGATTGACAGTTACATGGGCACACCATGCCTTGATAGAAAATAACTTTGAAGAAGCCTTTCTAGGGTTAAGTATCACTATTTTTCTAGGTGCTTATTTTTCAATTATACAAGGAATTGAATATATAGAAGCTTCATTTAATATATCTGATTCTTCTTATGGAAGAAGATTCTTTATAGCAACAGGGTTCCATGGATTACATGTTTTAATTGGAAGATTATTCTCATTAATTTGTGTATTTCGATTGAATTTAAATCATTTTAGACCCTCCCATCATTTTGGATTTGAAGCAGCTTCTTGATACTGACATTTTGTAGATGTAGTTTGATTATTCCTTTACATTTCAATTTATTGATGAGGGAGATATTTAAATAGTATAATTATTACAATTGATTTCCAATCAATTAATCTACTAAATAGTTTAAATAATTTTTTTAATTTTAAATTTAACTTTAATCATTATTCTAATTTCTAATATTTTAATGATATTAGTCAATTTAATTTCAAAAAAAAGCTTCAAAGATCGAGAAAAATTTAGACCATTTGAATGTGGACTTGACCCTAAAAATTCAGCACGCCTACCTTTTTCTTTACAATTTTTCTTAATTGCTATAATTTTTATCATTTTTGATATCGAAATTACTCTGATTATTCCTTTCATCTATATTTATAAAATTTCTTTTATAAAAAATTTATTATTAATTTATTTTTTTTTCCTAATTATTTCAATTTTAGGAGTCCTTCATGAATGAAACCAAGGAACCTCAAAATGAAAATTCTAGGATCATAGTTAAATTAACATTTAAGTTGCATTTAAAAGATACTGAAAAGTTTATCTTAAATAAGAAGCAATCCATTGCCTTTAGTTTCGACCTAAAATTTAGATTTTAAAAATCCTTATTTAATTGAAACCAAAATAGAGGTTAATCACTGTTGATGATTTAAATGAATTTATTTCCAATTAAAGAAATATACTTATAAGCTTCTAACTTATTACACAGCAAAAATATGTTGATATTTCTAATTCACATAGTTTAAGTCAAAACATTATATTTTCATTATAAAATTAGAATTTTCTTGTAAATATTAAAGAATATAAATTACCTTAATATCTTCAATATTACGCTCTTCTTAAGCTATTCAAATTGGTAAAAAATAAAAATTGAAAAATTCATAAAACTAATATTGTTAAATTAAACTTTAAAAAATTCTTTAAAAAATACTGGAATTGCTGAGACTTAAATTTTATAAAACTCACTAATCCCCTCCCCCCATAAAATTCAAACCAACCATGGTCCAAAAGCATAAAAAATATTTTTCCTCATTTTAAAGAAATTAAATTTATTCTTGAAATTCTTAAAATTCTTAAATTTCACATATTACCAAAAAATAAATGAACCTTTAACTTCAAAAAATGAATAAATCACCTTAAATTTATTTTATTCAAACGTACACCCAGAATAAACCCTATAAAAATAAAAAATAAAGCTGAAATTTTTATCAAATAAGGCAATAAAATAAAAAAAGGAATTTCTAAAATCATCCAAGATAAACATCTCCCAGAAAAAATTATAACAAAAAATATAATTATTATTCTTTTCAGTATATAATTTCTCTCTTCCTTTAATAAATTTTTAATAAATTAAACTTAAAAATTTAATAGATCTAAATAATGTAAAAATTGATGAACAAACTCTGTAAGACACAGTTAATCCTGAAGAAATTAAAAAAATTAAATATAAAATAAAATTAAATAAAGAAAACGAATAAAATTCTGAAATTAAATCTTTTGAGTAAAATCCTGATATAAAAAGTAAACCACATAAAGATAAATTTCTTAAATTAAAAAACACTAAAATAAAAGGTATTTTATCAATTAAATTACCCATAAAACGCATATCTTGAAAATTTAACATTAAATGAATAATAGAACCCGCACACATAAAAAGTAAAGCTTTGAATAAAGCATGAGTCAAAAGATGAAAAAAAGCAAGAAGATTGTTCCCAACACCTAAAATTCTTATTATTAACCCTAACTGTTTTAAAGTAGATAAAGCAATAATTTTTTTTAAATCATTTTCCAGATTAGCAGCTACTCCAGATATAAATATAGTTATATTACCAATAAATCTAATAAATCAACATAAAAACCTTAAAGAAATATTAAAACGAATTAATAAATAAACCCCTGCTGTAACCAAAGTTGAAGACTGAACTAAAGCAGAAACAGGGGTAGGAGCTGCTATTGCATCAGGCAACAAACTTGAAAAAGGAATCTGAGCACTTTTAGTAAAATTTTTTTAAAAATAAATCTCTTTTTAAAAATAACATATTCAAGGGCAATCAATGTAAAATTAAAAATAAATTTTCACGAACTGAAATTACCAGATAAGAATATATTCCTAAGTTAATTTTCCCATGTTGATAAAAAGAAAACAAATGAAGGCTATAAGCTGCTCTAAAAAAAGAAATAAAAAAAATTAAAATTATAAAATAAATAAATAATCTGACTAATCTATTAATTAAGCTGATTTCTCCTAATAAATTCAAAGTAGGAGGAGCTGCCATATTACCAATTAAAAACATAAACCATCAAAATGTTGATAAAGGTAACAAACTAATTAATCCCTTATTTAAACAAACTCTTCGCCTTAAAATTCGTTCATAATTTAAATTAACTAGACCGAATAGTCCAGAAGAACGAACACCATGACCTAATATTAAAATTAAAGCACCATAGATTCCTCAAGTTTTTATAGTCAAAATACCCCCCAATACTAACGATATATGAACAACAGAAGAATGAGCAATTAAAGATTTTATATCGCCTTGACGTAAGCAAAGAATTGATAAAACAATTGCCTCTAATAATGAGAAATTTACAATTAAACTACCAAACTTTAACCCAATCTTAATAAATAACCTTAAAAACCGAATTAAACCATACCCCCCTAATTTTAATATAATCCCAGCTAAAATTATTGAACCTGAAAAAGGGGCCTCAATATGAGCCTTTGGTAGTCATAAATGAACAAAAAATATAGGAAACTTAACAAAAAATACTATACTCATTAATACAAATAAAATTTAACTATCAATCTCGAAATTATTTAAAAAATTTAAAGAAAAATAAAAATTATGAATATATTATAAAAATAAAATTATAGGTAAAGAAGCAACTATTGTGTAAACAAATAAATACAACATCGCCTGGATACGTTCAGGTTGATAGCCTCAACCTATAATAATCAAAACTACAGGGATTAACCTAGACTCAAAAAAAATATAAAATATTATTATTATTCTTAAAGATGAAAAAGTTAACACTAAAAATAAAATTGAAATACTAATTATAAAAATAAATAAATTTGAAAAATTTATTAAATTTATTATGGGGGCGGGTGTCGTGGGTTTCGGTGTCCCTGGAGCGCAGAATGGAGGGACCCACGTCTATTCAACCGACCGTGGGAAAGGCACAACCCGGCCCATCCGGCGCCCCCGATGCTCTCGAACTAGCAATCCAGAGCCGAACCGAGACCATGGGGCTCAAAACGGTGGTTTCGGCCGTCTGAGGAGCCCAGGATCATACGCCGATGCCCAGGCATTCATACACTAGCTGACTTATAACGAACAGCTAGCGTATGGATGTCTGGAGATCGGCGTCTTGCTCCTGGGCCTCGAGGACGGCCGAAACCACAATTTTGAGACTCTCGGTCTCGACTTGGCTCTGGGTTGCTAGTTCGGCGGCATCTGGGGCGCTGAATGGGTCTGGTTGTGCCTGTTGCACTGCTACGGTCGTGGTGAATAGCCGTGGGTGGTCCATATCCGGGCGGGTGTTGTGGGTTTCGTTGTCCCTGGAGCGCAGATTGGGGGGACCCACAGCCATTCAACCGACCGTAGCCGTGCGACAGGCGCAACCGGGCCCATCCAGCGCCCCCGATGCTCCTCCTGTGGTTTCGGCCGTCCTCGAGACCCAGGAGTAAGACGCCGATCTCCAGGCATCCATACGCTAGCTGTTCGTTATTAGTCAGCTGGTGTATGAATGCCTGGGCATCGGCGTATGGTCCTGGGCTTCTCAGACGGCCGAAACAACCGTTTTGAGCCCCATGGTCTCGATTTGGCTCTGGGTTTCTAGTTCGAGAGCATCGGGAGCGCCGGATGGCCGGGCTGGCCTTTCCCACTGCCACTGTGGGGGTGAATAGCCGTGGGTGATCCATATGGGGGCGGGTGTCGTGCGTTTCGGTGTCCCTGGAGCGCAGAATGGAGGGACCCACGTTTATTCAACCGACCGTGGCAGTGGGAAAGGCACAACCCGGCCCATCCGGTGCCCCTGATGCTCTCGAACTAGCTAGCGTATGGATGTCTGGAGATCGGCGTATTGCTCCTGGGCCTCGAGGACGGCCGAAACCACAATTTTGAGACTCTCGGTCTCGAGTTGGCTCTGGGTTGCTAGTTCGGCCGCATCTGGGGCGCTGAATGGGTCTGGTTGTGCCTGTCTCACTGCTACGGTCGTGGTGAATAGCCGTGGGTGGTCCATATCCGGGCGGGTGTCGTGGGTTTCGTTGTCCCTGGAGCGCAGATTGGGGGACCCACAGCCATTCAACCGACCGTAGCAGTGCGACAGGCGCAACCGGGCCCATCCAGCGGCCCCGATGCTGCCGAACTAGCCACCCAGAGCCAATTCGAGACAAAGAGATTCAAAAACGTGGTTTCGGCCGTCTGAAAAGCCCAGTACCATACGCCGATGCCCAGGCATTCATACGCCAGCTGACTATTAACGAACAGCTAGCGTATGGACGCCTGGCGATCGGCGTCTTGCTTCTGGGCCTCGAGGACGGCCGAAACCACAGATTTGAGACCCATGTTTTTGATTTGGGTCTGCGTGGCTAGTTCGGGAGCATCGGGGCGCTGGATGGGCCCAGTTGTACCTGTCGCACTGCTACGTCCAGTTGAATAGCTGTGGGTCCCGCCAATCTGCGCTCCAGGGACAACGGAATCCGCCCTGATATGGACCACCCACGGCTATTCACCCCGACCCTACCAGTGGGACAGGCACAACCATGCCCATTCAGCGCCCCAGATGCGGCCGAACTAGCAACCTAGAGCCAACTCGAGACCGATAGTCTCAAAATTGTGGTTTTGGCCGTCCTCGAGGCCCAGGAGCAAGACGCCGATGCCCAATCATTCATACACAAGCTGGCTATTGACGAACAGCTAGCGTATGCACGCCTGGCGATCGGCGTCTTGCTTCTGGGCCTCGAGGACAAGCGAAACCACAGATTTGAGACCCATGTTCTTGAATTGGGTCTGCGTGGCTAGTTCGGGAGCATCGGGGCGCTAGATGGGCCCGGTTGTACCTGTCGCACTGCTACGTCCAGTTGAATAGCTGTGGTCACGCCAATCTGCGCTCCAGGGACAACGGAACCCACGACACCCGCCCGGATATGGACCACCCACGGCTATACACCACGACCATAGCAGTGGGACAGTCACAACCAGGCCCATTCAGCTCCCCAAATGCGGCCGAACTAGCATACCAGAGGCAACTCGAGACCGAGAGTCTCAAAATTGTGGTTTCGGCCGTCCTCGGGGTCCAGGAGCAAGACGCCGATCTCCAGGCATCCATACGCTAGCTGTTCGTTATAAGTCAGCTGGCGTATGAATGCCTGGGCATCGGCGTATGGTCCTGGGCTTCTCAGACGTCCGAAACCACGTTTTTGAATCCCTTTGTCTCGAATTCGCTCTGGGTGGCTAGTTCGGGAGCATCGGGGGCGCTGGATGGGCCCGGTTGTGCCTGTCGCACTGCCACGGTAGGTTGAATAGCCGTATGTCCCCCCAATCTGCGCTCCAGGGACAACGAAACCTACGACACCCGCCCTGATTTGGACCACCCACGGCTATTCACCTCGACCGCAGCAGTGGAACAGGCACAACCAGGTCCATTCAGCGCCCCTGATGCTGCCGAAATAGCAACCTAGAACCAACTCGAGACGGAGGGTCTCAAAACTGTGGTTTCGGCCGTCCTCGAGGCCCAGGAGTAAGACGCCGATCTCCAGGCATCCATACGCTAGCTGTTCGTTATTAGTCAGCTGGTGTATGAATGCCTGGGCATCGGCGTATGGTCCTGGGCTTTTCAGACGGCCGAAACAACCGTTTTGAGCCCCATGGTCTCGATTTGGCTCTGGGTTGCTAGTTCGAGAGCATCGGGAGCGCCGGATTGCCGGGCTGGCCTTTCCCACTGCCACTGTGGGGGTGAATAGCCGTGGGTGATCCATATGAGGGCGGGCGTTGTGGGTTTCGGTGTCCCTGGAGCGCAGAATGGAGGGACCCACGTCTATTCAACCAACCGTGGCAGTGGGAAAGGCACAACCCGGCCCATCCGGCGCCCCCGATGCTCTCGAACTAGCAATCCAGAGCCAAACCGAGACCATGGGGCTCAAAACGGTGGTTTCGGCCGTCTGAGGAGCCCAGGATCATACGCCGATGCCCAGGCATTCATACACTAGCTGACTTATAACGAAGAGCTAGCGTATGGATGTCTGGAGATCAGCGTCTGGGCCTCGAGGACGGCCGAAACCACAATTTTGGGACTCTCGGTCTCGAGTTGGCTCTGGGTTGCTAGTTCGGCGGCATCTGGGGCGCTGAATGGGTCTGGTTGTCCCTGTCGCACTGCTACTTCTTCTTCTTTCAGTGCATATCCATTAATGGATGTTCGCGACCACATTTTTCATGGCTTCTCTATCTCTAGCAGAATGGATCAATGTCTGAATATCTTGTATGCCCGTCCACTGCCTTACGTTCCGCAACCATGACATCCTCTTCCGTCGTATTCCTTTTCTACCCTCAATCTTACCCTCGACTATCAGCTGAAGGAATTGATATTTATGGCCGCGCATTATATGGCCAAGGTATGTACTCTTTCGTCTCTTCACGATGTTAAGGAGTTCACGTTCTTTATTGATGCGCCTGAGAACATCTTCATTCCTCACTTTGGAAATCCATGATATCTTCAGGATTCTGCGATATACCCACATTTCAAACGCCTCTAATTTGTTGATATTTTTTACCTTAAGGGTCCAACCCTCCACTCCGTACAGAAGCACTGACCAAACGTAGCACCGCACAAGTCTCAGTTTAAGGTCAAGATCAAAGTCGGTACATGTAAATACATTCTTAAATTTTATGAATGTACTTCGAGCTTGTTCAATTCGGCATCTTATTTCGCCGTCCGACGACCATTCTTCATAGAGCCATGTTCCTAGATATTTAAATTTTTTTACTCGTTCTATAGGTTTCCCATTATATGTTATTCTGGAATTTTCAAACATATTCGCTTCCCTAGTGATAATCATGAATTTAGTTTTTTCGATGTTGATGTTGACTCCCATGTTTTGGCTATCTTCGCCCACTATATTAATTAGTTGTTGTAGGTCATCTATATTATCTGCAATCAGTACTGTGTCATCAGCGTAACGTATGTTGTTGACCCAGACTTCATTGACTTTAATCCCAATGTCTCCATCTTCAAGTGACTCTCGAAAGATGGCTTCAGAATAAATATTAAACAGGAGCGGTGACAATATACAGCCTTGACGTACTCCTCTGCGAATCCGAACTTGCTTAGTTAGACCATGATTTACTTGGACTTGCGCTTTTTGGTGCCAATATAGATTTTCGATACATCGAATGTCTTTTTCGTCCAAATCCAATTTTTTGAGGAGCTGTATAAATTTGTGATGCTGGACTGTATCGAAAGCTTTTTCCTAGTCTATGAAGCAGAGGCAAACATTTTTTCTTTGGTCATAGCAATTCTGTACAAGGACCTGTGTTGCGACTATTGCCTCTCTTGCACCTAACCCCCTTCTAAATCCAAATTGCGAGTCGCTTATGTTATTATCGCACTTTATATATAATCTCTGATGTAATATTCTTAGGAATACTTTTAGGGAGTGGCTCATAAGGCTAATTAGTCTGTGATCTTCACACTTTCTTGCGTTCGGTTTTTTTAGGGTAGGAATAAAAATTGAAGATAGCCACTGTTCAGGGTAATGACCAGTATCATATATCTTTTTGTACAGTTTGTGAAGCACTCTAATGCCCCTTTTGTCCAAGAGTTTCAGTATTCCTGATGGTATTTCATCTGGACCAGCTGCTTTATTGTTTTTAGCGACTAGTTATGCTTTTACTACCTCTTCTCTGGTAATAGCAGGTCCAGTTTGGCACTCTTCTGCATCGAGTTCTCTGGTCAGGTCTGGTCTATTGTCGTCAAAAAGTCTTTCTACATAGTCTTCCCATATCTTGTATTTCTCCTGTTCTTCCATAACTATCTGATCGTCCTTGTTGGTTATCATACCTAGATTCCGTTTTTTAAATATACCAGCGGCTTCTTTTAATCTTTTATGGATGTTGAAATCATCATGCCTTCGTTGCAGCTGCTCTATTTCGTTGCACTCGTTTTTAAGCCATTCATTTTTTGCTGCCCTAATTTTTGATCTTATGAGTCTCTGTAAATCTCTGTACTTATTTAAGTCCTTTTTTAGTTTTCTACGCTCATCCATTAAGAGCAAAATTTCATCGGTCATCCATTTTTGTCTTTTATTTCTAACTTGGAATCCTAGAACACTGTGAGGTATTTCTTAAAACACTTGCTATTTCTACCCATGATTTTGACGGGTCGTCTTCTTCAACCGTGGAATCTAACTTTTGTATCTGAGAGTTTAATCTGTTGGTCAATACGGATTTAATGGTTGGACTATGTAGTTTATTAAGTGCCATCGTACGTTTTGGTGCTTCTTTTTTTGCATTTGAAAGGGATATTTTTATGACGGCCGATAGTAGTACATGGTCTGTGGGCACATCAGCTCCAGGATATGTGCATGCCGTTTTTACTGAAGAAGCAAATCTGGAGTTTATAAGGATGTAATCTATCTGCTTACGTGTAACATTCCCTGGTTGGTCTCTTGGTGATTTCCAGGCATAAAGGCGGCGAGGGTGATGTTGGAACCATGTGTTGGTTACTGTCATATGCTCCTCTTGGCAGAACTGCAGGAGGCGATCCCCTTTTTCATTTCTTATTCCCAGACAGAAGGGCCCAACGATGTTTTCGTATTTTCCCTTTCCTAGTTTGGCATTCAGGTCGCCCATGACTATGTTAACTTCATGTTTTTTAGTTAATTTTAGAAGACCTTTTACATCACTGTAAAACTCTTCTATGTCTTGGTCATTTGAGTCGGCTGTTGGTGCATATATCTGAATTATATTCAGGTCGACAGGTTTAGCTCTAAATTTTATTAACGCAATGCGATCGGAGTAAGGGACGAAGCCCACGACAGATTTTATCAGGTCTTTGGATACTATGATCCCTACTCCTTTCCACTGCTACGGTCGTGGTGAATAGCCGTGGGTGGTCCATATCCGGGCGGGTGTCGTGGGTTTCGTTGTCCTTGGAGCGCAGATTGGGGGGACCCACAGCCATTCAACCGACCGTAGCAGTGCGACAGGCGCAACCGGGCCCATCCAGCGCCCCCGATGCTCCCGAACTAGCCACCCAGAGCCAATTCGAGACAAAGGGATTCAAAAACGTGGTTTCGGCCGTCTGAAAAGCCCAGTACCATACGCCGATGCCCAGGCATTCATACGCCAGCTGACTAATAACGAACAGCTAGCGTATGGATGCCTAGAGATCGGCGTCTTGCTCCTGGGCCTCGAGGAGGGCCGAAAGCACAATTTTGAGACTCTCGGTCTCAAGTTGGCTCTGGGTTGCTATTTCGGCCGCATCTGGGGCGCTGAATGGGCCTGGTTGTGCCTGTCCCACTGCTATGGTTGTGGTGAATAGCCGTGGGTGGTCCATATCCGGGCGGGTGTCGTGGGTTTCGTTGTCCATGGAGCGCAGATTGGGGGGACCCACAGCCATTCAACCGACCGTAGCAGTGCGACAGGCGCAACCGGGCCCATCCAGCGCCCCCGATGCTCCCGAACTAGCTACCCAGAGCCAATTCGAGACAAACGAATTCAAAAACGTGGTTTCGGCCGTCTGAAAAGCCCAGTTCCATACGCCGATGCCCAGGCATTCATACGCCAGCTGACTAATAACGAACAGCTAGCGTATGGATACCTAGAGATCGGCGTCTTGCTCCTGGACCTCGAGGACGGCCGAAACCACAATTTTGAGACTCTCGGTCTCGAGTTGGCTCTGGGTTGTTAGTTCGGCCGCATCTGGGGCGCTGAATGGGCCTGGTTGTGCCTGTCCCACTGCTACGGTTGTGGTGAATATCCGTGGGTAGTCCATATCCGGGCGGGTGTCGTGGGTTTCGTTGTCCCTGGAGCGCTGATTGGGGGGACCCACAGCCATTCAACCGACCGTAGCAGTGCGACAGGCGCAACCGGACCCATCCAGCGCCCCTGATGCTCCCGAACTAGCCACCCAGAGCCAATTCGGGACGAAGGGATTCAAAAACATGGTTTCGGCCTTCTTGAAGCCCAGGACCATACGCTGATGCCCAGGCATTCAAACACCAGCTGACTAATAACCAACTGCTAGCGTATGCATGCCTGGAGATCGGCGTCTTGCTTCTGGGCCTCGAGGACGGCCGAAACCACAGATTTGAGATCCATGTTTTTGAATTGGGTCTGCGTGGCTAGTTCGGGAGCATCGGGGCGCTGGATGGGACCGGTTGTACCTGTCGCACTGCTACGTCCAGTTGAATAGCTGTGGGTCCCGCCAATCGGCGCTCCAGGGACAACGGAACCCACGACACCCGCCCTGATATGGACCACCCACGGCTATTCACCCCGACGGTACCAGTGGGACAGGCACAACCATGCCCATTCAGCGCCCCAGATGCGGCCGAACTAGCAACCTAGAGCCAACTCGAGTCCGATAGTGTCAAAATTGTGGTTTTGGCCGTCCTCGAGGCCCAGGACCATACGCTGATGCCCAGGCATTCAAACAACAGCTGACTAATAACGAAGAGCTAGCGTATGCATGCTTGGAGATCGGCGTCTTGCTTCTGGGCCTCGAGGACGGCTGAAACCACAGATTTGAGACCCATGTTCTCGAACTGTGTCTGTGTGGCTAGTTCGGGAGCATCGGGGCGCTGGATGGGCCCGGTTGTGCCTGTCGCACTGCCACGGTCGGTTGAATAGCCGTGGGTCCCCCCACTCTGTGCTCCAGGGACAACGAAACCTACGACACCCTCCATGATATGGACCACTCACGGCTATTCACCTCGACCGCAGCAGTGGGACAGGCAAAACCAGGTCCATTCAGCGCCCCCGATGCTGCCGAACTACCAACCTAGAGCCAACTCGAGACCGAGGGTCTCAAAATTGTGGTTTCGGCCGTCCTCGAGGCCCAGGAGCAAGACGCCGATCTTCAGGCATCCATACGCTAGCTGTTCGTTATTAGTCAGTTGGCGTATGAATGCCTATCCATCAGCATATGGTACTGGTCTTTTCAGACGGCCGAAACCACGTTTTTGAATCCCTTTGTCCCGAATTGGCTCTGGGTGGCTTGTTCGGGAGCGTCGGGGGCGCTGAATGGGCCCGCTTGTGCCTGTCGCACTGCTACGGTCGGTTGAATGGCTGTGGGTCCCACCAAACTGCGCTCCAGGGACAACGAAACCCACGACACCCGCCCGGATATGGACCACCCACGGCTATTCACCACGACCGTAGCAGTGGGACAGGCACAACCAGGCCCATTCAGCGCCCCAGATGCGGCCGAACTAGTATACCAGAGCCAACTCGAGACCGAGAGTCTCAAAATTGTGGTTTCGGCCGTCCTCGAGGCCCAGGAGCAAGACGCCGATCTCCAGGCATCCATACGCTAGCTGTTCGTTATAAGTCAGCTGGCGTATGAATGCCTGGGCATCGGCGTATGGTCCTGGCCTTCTCAGACGGCCGAAACAACCGTTTTGAGCCCCATGGTCTCGATTTGGCTCTGGGTTGCTAGTTCAAGAGCATCGGGAGCGCCGGATGGGCCGGGCTGGCCTTTCCCACTGCCACTGTGGGGGTGAATAGCTGTGGGTGATCCATATGGGGGCGGGTGTCGTGGGTTTCGATGTCCCTGGAGCGCAGATTTGAGGGACCCACGTCTATTCAACCGACCGTGGCAGTGGGAAAGGCACAACCCGGCCCATCCGGCGCCCCTGATGCTCTCGAACTAGCAACCCAGAGCCAAATCGAGACCATGGGGCTCAAAACTGTGGTTTCGGCCGTCTGAGAAGCCCAGGACCATACGCCGATGCCCAGGCATTCATACACTAGCTGACTTATAACGAACAGCTAGCGTACGGATGTCTGGAGATCGGCGTCTTGCTCCTTGGCCTCGAGGACGGCCGAAACCACAATTTTGAGACCCTCGGTCTAGAGTTGGCTCTGGGTTGCTAGTTCGGCAGCATCGGGGGTGTGAATGGGCCTGGTTGTGCCTGTCCCACTGCTACTGTCGGGGTGAATAGCCGTGGGTGGTCCATATCAGGGCGGGTGTCGTGGGTTTCGTTGTCCCTGGAGCGCAGATTGGGGGGACCCACGGCTATTCAACCGTCCGCGGCAGTGCGACCGGCACAACGGGGCACAACAACCGCCCCGATGCTCTCGAACTAGCCACGCAGACCCAATTCGAAGCCATGGGTCTCAAAACTGTGGTTTCGGCCGTCCTCAAGGTCCATGAGTGAGACGCCGATCTCCAGGCATGCATACGCTAGCTGTTCGTTATAAGTCAGCTAGTGTTTGAATGCCTGGGCATCAGCGTATGGTCCTGGGCATCTAGACGGCCGAAACCACGTGTTTGAATCCCTTTGTCTCGAATTGGCTCTGGGTGGCTAGTTCGGGAGCATCGGGGGCGCTGGATGGGCCCGGTTGCGCCTGTCGCACTGCTACGGTCGGTTGAATCGCTTTGGGTCCCCCCAATCTGCGCTCCAGGTACAACGAAACCCTCGACACCCGCCTGGATATGGACCACCCACGGCTATTCACCACGACCGTAGCAGTGGGACAGGCACAACCAGGCGCATTCAGCGCCCCAAATGCGGCCGAATTAGCAACCCAGACCCAACTCGAGACCGAGAGCCTGAAAATTCTGGTTCCGGCCGTCCTCGAGTCCCAGGAGCAAGACGCCGATCTCCAGGCATCCATATGCTAGTTGTTCGTTATTAGTCAGCTGGCCTATGAATGCCTGGGCATCGGCGTATGGTACTGGGCTTTTCAGACGGCCGAAATCACGTTTTTGAATCCCTTTGTCTCGAATTGGCTCTGAGTGGCTAGTTCGGGAGCATCGGGGGCGCTGGGTTGGCCCAGTTGTGCCTGTCGCACTGCTACGGTCGGTTGAATAGCCGTGGGTCCCCCCAATCTGCGTTCCAGGGACAACGAAACCCACGAAACCCGCCCTGATATGGACCACCCACAGCTATTCACCACGACCGTAGCAGTGGGACAGGCACAACCAGACCCATTCAGCGCCCCAGATGCGGCCGAACTAGCAACCCAGAGCCAACTCGAGACGGAGGGTCTCAAAACTGTGGTTTCGGCCGTCCTCGAGGCCCAGGAGCAGGACGCAGATATCCAGGCATCCATACTCTAGCTGTTCGTTATTAGTCAGCTGATGTATCAATGCCTGGGCATCGGCGTATGGTCCTGGTCTTCTCAGACGGCCGAAACAACCGTTTTGAGCCCCATGGTCTCGATTTGGCTCTGGGTTGCTAGTTCGGCCGCATCTGGGACGCCAAATGGGCCTGGTTGTGCCTGTCGCACTGCTACGGTCGTGGTGCATAGCTGTGGGTGGTCCATGTCCGGGCGGGTATCGTGAGTTTCGTTGTCCCTGGAGCGCAGATTGGGGGGACCCACGGCTATTCAACCGACCGTGGCAGTGCGACAGGCACAACCGGGCCCATCCAGCGCCCCCGATGCTCCCGAACTCTCAAATTCTCAAAATTCTGGTTTCGGCCGTCCTCGAGTCCCAGGAGCAAGACGCCGATCTCCAGGCATCCATACGCTGGCTGTTCGCTATTAGTCAGCTGGCGTATGAATGCCTGAGCATCGGCGTATGGTACTGGGCTTTTCAGACGGCCGAAATCACGTTTTTGAATCCCTTTGTCTCGAATTGGCTCTGGGTGGCTAGTTCGGGAGCATCGGGGGCGCTGGATGGGCCCGGTTGTGCCTGTCGCACTGCCACGGTCGGTTGAATAGCCGTGGGTCCCCCCAATCTGCGCTCCAGGGACAACGAAACTCACGACTCCCGCCCTGATATGGACCACCCACAGCTATTCACCACGATCGTAGCAGTGGGACAGGTACAACCAGACTCACTCAGCGCCCCAGATGCGGCCGAACTAGCAACCCAGAGCCAACTCGAGACCAAAAGTCCCAAAATTGTGGTTTCTGCCGTCTTGAGGCCCAGGAGCAAGACGCCGATCTCCAGGCATCCATACGCTAGCTGTTCGTTATTGGTCAGCTGGCGTATGAATGCCTGGGCATCGGCGTATAATTTTGGGCTTCTTAGACGGCCGAAACTACCGTTTTGAGCCCCATGGTCTCGGTTTGGCTCTGGGTTGCTAGTTCTGGAGAATCGGGGGCGCCGGGTGGGCCGGGTTGTGCCTTTCCCACTGCCACGGTCGGGTGGAATAGCCGTGGGTGATCCATATCGGGGCGAGTGCCGTGGGCTTCCGTGTCCCTGGAGCGCAGATTGGTGGGAACCACGGTTATTCAACCGACTGTGGCAGTGGGAAAGGCACAACCCGGCCCATCCGACGCCCCCGATGCTCTCGAACTAGCAACCCAGAGCCAAACCGAGACCATGGGTCTCAAAAGGGTAGTTTCGGCCGTCTGAGAAGCCCAGGACCATACGCCGATGACCAGGCATTCATACACCATCTGACTAATAACGAACAGCTGGCGTGTGGATGCCTGGAGATCGGCGTCTTGCTACTGTGCATCGAGGACGGCCGAAACCACTATTTTGGGACCCTCGGTCTCGAGTTGGCTCTAGGTTGCTAGTTCGGCAGCATCGGGGGCGCTGAATGGAGCTGGTTTTGCCTGTCCCACTGCTACGGTCGTGGTGAATAGCCCTGGGTGGTCCATATCAGGGTGGGTGTCGTGGGTTTCGTTGTCCCTGGAGCGCAGATTGGGGGGACCCACGGCTATTCAACCGATCGTGGCAGTGCGACAGGCACAAACGGGCCCATCCAGCGCCCCGATGCTCCCGAACTAGCCACGCAGACCCAATTCGAGAACATGGGTCTCAAATCTGTGGTTTCGGCCGTCCTCGAGGCCCAGGAGCAAGACGCCGATCTCCAGGCATCCATACGGTAGCTGTTCGTTATTAGTCAGCTGGTGTATGAATGCCTGGGCATCAGCGTATGGTCCTGGGCTTCTAGACGGCCGAAACCACGTTTTTGAATCCCTTTGTCTCGAATTGGCTCTGGGTGGCTAGTTCGGGAGCATCGGGGCGCTGGATGGGCCCGGTTGCGCCTGTCGCACTGCTACGGTCGATTGAATGGCTGTGGGTCCGCCCAATCTGCGCTCCAGGGACAACGAAACTCACGACACCCGCCCGGATATGGACCACCCACAGCTATTCACCACGACCGTAGCAGTGGGACAGGCACAACAAGACCCATTCAGCGCCCCAGATGCGGCCGAACTAGCAATCCAGAGCCAACTCGAGACCGAGAGTCTCAAAATTGTGGTTTCGGCCGTCCTCGAGGCCCAGGAGCAAGACGCCAATCTCCAGGCATCCATACTCTAGCTGTTCGTTAATAGATAGCTTGTGTATGAATGCTTGGGCATCGGCGTCTTGCTCCTGGGCCTCGAGGACGGCCAAAACCATTATTTTGAGACCCTCGGTCTGGAGTTGGCTGTAGGTTGTTAGCTCGGCAGCATCAGGGGCCCTGAATGGACCTGGTTGTATCTGTCCCACCGCTACGGTCGGGGTGAATAGCCGTGGGTGGTCCATATCGGGGCAGGTGTCGTGGGTTTCGTTGTCCCTGGAGCGCATATTGTGGGGACCCACGGCCATTCAACCGACCGTGGCAGTGCACAACCAGGCCCATTCAGCGCCCCAGATGCTGCCGAACTAGCAACACGGAGCCAACTCGAGACCGAGAGTCTCAAACTTGTGGTTTCGGCCGTCCTCGAGGCCCAGGAGCAAGACGCCGATCTTCAGGCATCCATACGTTAGTTGTTCGTTATTAGTCAGCTGGCGTATGAATGCCTGGGCATCGGCGTATGGTACTGGTCTTTTCAGACGGCCGAAACCACGTTTTTGAATCCCTTCGTCTCGAATTGGACCTGGGTGGCTTGTTCGGGAGCGTCGGGCGCGCTGGATGGGCCCGGTTGCGCCTGTCGCGCTGCTATGGTGGGTTGAAGAGCCGTATGTCCCCCCATTCTGCGCTCCAACCCACGACACCCGCCCCGATATCGACCACCCAGGGCTATTCACCACGACCGTAGCAGTGGGACAGGCACAACCAGGTCCATTCAGCGCCCCTGATGCTGCCGAACTACCAACTTAGAGCCAACTCGAGACCGAGGGTCTCAAAATTTTTGTTTCGGCCGTCCTCGAGGCCCAGGAGCAAGACGCCGATCTTCAGGCATCCATACGCTAGCTGTTCGTTATTAGTCAGCTGGCGAATTGGGTCTGCGTGGCTAGTTCGGGAGCATCGGGGCGGCGGTTGTGCCCGGTTGTGCCTGTCGCACTGCCACGGTCGGTTGAATAGCCGTGGGTCCCCCCAATCTGCGCTCCAGGGACAACGAAACCTACGACACCCGCCCTGATATGGACCACCCACGGCTATTCACCTCGACCGCAGCAGTGGGACAGACACAACCAGGTCCATTCAGCGCCCCCGATGCTGCCGAACTGGCAACCTAGAGCCAACTCGAGACCGAGGGTCTCAAAATTGTGGTTTCGGCCGTCCTCGAGGCCCAGGAGCAAGCCGCCGATCTTCAGGCATTCATACGCTAGCTGTTCGTTATTAGTCAGCTGGCGTATGAATGCCTGGGCATCGGAGTATGGTACTGGTCTTTTCAGACGGCCAAAACCACGTTTTTGAATCCCTTTGTCTCGAATTCGCTGTGGGTTGCTAGTTCGGGAGCATCGGGGGCGCTGGGTGGGCCCGGTTGCGCCCGTCGCACTGCTACGGTCAGTTGAATGGCTGTGGGTCCCCCCAATCTGCGCTCCAGGGACAACGAAACCCACGACACCTGCCCTGATATGGACCACCCACGGCTATTCACCATGACCGTAGCAGTGGGACAGACATAACCAGACCCATTCAGCGCCCCAGATGCGGCCGAACCGGCAACCCAGAGCCAACTCGAGACTGAGAGTCTCAAAATTGTGGTTTCGGCCGTCCTCGAGGCCCAGGAGCAAGACGCCAATCTCCAGGCATCCATACTCTAGCTGTTCGTTATTAGTCAGCTTGTGTATGAATGCTTGGTCATCGGCGTCTTGCTCCTGGGCCTCGAGGACGGCCAAAACCACAATTTTGAGACTCTCGGTCTCGAGTTGGCTCTGGGTTGCTAGTTCGGCCCCATCTGGGGCGCTGAATGGGCATGGTTGTGCCTGTCCCACTGCTACGGTCATGGTGAATAGCCGTGGGTGGTCCATATCAGGGCTGGTGTCGTGGGTTCCGTTGTCCCTGGAGCGCAGATTGGTGGGACCCACGGCTATTCAACTGACCGTAGCAGTGCGCCAGGTAAAACCGGGCCAATCCAGCGCCCCCGATGCTCCCGAACTAGCCACCCAGAGCCAATTCGAGACAAAGGGATTCAAAAACATGGTTTCGGCCATCTGAAAAGCCCAGTACCATACGCCGATGCCCAGGCATTCATACGCCAGCTGACTAATAACGAACAGCTAGCGTATGAATGCCTGAAGATCGGCGTCTTGCTCCTGGGCCTCGAGGACGGCCGAAACCACAATTTGAGACCCTCGGTCTCGAGTTGGCTCTAAGTTGGTAGTTCGACAGCATCAGAAGCGCTGAATGGACCTGGTTGTGCCTGTCCCACTGCTACGGTCGTGGTGAATAGCCCTGGGTGCTCGATATCGGGGCAGGTGACGTGGGTTTCGTTGTCCCTGGGGCGCAGATTGGGGGACCCACGGCTATTCAACCGGCCGTAGCAGCGCGACAGGCACAACCGGCCCCATTCAGCGCCCCCGACGCTCCTGAACAAGCCGCCCAGAGCCAATTGGAGACGAAGGGATTCAAAAACGTGGTTTCGGCCGTCTGAAAAGACCAGTACCATACGCCGATGCCCAGGCATTCATACGCCAGCTGATTAATAACGAACAGCTAGCGTATGGATGCCTGAAGATCGGCGGCTTGCTCCTGGGCCTCGAGGACGGCCGAAACCACAATTTTGAGACCCTCGGTCTCGAGTTGGCTCTAATTTGTCAGTTCGGCAGCATCGGGGGCGCTGAATGGACCTGGTTGTGTCTGTCCCACTGCTGCGGTCGAAGTGAATAGCCGTGGGTGGTCCATATCAGGGCGGGTGTCGTAGGTTTCGTTGTCCCTGGAGCGCAGATAGGGGGGACCCACGGCTATTCAACCGACCGTGGCAGTGCGACAGGCACAACCGGGCACAACCGCCGCCCCGATGCTCCCGAACTAGCCACGCAGACCCAATTCGCCAGCTGACTAATAACGAACAGCTAGCGTATGGATGCCTGAAGATCGGCGTCTTGTTCTTGGGCCTCGAGGACGGCCGAAACCACAATATTGAGACCCTCGGTCTCGAGTTGGCTCTAAGTTGGTAGTTCGACAGCATCAGGAGCGCTGAATGGACTTGGTTGGGCCTGTCAAACTGCTACGGTCGTGGTGAATAGCCCTGGGTGCTCGATATCGGGGCGGGTGACGTGGGTTTCGTTGTCCCTGGAGCGCAGATTGGGGGGACCCACGGCTCTTCAACCCACCGTAGCAGCGCGACAGGCACAACCGGGCCCATCCAGCGCCCCCGACGCTCCCGAACAAGCTACCCAGAGCCAATTCGAGACAGAGGGATTCAAAAACGTGGTTTCGGCCATCTAGAAGCCCAGCACCATACGCTGATGCCAAGGCATTCATACGCCAGCTGACTAATAACAAACAGCTAGCGTATGGATGCCTGGATATCGGCGTCTTGCTTCTGGGCATCGAGGACGGTCGAAACCACAGATTTGAGACCCATGTTCTCGAATTGGGTCTGCGTGGCTAGTTCGGGAGCATCAGGGCGCTGAATGAGCCCGGTTGTGCCTGTCGCACTATCACGGTCGGTTGAATATCCGTGGGTCCCCCCAATCTGCGCTTCAGGGACAACGAATCCTACGACACCCGCCCTGATATGGACCACCCACGGCTATTCACCTCGACCGCAGCAGTGGAACAGGCACAACCAGTTCCATTCACTGCCCCCGATGCTGCCGAACTAGCAACCTAGAGTTAACTCGAGACGGAGGGTCTTAAAACTGTGGTTTCGGCCGTCCTCGAGGCCCAGGAGCAAGACGCCGATCTCCAGGCATCCATACGATAGATGTTCGTTATTAGTCAGCTGGTGTATGAATGCCTGGGCATCGGCGTATGGTCCTGGCCTTCTCAGACGGCTGAAACAACCGTTTTGAGCCCATGGTCTCGATTTGGCTCTGGGTTGCTAGTTCGAGAGCATCGGGAGCGCCGGATGTGCCGGGCTGGCCTTTCCCACTGCCACTGTGGGGGTGAATAGCCGTGGGTGATACATATGGGGGCGGGTGTCGTGAGTTTCAATGTCCCTCGAGCGCAGATTGGAGGGACCCACGTCTATTCAACCGACCGTGGCAGTGGGAAAGGCACAACCCGGCCCATCCGGCGCCCCCGATGCTCTCGAACTAGCAACCCAGAGCCAAACTGAGACCATGGGGCTCAGAACGGTGGTTTCGGCCGTCTGAGAAACCCAGGACCATACGCCGATGCCCAGGCATTCATACACTAGCTGACTTATAACGAACAGCTAGCGTATGGATGTCTGTTCGTTATAAGTCAGCTGGTGTGTGAATGCCTGGGCATCAGCGTATGGTACTGGGCTTTTCAGACGGCCGAAACCACGTTTTTGAATCCCTTTGTCTCGAATTGGCTCTGGGTGGCTAGTTCAGGAGCATCAGGGCGCTAGATGGACCCGGTTGCGCCTGTCGCACTGCTACGGTCGGTTGAATGGCTGTGGGTCCCCCCAATCTGCGCTCCAGGGACAACGAAACCCACGACACCCGCCCGATGATGGACCACCTACGGCTATTCATCACGACTGTAGCAGTGAGACAGGCACAACCATGTCCATTCAGCGCCCCCGATGCTGCCGAACTACCAACCTAGAGCCAACTCGAGACCGAGGTTCTCAAAATTGTGGTTTTGGCCATCCTCGAGGCCCAGGAGCAAGACGCCGATCTTCAGGCATCCAAACGCTAGCTGTTCGTTATTAGTCAGCTGGCCTATGAATGCCTGGGCATCGGCGTATGGTACTGGGCTTTTCAGTTGGCCGAAATCACGTTTTTGAATCCCTTTGTCTCGAATTGGCTCTGAGTGGCTAGTTCGGGAGCATCGGGGGCGCTGGATGGGCCCGGTTGCACCTGTCGCACTGCGACGGTCGGTTGAATGGCTGTGAATCCCCCCAATCTTCGCTCCAGGGACAACGAAACCCACGACACCCGCCCTGATATGGACCACCCACAGCTATTCACCACGACCGTAGCAGTGGGACAGGCACAACCAGACCCATTCAGGGCCCCAGATGCGGCCGAACTAGCAACCTAGAGCCAACTCGAGACCGAGAGTCTCAAAATTCTGGTTTCGGCCGTCCTCGAGTCCCAGGAGCAAGACGCCGACCTCCAGGCATCCATACGCTGGCTGTTCGTTATTAGTCAGCTGGCGTATGAATGCCTGGGCATCGGCGTATGGTACTGGGCTTTTCAGACGGCCGAAATCACGTTTTTGGATCCCTTTGTCTCGAATTGGCTCTGGGTGGCTAGTTCGGGAGCTTCGGGGCGCTGGATGGGCCCGGTTGTGCCTGTCGCACTGCCACGGTAGGTTGAATTGCCGTGGGTCCCCCCAATCTGCGCTCCAGAGGCAACGAAACTCACGATACCCGCCCGGACATGGACCACCCACAGATATGCACCACGACCGTAGCAGTGCGACAGGCACAACCAGGCCCATTTAGCGTCCCAAATGCGGCCGAACTAGCAACCCAGATCCAACTCGAGACCGAGAGTCTCAAAATTGTGGTTTCGGCCGTCCTCGAGGCCCAGGAGCAAGACGCCGATCTGCTGGCATCCATACGCTTGTTGTTCGTTATTAGTCAGCTGGCGTATGAATGCCTGGGCATCGGCGTATGATCCTGGGCTTCTCAGACGGCCGAAATCACGTTTTTGAATCCCTTTGTCTCGAATCGGCTCTGGGTGGCTAGTTCGGGAGCATCGGGGGCGCTGGATGGGCCCGGTTGTGCCTGTCGCACTGCCACGGTCGGTTGAATTGCCGTGGGTCCCCCCAATCTGCACTCCAGGGACAACGAAACTCACGATACCCGCCCGGACATGGACCACCCACGGCTATTCACCACGACCGTAGCAGTGCGACAGCCACAACCAGGCCTATTTAGCGCCCCAGATGCGGCCGAACTAGCAACCCAGAGCCAACTCGAGACCAAAAGTCCCAAAATTGTGGTTTCTGCCGTCTTGAGGCCCAGGAGCAAGACGCCGATCTCCAGGCATCCATACGCTAGCTGTTCGTTATTAGTCAGCTGGCGTATGAATGCCTGGGCATCGGCGTATAAATTTGGGCTTCTTAGACGGCCGAAACTACCGTTTTGAGCCCCATGGTCTCGGTTTGGCTCTGGGTTGCTAGTTCGGGAGAATCGGGGGCGCCGGGTGGGCCGGGTTGTGCCTTTCCCACTGCCACGGTCGGGTGGAATAGCCGTGGGTGATCCATATCGGGGCGAGTGCCGTGGGCTTCCGTGTCCCTGGAGCGCAGATTGGTGGGAACCACGGTTATTCAACCGACTGTGGCAGTGGGAAAGGCACAACCCGGCCCATCCGACGCCCCCGATGCTCTCGAACTAGCAACCCAGAGCCAAACCGAGACCATGGGTCTCAGAACGGTGGTTTCGGCCGTCTGAGAAACCCAGGACCATACGCCGATGCCCAGGCATTCATACACTAGCTGACTTATAACGAACAGCTAGCGTATGGATGTCTGTTCGTTATAAGTCAGCTGGTGTATGAATGCCTGGGCATCAGCGTATGGTACTGGGCTTTTCAGACGGCCGAAACCACGTTTTTGAATCCCTTTCTCTCGAATTGGCTCTGGGTGGCTAGTTCAGGAGCATCAGGGCGCTGGATGGACCCGGTTGCGCCTGTCGCACTGCTACGGTCGGTTGAATGGCTGTGGGTCCCCCCAATCTGCGCTCCAGGGACAACGAAACCCACGACACCCGCCCGGTTATGGACCACCTACGGCTATTCATCACGACTGTAGCAGTGAGACAGGCACAACCATGTCCATTCAGCGCCCCCGATGCTGCCGAACTACCAACCTAGAGCCAACTCGAGACCGATGTTCTCAAAATTGTGGTTTCGGCCATCCTCGAGGCCCAGGAGCAAGACGCCGATCTTCAGGCATCCAAACGCTAGCTGTTCGTTATTAGTCAGCTGGCGTATGAATGCCTGGACATCGGCGTATGGTACTGGGCTTTTCAGACGGCAGAAACCACGTTTTTGAATCCCTTTGTCTCGAATTGGCTCTGGGTGGCTAGTTCGGGAGCATCGGGGGCGCTGGATGGGCCCGGTTGTCCCTGTCGCACTGCTACGGTCGGTTGAATGGCTGTGGGTCCCACAAACTGCGCTCCAGGGACAAGGAAACCCACGACATCCGCCCGGATGTGGACCACCCACGGCTATTCACCACGACCGTAGCAGTGGGACAGGCACAACCAGGCCCATTCAGCGCCCCAGATGCGGCCGAACTAGCATCCCAGAGCCAACTGGAGACCGAGAGTCTCAAAATTGTGGGTTCGGCCGTCCTCGAGGCCCAGGAGCAAGACGCCGATCTCCAGACATCCATACGCTAGCTGTTCGTTATGAGTCAGATAGTGTATGAATGTCTGGACATCGACGTATGGCCCTGGGCTTCTCAGACCACCGAAACCACCGTTTTGATCCTTTCGGTGTGGCTCTGGGTTGCTAGTTCAAGAGCATCGAGGGCGCTGGATGGGCCGCATTGTGCCTTTTCCACTCCCACGGTGGAGGTGAATAGCCGTGGGTGGTCCATATCAGGGCAGGTGTCGTAGGTTTCGTTGTCCCTGGAGCGCAGATTGGCGGGACCCACGGCTATTCAACCGACCGTGGCAGTGCGACAGGCACAACCGGGCCCATCCAGATCCTCCGATGCTCCCGAACTAGCCACGCAGACCCAATTCGAGATAATGGGTCTCAATTCTGTGGTTTGGGCCGTCCTCGAAGCCCAGGAGCAAGACGCCGATCACCAGGCATCCATACGCTAGCTGTTCGTTATTAGTCAGCTGGCCTATGAATGCCTGGGCATCGGCGTATGGTACTGGGCTTTTCAGTTGGCCGAAATCACGTTTTTGAATCCCTTTGTCTCGAATTGGCTCTGAGTGGCTAGTTCGGGAGCATCGGGGGCGCTGGATGGGCCCGGTTGCACCTGTCGCACTGCGACGGTCGGTTGAATGGCTGTGAGTCCACCCAATCTTCGCTCCAGGGACAACGAAACCCACGACACCCGCCCTGATATGGACCACCCACAGCTATTCACCACGACCGTAGCAGTGGGACAGGCACAACCAGACCCATTCAGCGCCCCAGATGCGGCCGAACTAGCAACCTAGAGCCAACTCGAGACCGAGAGTCTCAAAATTCTGGTTTCGGCCGTCCTCGAGTCCCAGGAGCAAGACGCCGACCTCCAGGCATCCATACGCTGGCTGTTCGTTATTAGTCAGCTGGCGTATGAATGCCTGGGCATCGGCGTATGGTACTGGGCTTTTCAGACGGCCGAAATCACGTTTTTGGATCCCTTTGTCTCGAATTGGCTCTGGGTGGCTAGTTCGGGAGCATCGGGGCGCTGGATGGGCCCGGTTGTGCCTGTCGCACTGCCACGGTAGGTTGAATTGCCGTGGGTCCCCCCAATCTGCGCTCCAGGGGCAACGAAACTCACGATACCCGCCCGGACATGGACTACCCACAGCTATGCACCACGACCGTAGCAGTGCGACAGGCACAACCAGGCCCATTTAGCGTCCCAGATGCGGCCGAACTAGCAACCCAGATCCAACTCGAGACCGAGAGTCTCAAAATTGTGGTTTCGACCGTCCTCGAGGCCCAGGAGCAAGACGCCGATCTGCTGGCATCCATACGCTTGTTGTTCGTTATTAGTCAGCTGGCGTATGAATGCCTGGGCATCGGCGTATGATCCTGGGCTTCTCAGACGGCCGAAATCACGTTTTTGAATCCCTTTGTCTCGAATCGGCTCTGGGTGGCTAGTTCGGGAGCATCGGGGGCGCTGGATGGGCCCGGTTGTGCCTGTCGCACTGCCACGGTCGGTTGAATTGCCGTGGCTCTCCCCAATCTGCACTCCAGGGACAACGAAACTCACGATACCGCCCGGACATGGACCACCCACGGCTATTCACCACGACCGTAGCAGTGCGACAGCCACAACCAGGCCCATTTAGCGACCCAGATGCGGCCGAACTAGCAACCCAAATCCAACTCGAGACCGAGAGTCTCAAAATTGTGGTTTCGGCCGTTCTCTAGGCCCAGGAGCAAGACGCCGATCTGCCGGAATCCATACGCTAGCTGTTCGTTATTAGTCAGCTGGCGTATGAATGCCTGGGCATCGGCAGTAGATAGGCTATGACAGTTCAAGCACAAAATCGACCATTTTTACATGTTAATCTCCATAAGGAATTCTAAGGTCCAAAGTAGCGAAATTTCCGCAAATTTGGTACTGCGCATGCTCGGCTCCACCCACCACACTAACTATCCCCCCCCCTCCACAAAGATGGTGTCCACCCCATCAGCTGATCACCTGACATTTTCTCCCACCTACACCACCAGATGGTGCCACCCGACAAATATCATTACCCTCAACGCCACCTGATGATACTGTATTTTTCAAACTATCAGATAATGTTAATATCGTTTGAGATCTACCATGTATCGTTACTTACATATTCAAAAAGTTGGATGATGTATAATTGAATGAGAACATACAGGTAAGTGTGTGATAGTATGATATTTCGCCAGGTTTGTTGAGCTGTTGGGGTGGGGGAGGGGGAGGGATATTAATAACACATCGTCGCATCATCTATTCTCAAATAAGATAATTATAATATGAATGAAATGAAGCTAAAATCAAAAAAACAAAAGATGTTGTTGCAGCAACAGATGATTAAAAACTTCATTGGAAGGGTTATGAAGGATTTCATGTGTCATTCGATCACGTGTACAATCCAATATATATTTACAATTTTTTCTTCCCCTGAAATGTTCATTAGCAATGAAAAAAAATGAAAATAATAATCTTTTCCAATCACATCATACCTGGATATGATAAAGCAAAGTTCCTTTAGAATCATGAAGCTTTTTAGATTCAGAATTCACTTTAATTTTTCCAACTCCATCAAGATGTTGTTGTAGCAATAGACGATTAAAACATCATTGGAAGGGTTATGAAGGATTTCATGTGTCATTCGATCACGTGTACATTACAATATATATTTACAGTTTTTCTTCTCCTGAAATGTTCATTAGTAATGAAAAAATGAAAATGAAAATAATAATCTTTTCCAATCACGTCATACCTCGATATGATAAAGCGAAGTTCCTTTAGAATCATGAAGTTTTTTAGATTCATAATTCACTTCAATTTTTCCAACTCCATCAAGATTTTGTTGTAGCAGACGATTAAAACTTCATTGGAAGGGTTATGAAGGATTTCATGTATCTATATATTTACAGTTTTCTTTCCCTGAAATGTTCATCTGTAATGAAAAAATGAAAATGAAAATAATAATCTTTTCCAATCACATCTTACCTTGATATGATAAAGTGAAGTTCCTTCAGAATTATGGAGCTTTTTAGATTCATCATTTTGCAACATTGAGCTAATAAAAGATGATTTCAAGATTGAAAAAATAGGATGGTAGTACTAACCTTTCCATCTATATAGTAGTTAACACGTCGAGAGCCACTTATGAACTGATATATTTGAAATCGAGTTCACTCATTCCGTATGCAATCTTATCGCGTTGCCTGTAACGTCATGGTCTGATATGAAAAGAAAAAATGGATCTCCACAGATGATAAACGTTATAGCGAATACTTCACAAAAATTGATTCAAAAAAACATTTTTTTGTTAACTCGGGGGTAGTTAACTGGAGGCACTTAACTGAGGGGCAGTTAACTGGAGGGATGTAATTTTCCGACCGTTTGACGAGGGTTTTCCAAAACAATGTGCTGCGATGATTTAAACGTGAAACGATTATAAATATTTACGGATGAAATCTCGCAGATCGATAGGTCGGAAAATAAAACTGTGTAAAATGGTACATGATCGAACAAGAAAAAAATTCCTACAAAAGGAGCTGATGAGAATTCGTAAGCGGTCGACAAATATTCACGAAAATATTACAAAGAAATGATATTCAGTTCCGGTTAATTCAGAAGATAACCCTGAAGGCGTGTGTGCTATGACCTAATTCAGATAATACAAACGGGAAAAGATGTCTAGAAAAATTGCATACAGCTGATTTAACGTGAAACTATTACAAAAAATTCTATTTTTATCGTTATAATATTTACAGCGACCTCACAGGTCAGAAAATAAAATTGCGTAATGGTACATGATCGAACAAGAAAAAAATTCTGACAAAAAGAACTGATAAGAATTCGTAAGCGTCCAGGAAATATTCACGAAAATAATTCTAAGAAATGATAATCAGTTCCGGTTAATGAGTAAGATAACCCTCACACATTTGTGCTATGACCTAATTCAGATAACCCAAACGGAAAAGATGTCTTGAAAAAATAATTCAAAGAAATAAATTATTCAATTTTTGCCAATTTCCAACATCTCCGGAAAGGTGAAAAAATCTGTTGTATCGATAGCATCATCACGTTAAGCAAGTTTAATATCACCCACTGCACATAAAGTAAAATTAAAAATTTCCATTTCAATAAATTGATGGACTTTACGAAACTTAATGTTGCTTGTGTATGTGTTGAAAAAAGTGCAACAAAACTAATAAATCTACCAGGGGGGTGAGGTCTTCCAGATATTGTCAGCTAAGGAGATAGGTGGAAAATATGGAAAAACCATTCTCCTGGAATTCGACGAGAATGTAGTGTTTCTGTCAGCACGTGTAAAGGTGCGTCCAGATACGTTCGAGACAGCATATGGATTTATCGAAACTGATGCATTTCTTTGTATATTAACGGCTTTGGGTGACATATTAAGTACTGAACGAACGTCTGACAAATTTTCGGTTCGTCAACATTAGAGCGAGACAAGTGATCTTAGAGAGGTAAATAGTTCACCGAACGCTCAAAATCCGTACGGGACCGATCCGGTTTGGGGGTGGATACGGCGAATTTGGAACCGCGACATGTGAACGAATATACATTTTTGTTTTTTTCTTTTTCCAAACCATTGAAAAACGACTTCCAGAATGCGACTGAAGTTCATGTTTTTATGTGTTACAACAAGGATATATATTTCATATGCAAAAAATTAATCATTAAAAATTTTAAAAGCGGATCGGTTTTATTAATAGAGATCGATCAAATTACTGTAATTTCGAAGAAAATTTTTTACACTTTTGTGGAATGAGATTGAAATTTAGGAAATGAATTTCCAATTAATAACGTTATCTGTTGTGTTGTAGAAATCTATTCCAAAAATGTATTTTTAAAAGCAGATCTTCCCATTTCTCCATAGTTTTGTACATATACAAATTTGTAGAGAATTGACCTGTTGCTTACTGTTGGTTCATTTGCGACCAGACTGTCGACAGGTCGGTTGATTTTTCTCAAAAGGAGCAATGAAAATATTCCGAGTTCAAATGAATTTTTTGATAATAAATTTAAAATTTTTCCTATTAAGTTAATTTGCAGAGAAAGTCAGCTATTCATTCATGTTTCCATAATTTGAAATAGATAAAAAACAAATTTTTCAGACTTATTAAATCAAATCGACCTTTTTCAAAGTTTATTGCAACAAAAAAGACGATGATGAACACAAAATTTGATCTGTTCGACGGAACCCCGACCCGTCATATGATACGGTCTCCTGAAATTTTGTTGATGGGTTCACTTGAGATAAGTGGTCCTTTACTATATTTTTTATTTACGACCACACTACCTCGGTACGACAATTAGCTCGCTGTCTCGAACGTATCTGGACCCACCTTAATGGATTCTGTGAGGTCACATGTGAACCATTTAAATGATGGATCATCTGGCTTCAAATTCACCGGGACGAAAAACTAAATCGCTCATCGCTGGCAGTAGCACAATTTGAAGTTGTTGAATTGTAGAAAAAAATAAAGAAAAATTATTGAATTTGTTGAATTGTAGAAAAAAATAAAGAAAATTATTGAATTCAAATTTATCATTTTTTGGAACTTCCATTCATTTTAAAGACCAATAATTGGAAACTACAATGCGCCTGAACAATATTTAATATTTTAATATTTCCAGTCTTACTTTTTATTCACCTGAAGAATTTAAAAAGAATCGGAAACCGTAAGGCTGGGCGCATACATACGGTTTTCGCATTCGGTTTCCGAAGCGAAATTTCGAATCGAATTTTCCGTGAACAAGGTGCACACGTTCGGTTATTTATATTCTGAATATAGGCTTCAAGCAGTTCAGTAGCGTACATCGGAGACTCGTATCAGGATGAATGTCGAAGAACTAATTGCGATAACGTATTTGTTACCGCAAAGTAGTAAACAAAAAAGAGATGACGTTGTTTTCGATGTGTCGTATCATAATACTTACCAACACAATAAATACGAGTTCGATAAATTGGTATTTCAAAATATCATATAAACCCTCCATGCGCGACAATGAAATGACTCCGAACGGAAATTTTCGAACGTGTGCGGTATCTCATTTAAAATGTTCGTAAATATGTGCGTTCGGAGGTAGTTTGTCCGGTTTTTGTCCGTATGAAATTCGATACGCCACGGTGAGATTCGAAAGCGAACGTTCGAATTTTTCTCCGAACGGAAAAAATCCGAACGTGTGTGGCGCTCATAGGGAACTACTTGCAATTGGTGTCTTTCGCTTTTCCTGATCCGGAATTCCGATTAGTAAACCGAATGCGAAAACTGTATGTATGCGCCCAGTCTAATACGTCTGAAAAAAATTTAATTTTTGTTGATCGTTTTTCGATGAGAACGATAGTGAAAAATAAGTCAACGTTAAGTTGATAAAGATATATTTTGAGGGACATTCTAGCGAAGGAAAATCATTAAGATAATTCGGTGTTAATTCGTTTCTAGATAAATAAGCTGACTTTGTCGGCGTTAATTTCATAGAAGGATGTGATAGTTCGATCGGGTTCATCTCACTCGTCAAATTTTCGGAATATGGTTTTTATCGTAGTTTACAACACACTCTTTAACTGTTCAATTCAACAATGTATAGACGAGAGTATATGAGTAAGTGTTCCTACTTTTATCATAACTCACAAATAATGTATGGCCATATTTCAGGTGAAGTTGTGTGTATGGTAGAGCGCCACCTCCGTCGGGCAGGGTGTTTTGTAAGTGAATAAGAATCATATAATTTATTTATTTTTTTTATAATATATATTTTTCAGAGGCACGACCCTCGTTATCGGGTGTGTCCACAACCGGGACCACCTGATCCTGGTGACTTTGCGCTTATCGGAACTCTAACTGGGTGGAATGTCTTAATAAAGAAGACCGCAACTAATGATGAGTACCATGAGATGTTCATTTTCGATGAATCGTAAGCAAGTTACCTTTCACTAAAATTATTTTTACATCATCTTTTTTTTCTACAGTAGATGGTCATACTGAACGTGATAGTTCAGCGACAGGATCCTGCCAGTTCATATTCATATTCAATGATGGGGGTATGGAAAAACAAAAAATAAAAAATAATTATTTTTTAATGATAAATTTTTCTCCCTCTTCTCAACATCCTACTATCTGTATTAAAAAGTGTGGAAAACATTTGAATTTGTTGAATCGTAAAAAAATAAATAAAATAAAAATTGAATTCAGATTTATCATTTTTTTGAAATTTTCATTCCTTTAAAATATCAATAAATATTCGGAAACTGCAATGCGTCTGAACAATATTTAATATTTCCAGTCTTGCGTATCATTTACCTGAAGAATTTAAAATACTAATAATCGGAAACCGTAATGCGTCTGAAAAATATATAATTTTTGTTGATCGCTTTTTTCGGGAGAACGCTGTGGAAACATAAGTCAACGTTAAGTTGATAAAGATATATTTTGAGAGACATTCTAGTGAAGGAAATCGTACAGTCGTTAAGATAGTTTGGTGTTAAGTTGTTTCTAGATATATGAGCAGAGTTTGTTGGTGTAAGGTAATTCAATCTTGTCCATCACACTCGTCGAACTTTCGGGGGGTACGGTTTTTATCATAGTTCATCTCACTCGTCGAATTTTCGGGGGTGGGGTTTCTATCATAGTTCACAAAAACAGTCTTCAACTGCAGAACTATTCAGTTTCAAACATGCCTGCTCCAGATTACTTGGGTAAGTTTTTCCTACTATATCATAACGCACGAAATAATGCATGGCCATAATTCAGGTGAAATAATGAGCGCGGTGGAGCGGCACCTGCGGCAAACAGGGTGTTTTGTAAGTAAATAAGAATCACATTATTTATTTATTTATAATATATATATTTTTTCAGAGGCACAACCTGAATTATCGGGTGTGCCCCCCTGGAGCCGAGGCCGTCCAACATGGACAACTTCAATTTTGTGGGTGTGCGAGTTGGCTTCACCATCTTCGTTTCGAAGATGACCATAAATAATGAGCACGAGGTGCTCGTTTTCCCCGAATTGTAAGTAAATTACTTTTTATTGAAATATTGTTTTTACATCATCTTTTTTTCTACAGCCAATGATCATCCTGGAGGGGAGTATCTAGATTACCTGTGAGTTTTTATATATTATAGAAATTTTACTTTTTTAACTTCTGTTTTTTTCATGTTCCAGTATGAAAAAATATATATATATATTTTTAATTTAATTATTTCATAAATTTTTTTCTCTCTCTCCTGAACATCCTACTCTCAGCGTTAAAAAAGTGCGGAAAAACGATTTTATGAATCAGTTTTTAATTGATGACGATAAGATCAAGATGAAATTTGTGCTTGTTAATGTTCAGGGATTCCATATTTCGAGAGTGTTTTTACGTGAAAGAATTGTCAATCAGTGGTGAAAAAACGATTTTATAAATCAGTTTCTATTTGATGATGATAAGTCCAACATGAAATTTGCGGTTGTTGATATTCAGGGGTACAATATTTCGGAAGTGTTTTACGTGAAAGAGTTGTCAATCAAGTATGAAAAAACGGGAACAGCAGCACATTTTCCGATCAAGAATTTTGAGTGAATTACTGTAATCGTCCTCTATTTTTATGATTCTGTCATGATAATTTTAAAAAAAGCACCCTTGATTATCTGAATATCCTTCTGCATTCTTTTCAATAGAACTTTATTTTGCTGAAACTCTGAATCAATTTTTGAGAGAACTATCTCGATCTCTAGAAACTTTCGCTCGAAACTTCTTGATAGATTTATTTGCAAACATGAGGGGTGGTTGAGTTATTGTTATCGGTAGGCGATTTTAAATTACATAGTTTGCGGTTGGAAATATCAAAATTATCGTCTTTAGTTGTTGGAAAATTCATATGCTCAATGCGCACGTGTTCATGCCGCTGCTCGAATGATTAGGGAAGTCTAGCTTTCGCAACTAATATATTATACCAGTTTCTCTTAATTCTTCTACGATGGATCATATTTCATTGTCGTAAGATGTATAACCAACTTGTTTAGATGCATATAGCGGACGTAAATGCGCAACAAGTTCTGATGACTTATCCCAATAAACGTATTCTCTCGATCGCGTATCATATGTCATAGGACTGTGACCTTCTGCAGATAATTTCTTTATTATATTCATATATTTATATCCTCTATTTCCTCAGCGCTGCGTTCCTCGTTTGTACACATTGTTATTGCTAATATTTCATGATACATATTCAAATCTTCTTTATCATAATTCTTGGATTTAGAGTTGAATAATAGAGAATAAAGTTCCTTGCTACCGAGAAATGTTTTCGTTCCAACTATAATATTATCAGTCTTTTTTGAAAATTCAATATTTGGGATCCAAATGGACGGTCATAATCACGAGATTCGATTAAAATCGATGAAATATATTCACGAGCCTGTTCAGGATATTGATTCAAATTTTCTTTATAGTCGTCACCATCATCATCAACATCTGCATCATAATCATCTTTTTCCGTTTTAGGATGAAGATAATATGAAATAATAGGTTTAGCTGTTCTTGAGATGTTATTTAGCTGTTCTGAGCTGTTCGTGAGCTGTTCCGAGCTGTTCTTTAGCTGTTCTGAGCTGTTATTTAGCTGTTCTGAGCTGTTCGTGAGCTGTTCCGACCTGTTCTGAGCTGTTCTTTAGCTGTTATTTAGCTGTTCTTTAGCTGTTCTGAGCTGTTCTTTAGCTGTTCTGGAGCTGTTCATTAGCTGTTCGTTTTATAAGTGAAAAGGAATTAAATAATTACTTATTTACTTTTTTTCATTCATCTTCCACATATCAAAACAGGTGAAAAAACCAATTTGTTTAGGTTTATTCAGATGTCTAATTGAATTATTAGGTTGAGTAAATTTTCCCACAAATTCTGCAAAGCATTTACTTTTTTTGATTCATCTTCCACATATCAAAACAGGTGGAAAAAACAATTTGTTTGGGTTTATTCAGATGTCTAATTAAATTATTAGGTTGAATAAATTTTCCCACAAATTCTGCAAAGCATTCATCTCGTTCTCACAAATTCTGCAAAGTATTCATCTCGCTCCTTGTTAAAAAACATTGAGACTTTATATCCGCATATAATATGTTGTTATGTTTACGTTCATCTTTCAACATATCGTGTTTCATTAAAAAAAGATTAGGGTAGAGGTTAATAAAAATTCATTTTTTATTAATATATATTTATTATAAATAATCGATTGTAGCATAATGTCCTCATGGTAATGTATCTATTATAAACAATCCATTATAGCATAATGTCCCCATGGTAATGTATCGCACGTTCCAGGCACTAAATAACGCTTATCATCCTCTGGACTCAATGCTATTTTTCTTGCTCCATTGAAAACACCTGATGATTTTTCGCCTGAATTAAATTTTGTGAAACAGTTTTCTCTTCCACGTTTCGAGACAGTCAATATAATCATTGAAAGTTATAATGTTTTTCACAATATATTTCTTCACACCCTTAGCTTTTTTAGATATACCATAATTAGCTACCAACGGAGCGATTTCATCCTCTTCAAACTCCTTATCCTCAAGATTTTTTCGATATTTGTTTATATCACATGTAACCAGAGTTTTCGTAGTGTACAATTTCGATCGAAGTCCCACATAATCGGTCATCACCACACCATTATTCTCATCTTTCATCATTCCCAGAACCTTCTTGTTAACTTTTGGTATACCATATGGGTTATTTTCAGAATAATCGGAAGTATCGAAATGTGTATGACAATCACGTTTTATGATCTCATACGGATCTTCAAACAGTTCGTAGATCAATGAGTCGGTATCCGTATATAGAACGCGAGGGTTGATAAATTTCTTTCTCATGTATCCATAATGGAAATCGTAAATTGTAGATTTCGACACATCCAGGATGCTCATTCCCACATAGATTGGTTTGTTCAAATAGATTTCTAATTTTTTAAGTTCAATTGCTACCAGGTTCTCCTTAAATACCGTACAACTCTTAAACTCGGGTTTCGATATAAACGCCTCCGCTCCATAACGACCGCTCCATTTTGTGAGTAAGTGAACATTAACTCTTTTCCGGATATTCTCCATCGTCTTCCCAAACACAGCGTTATTCATCAGTTTGTATAAATTTTTTTCAAATTCATTCATAGCTTTCGTCCTCAGAGATGTGTTTAGGTCGATATACGACTTGAGCCATGCAGATTGTTTGAATTTTAGAACTCGATGGATTTTCGTTAGGATAAGCCCATTCCTTATTGCTTGCTTCAAAGTGCGGTAGTGGATGATGTATTTCTTCTTGGAATTCAACGTAGCCATTAGTTTAGCATTGGGTTGAGAGGCGTAACAGGATATTTGTGTTTTCGAATTATAATGCTCAGAACAGAACGGTAGATCCGAGTGCGCATCATGAAGACACTCTGGATATTCAAGATCAACCTCCAAAATATAACCTTCTAGAGAATCGTCAGCGATCTGAGTAACATCTATATCAGATGAACTCCATTCGAAACTGCCATATGGAAGATGTTGTGACATTGCCCATCCATATTGATTATTCACGTCGAAATACATGAGATAATTATCCGGTTTAGTCGAATCATATGAAGGTAGATATTTGTTGTTAGCATGAGCTCTCCGTTTTCCACAAACTTGACTCAGTCCACCTCGAATTCCTCTCTCAACGAATAAAAACTTTTCCAGATCAGTTAAAAGCTCCAATTCCTGTTTTGTATATTTAAGCATCGCATCCCATGTAAATCCTGGTAAGGTGAAATAATGTGCTGGATCTAATCCATAGGTCTTATGACAGCTTGATCGGAATTTTTCAAAAACATCAGCTAACAACAAGATATCGGTTTTCATATATAAATCTGAGTATTCACCCAAGGTTTTACAGCAGAATTCGGTCCAGATAAGCTGAGGTCTTCTATATTTTCTTTGTGGACATCGCTTATTCTCCAATTTATTGTAGAAAGCGTCAATCGGTGGTAATGATGTTTCATCAAATCGTTCCATAGAGTTCATATAATCATAAGGCATTACCCCTTTCTGGGTGAGAAGTGGAATTTGTTGTTCATGCATTGCACTAAATTGCGATTTAAGATGTGGGAAATCATCCAAGTATGATGCCAGTTGATCTAAAGATGATGCCATGTAACGGAAACTGTCAATAAAACGGAAATTGATTTGATAATCGGAATAATGTTTGGTGAAGCTAATATATTTTTCCTTAGTGATCGGTAATAAATCCATTTTTCCATCCATTCTCGTAGCGATATCTTCTATAATGAAATGTGCATCATATCCACTGAGATTATGAAAAACTATGGGGATCGTGTGGCTATCCTTATAATTAATATTACATCCTTCATGAGCAGCTCCTCGATAATTATTTTCCGGGATAAGATGATTGTGATCTCGTACCTTCTTATCTTCAGGCTTAAAAAGTTGTTCACAGATATGACAATGTGTAGCTTTATGGAATTCAGCTTCTTGCTGTGACGTCATATGAATATTATAGGGACATAGAAAAACTGGTTCGACATCTTCGGCAAATTTTGACAATTCATCAGCGAACCACTCCATGCAATTACCTCCCCGATATGATCGATAAAAACTTAATGAATCATCATATGAACATTTTACATAGTATCCAATTGCAGCAGCTTGATGTTCCTGATAGTAAGACATAGCGATAACCGGTCGTAAAACGCTTTCCAAATCGGCGTAAATGATGAACGGTGCTTTCTCCTTATTCCGATAATTCTTGAATGCCAAAACTTCCCCTTCCTTAGGCATTCTAACAGCGCTGTCATTCATTTTTTCACAAATTTCAGAATGTTTATGTAGTTTTTCCTCACAAATACAATAGTGAAGACATCGATCGCATATAAATTTCTGTCCATCATGCTTACTCAATTGGTTTGATACGAGCCGAGATAAATTCTTGATCCATACATAATGATAACGAATTGGTCCCTCAATATCATCATATCGATCTTGAATCAATAACAAATTCGCATGTCTACCTAGTTTATTTTTCGTCAGATATGTAGGTAGAGTTTGGAACTTCTTGTTAGTTTTCTTCAGGATGTAGACATTAATCGATAACTGGTTTTGTTTTTCAAAATTCGGTATTTGAGTCGAAGTCATTGGAAATTGGATTCCTTTCAGTTTCAGAACATTAGAATAATGTGGATACATTAAGATTCGCTGAGGGTTTTTCTTGACAGGATACAGTGCTGACGTCACGGCCCACGCGAAACACGCATCGTCGTCATTACGTACGTTAATACACGCATGTTTCTTCTTGATTTCATCCGGCAGCTCAATGTATGACGATCCTAGTTGACCAGGCAGACTAAAGCTGTGCGGCGCAAAGGCGCGATGAAGTCGGGACCAACGGCGTTGTCCTACGAGGGACGGGTAGCCTTGGAGGAACGTCAGGGTGCGGGGGGTGATCAAGGGTGTGTGGACGAGGAGGGCTTTCTGACTCCGAGGGTCCGGAAGAAGAATAGTGTGGGTGGAGTCTCTCAGATGGTGAGGGGAGGAGATGGTGGCTAACATGAACAGGTGGAGGTGCAGGGGGGTGCCTTATGATAAGGCCTCATTGAGGTCGGCAAGGCACTCCCCAAATGCACAGGATGGCCCTGCTTCCAGGAGACATCTGGTTAAATGGAAGCGGGGTCACGGAGGGTTTTTAGTGGGTAAACCTGGTTGACGGGAGTGCCCTGCGCCCATTCAGGAGTAATATCCTGGATGGGGGTGGGGGATGGTCGTCCTCCAGGGAGCCCCACACTTCCCCGGATGACTCACAATTCCCGGGGAGGCAGAGCGTAATGCATTTTCCCTCCGTCAAGAAAAAAAAAAAAAAAAAAAGGCAAACCGGGCCCATCCAGCGCTCCCGATGCTCCCGAACTAGCCACCCAGAGCCAATTCGAGACAAAGGGATTCAAAAACGTGGTTTCAGCCGTCTGAAAAGCCCAGTACTATACGCCGATGCCCAGGCATTCATACGCCAGCTGACTAATAACGAACAGCTAGCGTATGGATGCGTGAAGATCGGCGTCTTGCTCCTGAGCCTGGAGGATGGCCGAAACCACAATTTCGAGACCCTCGGTCTCGAGTTGGCTCTAGGTTGGTAGTTCGGCAGCTTCGGGGGCGCTGAATGGACCTGGTTGTGCCTGTCTCACTGCTACAGCTGTGGTGAATAGCCGTAGGTGGTCGGAGACTTGGTGGAATGGTGTGGGTGTCCTTTTCGGAGGACATCCTACTATTTCACACAGTTTCTGACCGGGCACGGCTCCTTCGGGACCTTCACGCGTCGAATCGCAAGACAGGAACGGACCTTTGTTGGGTGTGTGGAATCGTGGATAGTCCTGAACACGTGGTGTGGGGGTGCCAAAGGTGGAGAATTGAGAGGGAGGCGGTGATGGCAGAGCTGGAGCTGGAACAACTTCCCCCTCCGTCTGCCATCATTGGATTTATGATCGGGGATGCGCGCAGGTGGGGTGTTGTGTACGAGTTTGTGTGCGGCATCATGAGAAAGAAGGAACGTGAGGATCGTAGGAGAGAGCAGGAGCGGGAACACGAAGTGACAGGACGAACAGTTGAAGCTAGGGAGGAGGATGAGGAGAGATCTTAGACCTGGGTTGGCTGCGTGGGGGCGGTTGAAGAAATGGACGCTATGCGTTCGGCCAACCTGCCCTCGTGATGCGCAGAGAATGTTCCTTGCCGAGTTGGGCATAACATCCGCCTGAGTCGGTGGGGGACACGTAGGGTCGTAGGGTTTTAGTGGGTAAACCTGGTTGACGGGTGTGCCCTGCGTCCATTCAGGAATGATGTCCTAGATGGGGGTGGGGGATGGTCGTCCTCCAGGGAGTCTCACACTTCTCCGGATGAGACAAAATTCCCGGGGAGTAAGTGCGTAAAGCATTTCCCTACGTTAAAAAAAAAAAAAAAAAAAAAAAGGTGGTCCATATCCAGGCGGGTGTCGTGGGTTCCGTTGTCCCTGGAGCGCAGATTGGGGCGACCCACAGCCATTCAACCGACCGTAGCAGTGCGACAGGCGCAACCGGGCCCATCCAGCGCCCCGATGCTCCCGAACTAGCCACCCAGAGCCAATTCGAGGCAAAGGGATTCAAAAACGTGGTTTCGGCCGTCTAGAAGCCCAGGACCATACGCTGATTCCCAGGCATTCATACACCAGCTGACTAATAACGAACAGCTAGCGTATGGATGCCTGTAGATCGGCGTCTTGCTTCTGGGCCTCGAGGACGGCCGAAACCCACGTTCTCGAATTGGGTCTGAGTGGTTAATTCGGGAGCATCGGGGCGCTGGATGGGCCCGGTTGTGCCTGTCGCACTGCCACGGTCGGTTGAATAGCCGTGGGTCCCCTCAAACTGCGCTCCAGGGACAACGAAACCTACGACACCCGCCGTGATATGGACCACCCACGGCTATTCACCTCGACCGCAGCAGTGGAACAGGCACAACCAGGTCCATTCAGCGCCCCCGATGCAGCCGAACTAGCAACCTGGAGCCAACTCGAGACGGAGGGTCTCAAAACTGTGGTTTCGGCCGTCCTCGAGGCCCAGGAGCAAGACGCCGATCTCCAGGCATCCATACGCTAGATGTTCGTTATTAGTCAGCTGGTGTATGAATGCCTGGGCATCGGCGTATGGTCCTGGCCTTCTCAGACGGCTGAAACAACCGTTTTGAGCCCCATGGTCTCGATTTGGCCCTGGGTTGCTAGTTCGAGAGCATCGGGAGCGCCGGATGTGCCGGGCTGGCATTACCCACTGCCACTGTGGGTTGGAGGGTCCCACGTCTATTCAACCGACCGTGGCAGTGGGAAAGGCACAACCCGGCCCATCCGGCGCCCCCAACGCTCTCGAACTAGCAACCCAGAGCCAAACCGAGACCATGGAGCTCAGAACGGTGGTTTCGGCCGTCTGAGAAACCCAGGACCATACGCCGATGCCCAGGCATTCATACACTAGCTGACTTATAACGAATAGCTAGCGTATGGATGTCTGTTCGTTATAAGTCGGCTGGTGTATGAATGCCTTGGCGTCAGCGTATGGTACTGGGCTTTTCAGACGGCCGAAACCACGTTTTTGAATCCCTTTGTCTCGAATTGGCTCTGGGTGGCTAGTTCAGGAGCATCAGGGCGCTGGATGGACCCGGTTGCGCCTGTCGCACTGCTACGGTCGTCTGAATGGCTGTGGGTCCCCCCAATCTGCGCTCCAGCGACAACGAAACCCACGACACCCGCCCGGATATGGACCACCTACGGCTATTCACCACGACTGTAGCAGTGGGACAGGCACAACCAGGTCCATTCAGCGCCCCCGATGCTGCCGAACTACCAACCTAGAGCCAACTCGATACCGAGGGTCTCAAAATTGTGGTTCCGGCCGTCCTCGAGGCCCAGGAGCAAGACGCCGATCTTCAGGCATCCATACGCTAGCTGTTCGTTATTAGTCAGCTGGCGTATGAATGCCTGGGTATCGGCGTATGGTCCTGGGCTTCCCAGACGGCCGAAAGCACCGTCTTGAGCCCTATGGTCTCGGTTTTGCTCTGGGTTGCTAGTTCGAGAGCATCGGGGGCGCCGGATGGGCCGGGTTGTGCCGTTCCCAGTGCCAAGGTCGGTTGAATAGACGTGGGTCCCTCCAATCTGCGCTCCAGGGACACCGAAATCCACGACACCTGCCCCCATATGGATCATCCACGGCTATTCACCCCCACAGTGGAAGTGGTAAAGGCCAGCCCGGCCCATCCGGCGCTCCCGATGCTCTCGAACTAGCAACCCAGAGCCAAATCAAGACCATGGGGCTCAAAACGGTTGTTTCGGCCGTCTGAGAAGCCCAGGACCTTACGCCGATGCCCAGGAATTCATACACCAGCTGACTAATAACGAACAGCTAGCGTATGGATGCCTGGAGATCGGCGTCTTGCTCCTGGGCCTCGAGGACGGCCGAAACCACAGTTTCGAGACCCTCCGTCTCGAGTTGGCTATAGGTTGCTAGTTCGGCAGCATCGGGGGTGCTTAATGGACCTGGTTGTGCCTGTCCAACTGCTGGGGTCGAGGTGAATCGCCGTGGGTGGTCCATATCAGGGCGGGTGTCGTAGGTTTCGTTGTCCCTGTAGCGCAGATTGGGGAGACCCACGGCTATTCAACCGACCGCAGCCATATGACAGGCACAACCCGTCTCATCCAGCGCCCCCGATACTCCCGAACTAGCTGCCCAGAGCCAATTCGAGACAAATCGATTAAAAAACGTGGTTTCGGCCGTCTGAACCTCCACCATACCATACGGCGAAGCCCAGGCATACATACGCCAGCTGACTTATAACGAACAACTAGCGTATGGATGCCTGGATATCGGCGTGTTGCTCCTGGACCTCGAGGACGGCGGAAACCACAGTTTTGAGACACTCTGTCTCGAATTGGCTCTGCGTGGATAGTTCGGAAGCATCGGGGACGCTGGATGGGTCCGGTTGTGCCTGTCGCACTGCCACGGTAGGTTAAATAGCCGTGGGTTCCCCCAATCTGCGCTCCAAGGACAACGAAATCCACGACACCCGCCCCGATATGGACCACCCACGGCTATTCACCCCGACCGTAGCAGTGGGACAGGTACAACCAGGCCTATTCAGGGCCCCTGATGCTGCCGAACCAACAACATAGAGCCAATTCGAGACCGAGGTTCTCAAAATAGTGGTTTCGCCCGTCCTCGATGCGCAGGAGCAAGACGCCGATATCCAGACATCCATACGCTAGCCTGTCGCACTGCCACGGTCGGTTGAATAGCCGTGCGCTCCAGGGCCAACGAAAGCCACGAGACCCGTCCGGATATGGACCTCCCACGGCTATTCACCACGACCGTAGCAGTGGGACAGGCACAACCAGGCCCATTCAGCGCCCCAGATGCGACCGAACTAGCAACCCAGAGCTAACTCGAGACCGAGAGTCTCAAAATTGTGGTTTCGGCCGTCCTCGAGGCGCAAGCGCAAGACGCCGATCTCCAGGCATGCATACGCTAGCTGTTCGTTAGTAGTCAGCTGGCGTATGAATGCATGGGCATCAGCGTATGGTCTTGGGCTTCTAAACGGCCGAAACCACGTTTTTGAATCCCTTTGTCTCGAATTGGCTCTGGGTGGCCAGTTCGGGAGCATCGGGGGCGCTGGATGGGCCCGGTTGCGCCTGTCGCACTGCTACGGTCTGTTGAATGACTGTGGGTCCCCCCAACCTGCGCTCCAGGGACAACGAAACCCACGACACCCGCCCAGATATGGACCACCCACGGCTATTCACCACGACCGAAGCAGTGGGACAGGCACAACCAGGCCCATTCAGCACCCCAGATGCGGCCGAACTAGCAACCCAGAGCCAACTCGAGACCGAGGGTCTCAAAATTGTGGTTTCAGCCGTCCTCGAGGCCCAGGAGCAAGACGCCGATAACCAGACATCCATACGCTGGCTGTTCGTTAGTAGTCAGCTGGTGTATGAATGCCTGGGCATCGGCGTATGGATGCCTGGAGATCGGCGTCTTCCTCCAGGGCCTCGAGGACGGCCGAAACCACAATTTTGAGACCCATGTTCTCGAATTGGCTCTGGTTGGCTAGTTCGGGAGCATCGGGGCGCTGGATGGGCCCGGTTGCGCCTGTCGCACTGTTACGGTCGGTTGAATGGCTGTGGGTCCTCCCAATCTGCGCTCCAGGGATAAGGAAACCCACGACACCCGCCCGGATATGGACCACCCACGGCTGTTCACCACGACCGTAGCAGTGGGACAGGCACAACCAGGCCCATTCAGCGCCCCAGATGCTGCCGAACTAGCATCCCAGAGCCAACTCGAGACCGAGAGTCTCAAAATTGTGGTTTAGGCCGTCCTCGAGTCCCAGGAGCAAAACGCCGATCTCCAGGCATCCATACGCTAGCTGTTCGTTATTAGTCAGCTTGCGTATGAATGCCAGGGCATCGGCGTATGGTACTGAGCTTTTCAGACGGCAGAAACCACGTTTCTGAATCCCTTTGTCACGAATTGGCTCTGGGTGGCTAGTTCGGGAGCATCGGAGGCGCTGGATGGGCCCGTTTTTGCCTGTCGCACTGCTACGGTCGGTTGAATGGCTGTGGGTCCCACAAACTGCGCTCCAGGGACAAGGAAACCAACGACACCCGCCCGGATATGGACCACCCACGGCTATTCACCACGACCGTAGCAGTGGGACAGGCACAACCAGGCCCATTCAGCGCCCCAGATGCGGCCGAACTAGCATCCCAGAGCCAACTCGAGACCGAGAGTCACGAAATTGTGGTTTCGGCCGTCCTCGAAGCCCAGGAGCAAGACGCCGATCTCCAGACATCCATACGCTAGCTGTTCGTTATGAGTCAGATAGTTTATGAATGCCTGGGCATCGATGTATGGTCCTGGGCTTCTCAGACCACCGAAGCCACCGTTTTGAGCCTCATGGTCTTGGTGTGGCTCTGGGTTGCTAGTTCGAGAGCATCGAGGGCGCTGGATGGTTCGCATTGTGCCTTCCCCACTCCCACGGTTGAGGTGAATAGCCGTGGGTGGTCCATATCAGGGCGGGTGTCGTAGGTTTCGTTGTCCCTGGAGCGCAGATTGGGGGGACTCACGGCAATTCAACCGACCGTGGCAGTGCGACAGGAACAACCGGGCCCATCCAGCGCCCACGATGCTCCCGAACTAGCCACGCAGACCCAATTCGAGATTATGGGTCTCAAAACTGTGATTTTTGCCGTCCTTGATGCCCAGGAGCAAGACGCCGATCTCCAGGCATCCATACGATAGCTGTTCGTGATTAGTCAGCTTGTGTATGAATGCTTGGGCATCGGCGTCTCGCTCCTGGGCCCCGAGGACGGCCAAAACCACAATTTTGAGACTCTCGGTATCGAGTTGGCTCTGGGTGGCTAGTTCGGGAGCACCGGGGCCGCTGGATGGGCTTGGTTGCGCCTGTCACACTGCTGCGGTCGGTTGAATGGCAGTGGGTCCCCCCAATCTGCGCTCCAGGGACAACGGAACCCACGACGCCCGCTCTGATATGGACCACCCACGGCTATTCACCCCGACCGTAGCAGTGGGGCACGTACAACCATGCCCATTCAGCGCCCCAGATGCAGCCGAACTAGCAACCCAGAGCCAACTCGAGACCGAGGGTCTCAAAACTGTGGTTTTGGCCGTCCTCGAGGCCCAGGAGCAAGACGCCGATGCCCAAGCATTCATACACAAGCTGAATAATCACGAACAGCTAGAGTATGGATGCCGGAAGATTGGCGTCTTGCTCCTGGGCCTCGAGGACGACCGAAACCACAATTTTGAGACTCTCGGTCTCGAGTTGGCTCTGGGCTGCTAGTTCGGCCGCTTCTGGGGCGCTGAATGCGTCTGGTTGTGCCTGTCCCACTGCTACGATCGGGGTGAATAGCCGTGGGTGGTTCATATCAGAGCGGGTGTGGTGGGTTCCGTTGTCCTTGTAGAGCAGATTGGGGGGACCCACGGCTATTCAACTGACCGTAGCAGTGCGACAGGTACAACCGGGCCCATCCAGCGCCCCCGAAGCTCCCGAACTAGCCACCCAGAGCAAATTCGAGACAAAGGGATTCAAAAACGTGGTTTCGGCCGTCTGAAAAGCCCAGTACCATACGCCGATGCCCAGGTATACATACGCCAGCTGACTAATAACGAAGAACTAGCGTATGGATGCCTGGAGATCGGCGTCTTGCTCCTGGACCTTGAGGACAGCCAAAACCACAGTTTTGAGACCCATGGCCTCGAATTGGGTGTGCGTGGCTAATTCGGGAGCATCGGGGCGGTGGTTGTGCCCGGTTGTGCCTGTCGCACTGCCGCGGTCAGTTGAATAGCCGTCGGTGATCCATGTCGGGGCGAGTGCCGTGGGCTTCCGTGTCCCTGGAGCGTAGATTGGTGGGACCCACGGGTATTGAACCGACCGTGGCAGTGCGACACGCTCAACCGGGCCCATCCAGCGCCCCCGATGCTCCCGAACTAGTTACGCAGACCCAATTCGAGATCATGGGTCTCAAAACTGCGATTTTGGCCGTCCTCGATGCCCAGGAGCAAGACGCCGATCTCCAGGCATCCATACGCTAGCTGTTCGTAATTAGTCAGCTTGTGTATGAATGCTTGGGCATCGGCGTCTCGCTCCTGGGTCCCGAGGACGGCCAAAACCACAATTTTGAGACTCTCGGTATCGAGTTGGCCCTGGGTGGCTAGTTCGGGAGCCCCAATCTGCGCTCCAGGGACAACGAAACCCACGACATCCGCCCTGATATGGACCACCCACGGCTATTCACCCCGACCGTAGCAGTGGGACATGCACAACCAGGTCCATTCAGCGCCCCCGATGCTGCCGAACTAGCAACCCAGAGCCAACTCGAGACCGAAGGACTCAAAATTGTGGTTTCGGCCATCCTCGAGGCCCAGGAGCAAGACGCCGATCTCCAGGCATCCATACGCTAGCTGTTCGTTATTAGTCAGCTTGCGTATGAATGCCAGGGCATTGGCGTATGGTACTGGGCTTTTCAGACGGCCGAAACCACGTTTTTGAATCCCTCTGTCTCGAATTGGCTCTGGGTGGCTCGTTCGGGCGCATCGGGAGCGCTGGATGGACCCGGTTGTGCCTGTCGCACTGCTGTGGTCGGTTGAATGGCTGTGGGTCCGCCCAAACTGCGCTCCAGGGACAAGGAAACTCACGACACCCGCCCGGATATGGACCACCCACGGCTATTCACTACGACCGTAGCAGTGGGACAGTCACAACCAGGTCCATTCAGCGCCCCCGACGCTGCCGAACTACCAACCTAGAGCCAACTCGAGACCGACGGTCTCAAAACTGTGGTTTCGGCCGTCCTCGAGTCCCAGGAGCAAGACGCCGATCTCCAGGCATCCATACGCTAGCTGTTCGTTATTAGTCAGCTTGCGTATGAATGCCAGGGCATCGGCGTATGGTACTGGGCTTTTCAGACGGCCGAAACCACGTTTTTGAATTCCTTTGTCTCGAATTGGCTCTGGGTGGCTAGTTCGGAAGCATCGGGAGCGCTGGATGGGCCCGGTTGTGCCTGTCGCACTGCCACGGTCGGTTGAATAGCCGTGCGCCCCAGGGACAACGAAACCCACGACACCCGCCCGGATATGGACCACCCACGGCTATTCACCTCGACCGTAGCAATGGGACAGGCACAACCAGGTCCATTCAGCGCCCCCGATACTGCCGAACTACCAAACTAGCCACCCAGAGCCAATTCGAGACAGAGGGATTCAAGAACGTGGTTTCGGCCATCTAGAAGCCCAGCACCATACGCTGATGCCCAGGCATTCATACACCGGCTGACTAATAACAAACAGCTAGCGTATGGATGCCTGGAGATCGGCGTCTTGCTTCTGGGCCTCGAGGACGGCCGAAACCACAGATTTGAGACCCATGTTCTCGAATTGGTTCTGGGTGGCTAGTTCGGGAGCATCGGGGCGCTGGATGGGCCCGGTTGCGCCTGTCGCACTGCTACGGTCGGTTGAATAGCCTTGGGTCCCCCTAATATGCGCTCCAGGGACAACGAAACCCACGACACCCGCCCCGATATGGACCACCCACGGCTATTCACCACGACCGTAGCAGCGGGACAGGCACAACCAGGTCCATTCAGCGCCCCCGATGCTGCCGAACTAGCAACCCAGAGCCAACTCGAGACCGCGGGTCTCAAAATTGTGGTTTCGGGCATCCTCGAGGCCCAGGAGCAAGACGCCGATCTTCAGGCATCCATACGCTAGCTCTTCGTTATTAATCAGCTGGCGTATGAATGCATGGGCATCAGCGTATGGTCTTGGACTTCTAAACGGCCGAAACCACGGTTTTGAATCCCTTTGTCTCGAATTGGCTCTGGGTGGCCAGTTCGGGAGCATCGGGGGCGCTGGATGGGCCTGGTTGCGCCTGTCGCACTGCTACGGTCGGTTGAATGACTGTGGGTCCCCCCAACCTGCGCTCCAGGGACAACGAAACCCACGACACCCGCCCGGATATGGACCACCCACGGCTATTCACCACGACCGAAGCAGTGGGACAGGCACAACCAGGCCCATTCAGCACCCCAGATGCGGCCGAACTAGCAACCCAGAGCCAACTCGAGATCGAGGGTCTCACAATTGTGGTTTCTGCCGTCCTCGAGGCCCAGGGGCAAGAGGCCGATATCCAGACATCCATACGCTGGCTGTTCGTTAGTAGTCAGCTGGTGTATGAATGCCTGGGCATCGGCGTATGGTACTGGGCTTCTCAGACAGCCGAAATGGTCTCGATTTGGCTCTCGGTTGCTAGTTCGAGAGCATTGGGAGCGCCGTATGGTCCGAGCTGGCCCTTCCCACTGCGACTGTGGGGTGAATAGCCGAGGGTGATCCATATGGGCGAGGGGGTCATGGGTTCGGTGTCCCTGGAGCGCAGATTGGACGGACCGACGTCTACTCAACCGACCGTGGCAGTGGGAAAGGCACAACCCGTCCCATCCGGCGCCCCCGATGCTCTCGAACTAGCAACCCAGAGCCAAACCGAGACCATGGGGCACAAAACAGTGGTTTCGGCCGTATTAGAAGCCCAGGACTATACGCCGATGCCCAGGCATTTATACACTAGCTGACTTATAACGAACAGCTTGCGTATGGATGCCTGGAGATCGGCGTCTTGCTCCTGGGCCTCGAGGACGGCCGAAACCACAGATTTGAGACCCATGTTCTCGAATTGGGTCTGCATGGCTAGTTCGGGAGCATCGGGGGCGCTGGATGGGCCCGGTTGTGCCTGTCGCACTGCCACGGTCGGTTGAATAGCCGTGGGTTCCCTCAATCTGCGCTCCAGGGACAACGAAACCTACGACACCCGCCCTGATATTGACCACCTACGGCTATTCACCTCGACCGCAGCAGTGGAACAGGCACAACCAGGTCCATTCAGCGCCCCCGATGCTGCCGAACTAGCAACCTAGAGCCAGCTCGAGACCGAGGGTCTCAAAATTGTGGTTTCGGCCATCCGCGAGGCCCAGGAGCAAGACGCCGATCTTCAGGCATCCATACGCTAGCCGTTCGTTATTAGTTAGCTGGCGTATGAATGCCTGGGCATCGGCGTATGGTACTGGACTTTTCAGAGGGCCGAAACCACGTTTCTGAATCCCTTTGTCACGAATTGGCTCTGGGTGGCTTGTTCGGGAGCATCGGAGGCGCTGGATGGGCCCGGTTGCGCCTGTCGCACTGCTACGGTCGGTTGAATGGCTGTGGGTCCCCCAATCTGCGCTCCAGGGACAACCAAACCCACGACACCCGCCCTGATATGGACCACCCACGGCTGTTCACCAAGACTGTAGCAGTGCGACAGGCACAACCAGACACATTGAGTGCCCCAGATGCGGCCGAACTAGCAACCCAGAGCCAACTCGAGACCGAGAGTCTCAAAATTGTGGTTTCGGCCGTCCTCAAGGCCCAGGAGCAAGACGCCAATCTTCAGGCATCCCTACTTTAGCTGTTCGTTATTAGTCAGCTTGTGTATGAATGCTTGGGCATCGGCGTCTTGCTCCTGGGCCTCGAGGACGGCCAAAACCACAATTTTGAGACTCTCGGTCTCGAGTTGGCTCTGGGTTGCTAGTTCGGCTGCATCTGGGGCGCTGAATGGGCATGGTTGTGCCTGTCCCACTGCTACGGTCGGGGTGAATAGCCGTGGGTGGTCCTTATCAGGGCGGGTGTCGTGGGTTCCGTTGTCCCTGGAGCGCAGATTGGGGGGACTCACGGCTATTCAACTGACCGTAGCAGTGCGACAGGTACAACCGGGCCCATCCAGCGCCCCCGATGCTCCCGAACTGGCCACCCAGAGCGAATTCGAGAAAAAGGGATTCAAAAACGTGGTTCCGGCCGTCTGAGAAGCCCAGTACCATACGCCGATGCCCAGGCATACATACGCCAGCTGACTAATAACGAACAACTAGCAGCGTATGGATGCCTGGATATCGGCGTGCTGCTCCTGGGCCTCTAGGACGGCGAAACCAAAGTTTTGGCACCCCTTGTCTCGAATTGGGTCTGCGAAGCTAGTTCGGGTGCATCGGGGGCGCTGGATGTGCCCAGTTGTGCCTGTCGCACTGCCACGGTCCATTGAATGGCCGTGGGTCCCCCAATCTGCGCTCCAGGGACAACGAAACCATAGACACCCGCCCTGATATGGACCACCCTCGGCTATTCACCCCGACCGTAGCAGTGGGACAGGCACAACCAGGTCCATTCAGCGCCCCCGAGGCTGCCGAACTACCAAACTAGAGCCAACTCGAGACCGAGGGTCTCAAAATTGTGGTTTCGGCCGTCCTCGAGGCCCAGGAGCAAGACGCCGATCTTCAGGCATCCATACGCTAGCTGTTCGTTATTAGTCAGCTGGCGTATGAATGCCTGGGCATCGGCGAATGGTACTGGGCTTTTCAGACGGCCGAAATCACGTTTTTGAATCCCTTTGTCTGGAATTGGCGCTGGGTGGCTAGTTCGGGATCATCGGGGGCGCTGGATGGGCCCGGTTGTGTCTGTCGCACTGCTACGGTCGGTTGAATGGCTGTGGGTCCCCCCAATCTGCGCTCCAGGGACAACGAAACCCACGACACCCGCCCTTATATGGACCACCCACGGCTATTCACCAAGACTGTAGCAATGCGACAGGCACCACCAGACACATTGAGCGCCCCAGATGCGGCCGAACAGCAACCCAGAGCCAACTCGAGACCGAGAGTTTCAAAATTGTGGTTTCGGCCGTCCTCGACGCCCAGGAGCGAGACGCCAATCTTCAGGCATCCATACTCTAGATGTTCGTTATTAGTCAGCTTGTGTATGAATGCTTGGGCATCGGCGTCTTTCTCCTGGGCCTCGAGGACGGCCAAAACCACAATTTTGAGACTCTCGGTCTCGAGTTGGATCTGGGTTGCTAGTTCGGCTGCATCTGGGGCGCTGAATGGGCATGGTTGTGCCTGTCCCACTGCTACGGTCGGGGTGAATAGCCCCTTATCAGGGCGGGTGTCGTGGGTTCCGTTGTCCCTGGAGCGCAGATTGGGGGGACGGCTATTCAACTGACGGTAGCAGTGCGACAGGTACAACCGGGCCCATCCAGCGCCCCCGATGCTCCCGAACTAGCCACCCAGAGCGAATTCGAGAAAAAGGGATTCAAAAACGTGGTTCCGGCCGTCTGAATAGCCCAGGTCCATACACCGATGCCCAGGCATTCATACACCAGCTGACTTATAACGAACAGCTAGCGTATGGATGCCTGGAAATCGGCGTCTTGCTCCTGGGCCTCGGGGACGGCCGAAACCACAGATTTGAGACCCATGTTCTCGAATTGGCTCTGTGTGGCTAGTTCAGGAGCATCGGGGCGCTGGATGGGCCCGGTTGCGCCTGTCGCACTGCTACGGTCGGTTGAATAGCCGTGCGCCCCAGGGACAACGAAACCCACGACATCCCCCCGATATGGACCACCCACGGCTATTCACCTCGACCGTAGCAGTGGGACAGGCACAACCAGGTCTATTCAGCGCCCCCGATGCTGCCGAACTACCAACCTAGAGCCAACTCGAGACCGAGGGTCTCAAAACTGTGGTTTCCGCCGTCCTCTAGGCCCAGGAGCAAGACGCCGATCTCCAGGCATCCATACGTTAGCTGTTCGTTATTAGTCAGCTGGCGTATCGATGTCTGGGCATCGGCGTATGGTGCTGGGCTTTTTAGACGGCCAAAACCACGTTTTTGAATCCCTTTGTCTCGAATTGGCTCTGGGTCGCTAGTTCGGGAGCATCGGGGGCGTTGGATGGGCCCAGTTGTGCCTGTCGCACTGCTACGATCGGTTGAATAGCCGTGGGTTCCCCCAATCTGCGCTCCAGGGACAACGAAACCCACGACACCCGCCCGTTTATGGACCACCCACGGCTATTTACCTCGACCGTAGCAGTGGGAGAGGCACAACCAGGTCCATTCAGCGCCCCCGATGCTGCCGAACTAGCACCCTAGAGCTAACTCGAGACCGAGGGTCTCAAAATTGTGGTTTCGGCCGTCCTCAAGGCCCAGGAGCAAGACGCCGATATCTAGGCATCCATACGCTGGCATTCGTTAGTAGTCAGCTGGTGTATGAATGCCTGGGCATCGGCGTATGGATGCCTGGAGTTCGGCGTCTTGCTCCTGGGCCTCGAAGACGGCCAAAACCACAATTTTGAGACCCTCGGTCTCGAGTTGGCTCTAGGGTGCTAGTTCGGCAGCATCGGGGGCGCTGAATGGACCTGGTTGTGCCTCCCTACTGCTACGGTCGAGGTAAATAGCCGTGGGTGGTCCATAAAGGGGCGGGTGTCATGGGTTTCGTTGTTCCTGGAGCCAAGATTGGGGAGACCCACGGCTATTCAACCGACCGTAGCAGTGCGACAGGCACAACCGGGCCAATCCAGCGCCCCCGATGCTCCCGAACTAGCGACCCAGAGCCAATTCGAGACAAAGGGATTCAAAAACGTGGTTTCGGCCGTCTAAAAAGCCCAGCACCATACGCCGATGCCCAGACATTCATACGCCAGCTGACTAATAACGAACAGCTAACGTATGGATGCCGTGAGATCGGCGTCTTGCTCCTGGGCCTCGAGGACGGCCGAAACCACAGTTTTGATACCCTCGGTCTCGAGTTGGCCCTAGGTTGGTAGTTCGGCAGCATCGGGGGCGCTGAATGGACCTGGTTGTGCCTCCCCACTGCTACGGTCGAGGTAAATAGCAGTGGGTGGTCCATATCGGCGCGGGTGTCGTGGGTTTGGTTGTCCCTGGGGCGCACGGCTATTCAACCGTCCGTGGCAGTGCGACAGGCACAACCGGGCCCATCCAGCGCTCCCGATGCTCCCGAACTAGCCACCCAGAGCCAATTCGAAACAAAGGGATTCAAAAACGTGGTTGCGGCCGTCTGAAAAGCGCAGTACTATACGCCTATGCCCTGGCATTCATACAATAGCTGACTAATAACGAACAGCTAGCGTATGGATGCCTGGAGATCGGCGTCTTGCTCCTGGGCCTCGAGGACGGCCGAAACCACAGCTTTGAGACCCTCGGTCTCGAGTTGGCTCTAGGTTGGTAGTTCGGCAGCATCGAAGGCGCTGAATGGACCTGGTTGTGCCTGTCCCACTGCTGCGGTCGAGGTGAATAGCCGTGGGTGGTCCATATCGGGGCGGGTGTCGTGGGTTTCGTTGTCCCTAGAGCGCACGGCTATTCAACCGACCGTGGCAGTGCGACAGCCACAACCGGGCCCATCCAGCGCTCCTGATGCTCCCGAACTAGCCACCCAGAGACAATTCGAGACAAAGGAATTCAAAAACGTGGTTTCGGCCGTCTGAAAAGCCCAGTACCATACGCCGATGCCCTGGCATTCATACGCCAGCTGACTAATAACGAAGTGCTACCGTATGGATGCCTGTATATCAGCGTGTTGCTCCTGGGCCTCGAGGACGGCGGAAACTACAGTTTTCAGACCCTTTGTCTCGAATTTGCTCTGCGTGGCTAGTTCTTGAGCATCGGGGCGCTGGATGGGACCGGTTGTGCCTGTCGCACTGCCACGGTCGGTTGAATAGCCGTGGGTCCCCCCAATCTGCGCTCCAGGGACAACGAAACCCACGAAACCCGCCCCGATATGGATCACCCACGGCTATTCAACCCGATCGTAGCAGTGGGACAGGTACAACCAGGCCCATTCAGCGCCCCCGATGCTGCCGAACTAGCAACCCAGAGCCAACTCGTGACCGAGGGTCTCAAAATTGTGGTTTCGGCCGTCCTCGATGCCCAGGCATCCATACGCTGGCTGTTCGTTAGTAGTCAGCTGGTGTATGAATGCCTGGGCATCGGCGGACGAATGCCTGGAGATCGGCGTCTTGCTCCTGGGCCTCGAGGACGGCCGAAACCACAATTTTGAGACCCTCGGTCTCGAGTTGGCTCTAGGGCGCTAGTTCGGCAGCATCGGGGGCGCTGAATGGACCTGGTTGTGCCTCTCCCACTGCTACGGTCGAGGTAAATATCCGTGGGTGGTCCATATCGCGGCGGAAGTCGTGGGTTTCGTTGTCCCTGGAGCGCAGATTGGGTGGACCCACGGCTATTCAACCGACCGTAGCAGTGCGAAAGGCACAACCGGGCCCATCCAGCGCCCCCGATGCTCCCGAACTAGCCACCTAGAGCCAATTCGAGACAAAGGGATTAAAAACGTGGTTTCGGCCGTCTGAAAAGCCCAGTACCATACGCCCATTTCCTGGCATTCATACGCCAGCTGACTAATAACGAACAGCTAGCGTATGGATGCCTGGAGATCGGCGTTTTGCTCCTGGGCCTCGAGGACGGCCTAAACCACAATTTTGAGACTCTCGGGCTGGATTTGGCTCTGGGATGCTGGTTCGGCCGCATCTGGGGCGCTGAATGGGCCTGGTTGTGCCTGTCCCACTGCTACGGTCGTAGTGAATAGCCGTGGGTGGTCCATATCCGGGAGGGTGTCGTGGGTTTCGTTGTCCCTGGAGCGCAGATTGGCGGGACCCACAGCCATTCAACCGACCGTAGCAGTGCGACAGGCGCAAGCGGGCCCATCCAGCGTCCCGATGCTCCCGAACTAGCCACCCAGAACCAATTCGAGAACATGGGTCTCAAATCTGTGGTTTCGGCCGTCCCCGAGGCCCAGGAGCAAGACGCCGATTCCCAGGCATCCATACGCTAGCTGTTCGTTATAAGTCAGCTAGTGTATGAATGCCTTGGCATCGGCGTAAGGTCCTGGACTCCTCAGACGGCCGAAACCACCGTTTTGAGCCAAATGGTCTCGGTTTGGCTCTGGGTTGCTAGTTCGAGAGCATCGGGGGCGCCGGATGGGACGGGTTGTGCCTTTTCCACTGCCACGGTCAGTTGAATAGCCGTAGGCCCCCCCAATCTGCGCTCCAGGGACAACGGAACCCACGACACCCGCTCTGATATGGACCACCCACGGCTATTCACCCCGACCGTAGCAGTGGGACAGGTACAACCATGCCCATTCAGCGCCCCAGATGCAGCCGAACTAGCAACCCAGAGCCAACTCGAGACCGAGAGTCTCAAAATTGTGGTTTTGGCCGTCCTCGAGGCCCAGGAGCAAGACGCCGATGCCCAAGCATTCATACACAAGCTGACTAATCACGAACAGCTAGAATATGGATGCCTGAAGATCGGCGTCTTGCTCCTGGGCCTCGAGGACGGCCGAAACCACAATTTTGAGACTCTCGGTCTCGAGTTGGCTCTGGGTTGCTAGTTCGGCCGCATCTGGGGCGCTGAATGCGTCTGGTTGTGCCTGTCGCACTGCTAAGGTAGTGGTGAATAGTCGTGGGTGGTCCATATCAGGGCGGGTGTCGTAGGTTTCGTTGTCCCTGGAGCGCAGATTGGGGGAACCCACGGCTATTCAACCGACCATGGCAGTGCGACAGGCACAACCGGGCCCATCCAGCGCCTTCGATGCTCCGAACTAGCCACGTAGACCCGCCGGATATGGACCACCTACGGCTATTCACCACGACTGTAGCAGTGAGACAGGCGCAACCAGGTCCATTCAGCGCCCCCGATGCTGCCGAACTACCAACCTAGAGCCAACTCGAGACCGAGGGTCTCAAAATTGTGGTTTCGGCCATCCTCGAGGCCCAGGAGCAAGACGCCGATCTTCAGGCACCCATACGCTAGCTGTTCGTTATTAGTCAGCTGGCGTATGAATGCCTGGGCATCGGCGTATGGTACTGGGCTTTTAAGACGGCCGAAACCACGTTTTTGAATCCCTTTGTCTCGAATTGGCTCTGGGTGGCTAGTTCGGGAGCATCGGGGGCGCTGGATGGGCCCGGTTGTGACTGTCGCACTGCTACGGTCGGTTGAATGGCTGTGGGTCTCCCCAAACTGCGCTCCAGGGATAAGGAAACCCACGACACCCGCCCGGATATGGACCACCCACGGCTGTTCACCACGACCGTAGAAGTGGGACAGGCACAACCAGGCCCATTCAGCGCCCCAGATGCTGACGAACTAGCATCCCAGAGCCAACTCGAGAACGAGAGTCTCAAAATTGTGGTTTAGGCCGTCCTCGAGACCCAGGAGCAAAACGCCGATCTCCAGGCATCCATACGCTAGCTGTTCGTTATTAGTCAGCTGGCGTATGAATGCCAGGGCATCGGCGTATGGTACTGGGCTTTTCAGACGACCAAAACCACGTTTTTGAATTCCTTTGTCTCGAATTGGCTCTGGGTGGCTAGTTCGGGAGCATCGGGAGCGCTAGATGGGCCCGGTTGTGCCTGTCGCACCGCCACGGTCGGTTGAATAGCCGTGCGCCCCAGGGACAACGAAACCCACGACACCCGCCCCGATATGGACCACCCACGGCTATTCACCTCGACCGTAGCAATGGGACAGGCACAACCAGGTCCATTCAGCGCCCCCGATACTGCCGAACTACCAACGTAGAGCCAACTCGAGACCGAGGGTCTCAAAACTGTGGTTTCAGCCACCCTCGAGGCCCAGGAGCAAGACGCCGATCTCCAGTTATCCATACGTTAGCTGTTCGTTATTAGTCAGCTGGCGTATGAATGCCAGGGCATCGGCGTATAGTACTGGGCTTTTCAGACGGCCGAAACCACGTTTTTGAATTCCTTTGTCTCGAATTGTCTCTGGGTGGCTAGCTCGGGAGCATCGGGAGCGCTAGATGGGCCCGGTTGTGCCTGTCGCACCGCCACGGTCGGTTGAATAGCCGTGCGCCCCAGGGACAACGAAACCCACGACACGCGCCCCGATATGGACCACCAACGGCTATTCACCTCGACCGTAGCAATGGGACAGGCACAACCAGGTCCATTCAGCGCCCCCGATGCTGCCGAACCACCAACCTAGAGCCAACTCGAGACCGAGGGTCTCAAAACTGTGGTTTCGGCCGCCCTCGAGGCCCAGGAGCAAGACGCCGATCTCCAGGCATCCATACGTTAGCTGTTCGTTATAAGTCAGCTGGCGTATGGATGTCTGGGCATCGGCGTATGGTGCTGGGCTCTTTAGACGGCCGAAACCACGTTTTTGAATCCCTTTGTCTCGAATTGGCTCTGGGTCGCTAGTTCGGGAGCATCGGGGGCGGTGGATGAGCCCGGTTGTGCCTGAGGCACAGCTACGGTCGGTTGAATGGCTGTGGGTTCCCCCAATCTGCGCTCCAGGGACAACGAAACCCATGACACCCGCCCAGATATGGTCCACCCACGGCTGTTCACCACGACCGTAGCAGTGGGACAGGCACAACCAGGCCGATTCAGCGCCCCAGATGCTGCCGAACTAGCATCCCAGAGCCAACTCGAGACCGAGAGTCTCAAAATTGTGGTTTAGGCCGTCTTCGAGACCCAGGAGCAAAACGCCGATCTCCAGGCATCCATACGCTAGCTGTTCGTTATTAGTCAGCTGGCGTATGAATGCCAGGGCATCGGCGTATGGTACTGGGCTTTTCAGACGGCCGAAGCCACGTTTTTGAATTCCTTTGTCTCGAATTGTCTCTGGGTGGCTAGCTCGGGAGCATCGGGAGCGCTAGATGGGCCCGGTTGTGCCTGTCGCACCGCCACGGTCGGTTGAATAGCCGTGCGCCCCAGGGACAACGAAACCCACGACACCCGCCCCGATATGGACCACCCACGGCTATTCACCTCGACCGTAGCAATGGGACAGGCACAACCAGGTCCATTCAGCGCCCCCGATGCTGTCGAACCACCAACCTAGAGCCAACTCGAGACCGAGGGTCTCAAAACTGTGGTTTCGGCCACCCTCGAGGCCCAGGAGCAAGACGCCGATCTCCAGTTATCCATACGTTAGCTGTTCGTTATTAGTCAGCTGGCGTATAGATGTCTGGGCATCGGCGTATGGTGCTGGGCTTTTTAGACGGCCGAAACCACGTTTTTGAATCCCCTTGTCTCGAATTGACTCTGGGTCGCTAGTTCGGGAGCATCGGGGGCGCTGGATGGGCCCGGTTGTGCCTGTCGCACTGCTACGGTCGGTTGAATACCCGTGGGTTCCCCAAACCTGCGCTCCAGGGACAACGAAACCCACGACACCCGCTTCTTTATGGACCACCCACGGCTATTTACCTCGACCGTAGCAGTGGGAAAGGCACAACCAGGTCCATTCAGCGCCCCCGATGCTGCCGAACTAGCAACCCATAGCCAACTCGAGACCGAGAGTCTCAAAATTGTGTTTTCGGCCGTCCTCGAGGCCCAGGAGCAAGACGCCAATCTCCAGGCATCCATACTCTAGCTGCTCGTGAATAGTCAGCTTGTGTATGAATGCTTGGGCATCGGCGTCTTGCTCCTGGGCCTCGAGGACGGCCAAAACCACAATTTTGAGACGATCGGTCTCGAGTTGGCATGGTTGTGCCTGTCCCACTGCTACGGTCAGGGTGAATATCCGTGGGTGGTCCATATCAGGGCGGGTGTCGTGGGTTCCGTTGTCCCTGGAGCGCAGATTGGCGGGACCCACGGCTATTCAACTGACCGTAGCAGTGCGACAGGTACAACCGGGCCCATCCAGCGCCCCCGATGCTCCCGAACTAGCCACCCAGAGCGGGCCCGATATGGACCACCCACGGCTATTCACCCCCACAGTGGCAGTGGGAAAGGCCAGCCCGGCCCATCCGGCGCTCCCGATGCTCTCGAACTAGCAACCTCGAGCCAAATCAAGACCATGGGGCTTGAAATGGTTGTTTCGGCCCTCTGAGAAGCCCAGGACCGTACGCCGATGCCCAGGCGTTCATACACCAGCTGACTAATAACGAAGAGCTAGCGTAAGGATGCCTGGAGATCGGCGTCCTGCTCCTGGGCCTCGAGGACGGCCGAAACCACAGTTTTGAGACTCTCAGACTCGAGTTGGCTCTAGATTTCTAGTTCGGCAGCATCGGGGGCACTGAATGGACCTGGTTGAGCCAGTCCCATTGCTGCGGTCGAGGTGAATAGCCGTTGGTGGTCCATATCAGGGCGGGTGTCGTAGGTTTCGTTGTCCCTGGAGCGCAGATTGGGGGGACCCACGGCTATTCAACCGACCGTGGCAGTGCGACAGGCACAACCGGGCCCATCCAGCGCCCCCGATGCTCCCGAACTAGCCACGCAGACCCAATTCGAAAACATGGGTCTCAAATCTGTGGTTTCGGCCGTCTTCGAGGCCCAGGAGCAAGGCGCCGATCTCCAGGCATCCATAGGCTAGCTGTTCGTTATAAGTCAGCTGGTGTATGAATGCCTGGGCATCGGCGTATGGTCCTGGGCTTTTCAGACGCCCGAAACCACCATTTTGAGCCCCATGGTCTCGGTTTGGCTCTGGGTTGCTAGTTCGGGAGAATCGGGGGCGCCGGGTGGGCCGGGTTGTGCCTTTCCCACTGCCTCGGTCGGGTTGAATAGCCGTGGGTGATCCACGTTTAATGTTTTTCATTTAATTTTCCTTTATTTAATTTTTGTTTTATTAGATTAAATTTAGGGGTAGGTAATTTATCTTATTGATTAATTTTGTCAACATTATGGTTAGGGATTTTAATAATTATAGCAAGAGTAAATATAGATAAGTTAATAAATAACACTGTTCTTTATCGGGTGTAACGGCCGTCGTCTGTTGGAATTGCTTCCTAACGTTTCGCTTGCACGAGTGGCAAGCTTCTTCAGAGGTGTCGCCATCTCCGATGCACTAATAATGTTTATTTATTTATTATTAGTGCATCGGAGATGGCGACACCTCTGAAGAAGCTTGCCACTCGTGCAAGCGAAACGTTAGGAAGCAATTCCAACAGACGACGGCCGTTACACCCGATAAAGAACAGTGTTATAGTGAACGTGGGCCGCGAAAGCTTGAATCAAGTTAATAAATTTTTCAAATTTATTTATTTTTATAAGTAGTATTTTAATTTTATTTTTAGTGTTAACTTTTTCATCTTTAAGAATAATAATATTTTATATTTTTTTTGAGTCTAGGTTAATCCCTGTAGTTTTGATTATTATAGGTTGAGGCTATCAACCTGAACGTATCCAGGCGATGTTGTACTTATTTTTTTACACAATAGTTGCTTCTTTACCTATAATTTTATTTTTATTATATATTCATAATTTTTATTTTTCTTTAAATTTTTTATATAATTTCGAGATTGATAGTTTAATTTTATTTGTATTAATGAGTATAGTATTTTTTGTCAAGTTTCCTATATCTTTTGTTCATTTATGACTACCAAAGGCTTATGTTGAGGCCCCTGTTTCAGGTTCAATAATTTTAGCTGGGATTATATTAAAATTAGGGGGGTATGGTTTGATTCGGTTTTTAAGGTTATTTATTAAAATTCGGTTAAAGTTTGGTAGTTTAATTGTAAATTTCTCATTATTAGGGGCAATCGTTTTATCAATTCTTTGCTTACCTCAAGGCGATATAAAATCTTCAATTGCTCATTCTTCTGTTGCTCATATATCGTTAGTATTGGGGGGTATTTTGACTATAAAAACTTGAGGGATCTATGGTGCTTTAATTTTAATATTAGGTCCTGGTCTTTGTTCTTCTGGACTATTCGGTCTAGTTAATTCAAATTATGAACGAATTTTAAGGCGAAGAGTTTATTTAAATAAGGGATTAATTAACCTTTTACTTCAGTGTTCTTTAATTTAAGAAATTTATTTTTATGTGGTTTGCCTTTTATATCAGGATTTTAATCAAAAGATTCAATTTTAGAATTTTCTTCGCTTTCTTTATTTAATTTTATTTTATATTTAATTTTTTTAATTTCTTTAGGATTAACTATGTCTTACAGAGTTCGTTTATCAATTTTCATATTATTTAGATCTATTAAATTTTTAAGTTCAAGTTCATTAAAGGAAGAGTGAAATTATATACTGAAAAGAATAATAATTATATTTTCTGTTATAATTTTTTCTGGGGGATGATTATCTTGGATAATTTTAGAAATTCCTTTTTTTATTTTATTGCCTTATTCCATAAAAATGTCAGCTTTATTGTTTATTTTTATAGGGTTTATTTAGGTTGTAAGTTTAAATAAAATAAATTTAAGGTGATTTCTTTATTTTTTGAAGTTAAAGGTTCATTTATTTTTTGTTAATATGTGAAATTTAAGAATTTTGAGAATTTCAAGAATAAATTAAATTTCTCTAAAATAAGGAAAAATATTTTTTATGGTTTTAGACCATGGTTGGTTTGAATTTTATGGGGGGAGGGGATTAGTGAGTTTTATAAAATTTAAGTCTCAGCAATTTCAGTATTTTTTAAAAAATTTTTTAAAGTTTAATTTAACGATATTAATTTTATGAATTTTTATAATTTTTATTTTTTACTAATTTAAATAGCTTTAGAAGAGCGTAATATTGAAGATATTAAGGTAATTTATATCTTAAAATATTTACAAGAAAATTCTAATTTTATAATGAAAATATAATGTTTTCACTTAAACTATGTGAATAAGAAATATCAACATCTTTTTGCTGTGTATTAAGTTAGAAGCTTATAAGTATATTTCTTCAATTGGAAATAAATTCATTTAGATCATTAACAGTGATTAACCTCTATTTTGGTTTCAATTAAATAAGGATTTCTAAAATCTAAATTTTAGGTCGAAACTAAAGGCAATGGATTGCTTCTTATTTAAGATAAACTTTTCAGTATCTTTTAAATGCAACTTAAATGTTAATTTAACTATTATCCTAGAATTTTCATTTTAAGGTTCCTTGGTTTCATTCATGAAAGACTACTAAAATTAAAATAATTATGAAAAAAAAAATTAATAATAAATTTTTTATAAGAGAAATTTTATAAATATAGATGAAAGGAATAATCAGAGTAATTTCGATATAAAAATAATAAAAATTATAGCAATTAAGAAAAATTGTTAAGAAAAAGCTAGGCGTGCTGAATTTTTAGGGTCAAATCCACATTCAAATGGTCTAAATTTTTCTCGATCTTTAAAGCTTCTTTTTGAAATTAAATTGACTAATATCATTAAAATATTAGAAATAAGAATGATTATTAAAGTTAAATTTAAAATTAAAAAAATTATTTAAACTATTTAGTAGATTAATTGATTGGAAATCAATTGTAATAATTATACTATTTAAATATCTCGCTCATCAATAAATTGAAATGTAAAGGAATAATCAAACTACATCTACAAAATGTCAGTATCAAGCAGCTGCTTCAAATCCAAAATGATGGGAGGGTCTAAAATGATTTAAATTCAATCGAAATAAACAAATTAATAAGAATAATCTTCCAATTGAAACATGTAATCCATGGAACCCTGTTGCTATAAAGAATCTTCTTCCATAAGAAGAATCAGCTATATTAAATGAAGCTTCTATTTATTCAATTCCTTGTATAATTGAAAAATAAGCACCTAGAATAAGAGTGATACTCAACCCTAGAAAGGCTTCTCTAAAGTTATTTTCTATCAAGGCATGGTGTGCCCATGTAACTGTTAATCCTGATGAAAAGAGAATTAAATTGTTGAGTAGCGGAATTATGGCAGGATCAAAGGGTTTAATTCCTTTAGGGGGTCAAATTCAACCAATTTCTATTCTAGGGGTTGAACTTGCATGAAAATAACTTAAAAAAAATCTGATAAAAAAAAAATTTCGGAAACAATAGAAAGAATTTTTCAGATTCGTAACCCTAGGTTTACTTTAAGTGTGTGATTTCCTTGAAGTGTACTTTCACGAGTGACATCTCGTCATCATTGGTATGTAATTAAAATGATAATAATAAAATTAATAAAAATAAATCTAGAATTAAAGAAATTAAATGAATCAATAATTCTTATTATAAATGAAAAAGTTACAAGGGAGCCTAATAAAGGTCAAGGCCTATATGTTACTAGAAGGAGAAAACGTAAGCTTGGATTATAGCAACAGCAGATTCCAGGATCATTAATAAGATTTGGGTAAAAATTAAAATGGTTAATAAAAAATTTAGTAAATTACCTGTGTTTCCTAAAAGAGTTAGGAGTAAATGTCCTGCAATAATATTTGCTGAAAGTCGGATAGCTAAGGTTCCTGGTCAGATTAAATTTCTAATAGTTTCAATACAAATTATTAAAGGTATTAAAGCAGGGGGTGTCCCTTGAGGTATTAGATGGGCTAATATATGTTATGTTTTTGTTAATCATCCAAATAATATAAATGAAACTCATAGAGGTAGAGCTGAAGATAATGAAAAAGTTATATGTCTTGATCTTGTAAAAATATAAGGGTAAAGGCCTAAAAAATTGTTAATTGAAATGAAAACTAAAAGACTAATAAAAATTAGGGTTCTTGAATTTAATTTTACTAGAATTTTTAATTCTTTATGCAAAGCTTTGAAAATTAAATTTAAAAAATGGTTTAATCGGTTAGGAATAATTCAAAAAAGATTAGGAATTAAAATTGAAACAATTAAAGATCCTATTCAATTTAATGAAAGATTAAAAGAAGTTGTTGGATTGAAAGATGAAGAAAGATTTCTTATCATGTTCATTGAATTTGTTTATTGTATTTTTTTTTATTGAGAATAATTTAAAGTTTAAATTAAAATATAAGATGATATTAATGAATAAATAAATTAAAATAAAAAAGATTATAAGGGAAAGCCAATTTAGAGGTATTATTTGAGGGATAAAAAATTATTTCCAAAATTATTTTAGTTTGACGAACTAACGTTATGAATTAACTAAATTTGTCATTAGAATCAGTTGTAAATTACCACAAGATGGTTTAAGAGACCAGTGCTTTCTTTCAGCCATCTAATGTGAATCATTTCAGTCATTTAATAAAAAAAGATTGAGAAATTCTTTCTAGGCAAATTGGTATAAATCTATGGTTAGTTCCACAAATTTCTGAGCATTGTCCATAAAATAAACCAGTTCGTCTAAGGGTAAAACTGCCTTGGTTTAAACGGCCAGGGGAAGCGTCTATTTTGATGCCAATTGACGGGATAGTTCAAGAGTGAATTACATCAGTTGAGGAGGCTAACACACGGACTTGAGTTTCATAAGGTAAAATAATTCGGTTGTCAACTTCAATTAATCGGAAATTAAAGTTATTTAGTTCATTTAAAGGAATTATGTAAGAGTCAAATTCAGTATTATTGAAATCTCTGTATTCGTAGGACCAGTACCATTGATGTCCTAAAGTTTTGATAGTAATTAGAGGGTTTCATACTTCATCAATTGGATGAATTAATTTTAGAGAGGGTAAGGCAATAAAAATTAATATTAGAGCTGGGAGGAAAGTTCAAATTAATTCAAATAATTGAGCTTCAATTAAAAGACGGTTTCTATTTTTATTCATAAATAATTCTACTATCATGTAGGCGACAAGACATGTAATGAAATTTAAAATTGAGAATCATGAAAGAAACTTAATTGTTCTAAAAGAAAAGAAGATCTATCTAGGAAAAGATTGGTTTTTGATGTAGCAATTTCTAACAAAAACATAGTTTTATTTATGGGGTTTAAATCCATTGCACTAATCTGCCATATTAGAAATTAGAAAGAATAGGGAGTTCTGAGTATCTATGCTCTATTGGAGGTCTTAATTGAAATCATTCAATTAAGGAGGGGAGATGAAGGGAGTAAAGTTTTATTCGATAAGAATGAAATCTTTCTCATATAATAAAAATCAAAAGAATACCTCTAATGGTTGAAATTATAGAGCCGATTGAGGAGATTTTATTTCATAAGGTGTAAGCATCTGGGTAATCAGAATAACGTCGAGGCATACCTCTTAATCCTAAAAAATGTTGAGGGAAAAAGGTTAAGTTTATTCCAATAAACATAGTTAAAAATTGAATGCTTAAAAGTGTGTTATTTAAAGAAAAATTAGTAAATAATTTAAATCAATGGATTAGTCTTGCTATAATAGCAAAGACAGCTCCTATTGAAAGAACATAATGAAAGTGTGCTACTACATAATATGTGTCATGAAGAAAAATATCAATAGATGAATTAGCGAGAATTACTCCCGTAAGACCTCCAATTGTAAATGAAAATAAAAATCCTAAAGCTCATAAAAGAGAGGGGCTGTAGTTGAATTGAGTTCCATGAAGAGTAGCTAGCCAAGAAAAAATTTTGATACCTGTAGGTACTGCGATAATTATTGTAGCTGAAGTAAAATATGCTCGTGTATCAACATCTATCCCTACTGTGAACATGTGGTGTGCTCAGACTACAAACCCTAAAATTCCAATTGTTATTACAGCATAAATTATGCCTAATCTTCCAAAGGCATTTTTTTATTTCTTTCTTGGCTAATAATATGTGAGATTAGACCAAACCCAGGAAGAATTAGAATATAAACTTCCAGATGTCCAAAAAATCAGAATAAGTGTTGGTACAAAATTGGGTCTCCTCCGCCTGCAGGGTCAAAAAATGAGGTATTAATATTACGGTCTGTTAAAAGTATCGTAATTGCTCCAGCTAAGACTGGGAGAGAAAGAAGAAGAAGAATCGCTGTAATAAAAACAGATCAAACAAAAAGAGGAATTGGTTTAAATTCTATGTTGAAAGCTCGTATATTAATAATAGTGGAAATGAAATTAATCGCTCCTAAAATTGATGAGATTCCAGCTATATGTAGTCTAAAAATAGCTAAGTCTACCGATGCTCCTCTATGAGCCAAGTTTCTAGACAATGGTGGGTAAACTGTTCAACCTGTACCTGTCCCTCTTTCAATCAATCTTCTTAGGATTAATAATCTTAAAGAAGGTGGGAGAAGCCAGAATCTTATATTATTCAATCGAGGGAAGGCCATATCAGGGGCACCAATTATTAAAGGAACAAGTCAATTTCCAAATCCTCCAATTATTACTGGTATAACTATAAAAAAAATTTTAATAAAAGCATGGGCTGTAACAATAACATTATAAATTTGGTCGTTTCCAATTAATGTTCCCGGGGTTCTTAATTCAAGTCGAATTGAGACTCTTAGTGATGTCCCAACTAATCATGCTCAAAGTCCAAACAGAAAGTATAAAGTTCCAATATCTTTGTAATTTGTGGAAAGAAATCATTCATTCGATAAAGTGGCTGATTTTGGCGAAAAATTGTAAATTTATTTAAGAATTAAATTCCTTTATCAAGTCTTATAATTCAAATTGCAAATTTGAAAAATAAACCCTAAGGCTTGAATAATTTTCATTGACAACTTTGAAGGTTGTAAGTTTATTTAACTTAAATCCTTAAAGTTGGTTTATTAGACAAGTAAAAATCACTAGTAATGAGATATTAAGAAAATTAAAAAAAAAATTGAAAATTTAAAATTAATTTTTTTGAAAGGCTTTGTGGATCTTGAAATTGTTACTGATTGGAGTATTAGCCGGATATAAAAGTAAATAGTTAAAAGAGTTAAAATAATTATAAAAAGGACTAGAGTAAATAATTTAAATTGAATTGAAGGATTCATAAGAAGTCATTTAGGTATAAATCCTAAAAGACACTTAAAGAAAAGAGGTTTAGAAAAAAAAATAGTTCTTGACGTAAAATTTTTAAATAATTGTGATACAAATTTAATTTTATGAAAAAAAAATATTCTGATTAAACTTAATGCTATAAAAGAATATATTAAGAATTAGATGAATCAAATTGATTGATTCAGTATTATTAAGGTTAGCATCCAACCAATGTGGTTAATAGAAGAAAAAGCTAAGATTTTCTTCATTCTTATTTTAATTTCATCCGTTTACTCTTCTTACAATAAGGCATCTTAATACAATAAAAATAATAAATGAAAAATTTAAATTGTACATAAGTAAAATTGTAGGAGCAATTTTCTGCCAAGTTAAAAGAATAAGCCTAACTATCCAATCAAGGCTTTCAATAATTTCTGGCAACCAAAAATGGAAAGGAGATGCACCTATTTTTAGTAAAAGGCTTGAATTAAAGATTAATTGGGAAGTTAAGTGATTTTCTTCATTATAAATTAAAATAAAGAAATTGATTGAAAAAGAGGCAATAATAAATATTGAAGCTATTATTTGTGTCATAAAGTATTTTAATGAAGATTCAGAATTTAGTAAATTAGATCTAATAATTAATGGAATGAAAGATAGCAGATTTATTTCTAACCCTAGCCATATTCTTAGTCAACTAAATGAAGAAATTGAAATAAAAGTTCCTAAAATTAATCTATTAAAAAATAAGATTTTAAAAAGTTTGATTATAAAAGAAACTAATAAACCTTTATAAATGAGGTATGAACCCAGTAGCTTGAATTTAGCTTACTTTTATATTTTAGTATTTAAGTACGAAAATTTTTGAAATTTTAAGAAATAATTTATTTTATTAAAAATAAAGAAGGTGGAGGGGCACATTAAATACTCTATCAAAGTATTCCTTTAATCAGGCACTAAAATTTTTAAATTTATCAACAAAAAAATACGGTTTCATGCCTATAAAGTGTGGGGATTTAAAAATATTTTTAATTCGTGGATAATTAGTTCGTGGATTTTTATTTATTTGATAAATTCATTGAAAATTTAATTTATTAACAAAAAAATACGGTTTCCTTCCTATAAAGTGTGAGGATTTGAAAATATTTTTTATTCGTGGATAATTAATTCGTGGATTTTTATTTATTTAATAAATTTATTAAAAATTTAATTTATTAACAAAAAAATACGGTTTCCTGCCTACAAAGTGTGGGGATTTAATAATTTTTTTAATTCGTGAATTTTTATTTATTTAATGAATTCATTAAAGATTTAATTTATCAACGAAAAATACGGTTTCCTGCCTATAAAGTGTGGGGATTTGAAAATATTTTTGATTCGTGGATAATTATTTCGTGGATAATAAATTCGTGGATATTTATTTATTTGATAAATTTATTAAAAATTTAATTTATTAACAAAAAATACGGTTTCCTGCCTATAAAGTGTGGGGATTCAAAAATATTTTTAATTCGTGGATAATTAATTCGTGGATAATCAATTCGTGGATTTTTATTCATTCAATAAATTTATTAAAAATTTAATTTATTAACAGAAAAATACGGTTTCCTGCCTATGAAGTGTGAGGATTTAAAAATATTTTTAACTCGTGGATAATTAATTCGTGGGTTTTTAATTCGTGGATTTTCATTTATTTTATAAATTTTTTAAAAATTTAATTTATTAACAAAAAAATACGGTTTCCTGCCTATAAAGTGTGCGGATTTTTAAAATATTTTCAATTCGTGGATAATTAATTCGTGGGTTTTCAATTCGTGGATTTTTATTCATGTTATAAATTTATTGAAAAATTTAATTTATTAACAAAAAAATACGGTTTCCTGCCTATAAAGTGTGGGGATTTAAAAATATTTTTAATTCGTGGATAATTAATTCGTGGATTTTTATTTATTTAATAAATTTATTGAAAATTTAATTTATTAACAAAAAAATATGGTTTCCTGCCTATAAAGTGTGGGGATTTAAAATTTTTTTTAATTCGTGGATTATAAATTCGTGGATAATTAATTCATGGATTTCTATTTATTCAATAAATTTATTGAAAATTTAATTTATAAACAAAAAAATACGGTTTCCTGCCTATAAAGTGTAGGGATTTAATAATTTTTTTAATTCGTGGATAATTAATTCGTGGATTTTTATTTATTTAATGAATTTATCAAAGATTTAATTTATCAACGAAAAATACGGTTTCCTGCCTATAAAGTGTGAGGATTTAAAAATATTCTTGATTCGTGGATAATTATTTCGTGGATAATAAATTCGTGGATATTTAATTATTCGACAAATTTATTCAAAATTTAATTTATTAACAGAAAAATACGGTTTCCTGCTTATAAAGTGTGGGGATTTAAAAATATTTTTAATTCGTGGATAATTAATTCGTGGATGATTAATTCGTGGATTTTTATTCATTTAATAAATTTATGAAAAATTTAATTTATTAACAAAAAAATACATTTTCCTGCCTATAAAGTGTGAGGATTCAAAAATATTTTGAATTCGTGGATAATTAATTCATGGATTTTTAATTCGTGGATTTTTATTCATTTAATGAATTTATTAAAAATTTAATTTGTTAACAGAAAAATACGGTTTCCTGCCTATAAAGTGTGAGGATTTAATAATTTTTTTAATTCGTGGATTTTTATTTATTTAATGAATTTATTAAAGATTTAATTTATCAACAAAAAATACGGTTTCCTGCCCATAAAGTGTGAGGATTTTAAAAAAATTTTCGATTCGTGGATAATTAGTTCGTGGATAATAAATTCGTGGATATTTATTCATTAAATAAATTTATAAAAATTTAATTTATTAACAAAAAAATACGGTTTCCTGCCTATAAAGTGTGGGGATTTAAAAATATTTTTAATTCGTGGATAATTAATTCGTGGATAATTAATTCGTGGATTTTTATTTATTTTATAAATTTATTAAAAATTTAATTTATTAACAAAAGATTACGGTTTCCTGCCTATGAAGTGTGGGGATTTAAAAATATTTTTAATTCGTGGATAATAAATTCGTGGATAATTAATTCATGGATTTTTATTTATTCAATAAATTTATTGAAAATTTAATTTATTAACAAAAAAATACGGTTTCCTGCCTATAAAATGTGGGGATTTAAAAATATTTTTAATTCGTGAATAATTAATTCGTGCATAATTAATTCGTGGATTTTTATTTATTTCATAAATTTATTAAAAATTTAATTTATTAACAAAAAAATACGGTTTCCTGCCTATAAAGTGTGGGGATTTAAAAATATTTTCAATTCGTGGATAATCAATTCGTGGATAATTAATTAGTGGATTTTTATTCATTTAATAAATTTATTAAAAATTTAATTTATTAACAAAAAAATACGGTTTCCTGCCTATAAAGTGTGGGGATTTAAAAATATTTTTAATTCGTGGATAATTAATTCCTGGATAATTAATTCGTGGATTTTTATTTATTTATTAAATTTATTAAAAATTTAATTTATTAACAAAAAATACGGTTTCCTGCCTATAAAGTGTGAGGATTTAAAAATATTTTTTCAATTATGAATAATAAATTTATAATTTTTAATTTTTGTGGGGGAATGGATGACAATGTATTTTAAAATCGTATGCAAAGATTCCGACGCTGGCGCTGGTTCGACACGTGGAACGTGTTATCGTTCCGTCCATAATTTCATCAAGGTAGCAATCGTTGAAACGAATATTTCCGTCATCGTCGATGTATAATCTTGCCACCTCTTCCGAAAGCGTAACGTTTAAATTTCGAAATTGTCCGCGCTTCAAATTTTTCACTGCCGATTTTACAGTGGGTAGCGAAAAAAGTGCGTTGTGCAACGACATCGGTTGGATTTCGGCCGGGAAAGCGTAAATTTCATCGTGGTTTATAAGTTGAATCGTTTTTACCTTTATTAGCGATGTTTTTCCGTCGGCTGAAGCCTCAGATGCGAATCGAAATCGCGTTTTTGCCGGCATAACGGTTGGAAGGCTGCGATTTATAAGGATGTCGTATCTTCCAAATTACGATCGTCGATGCAGCAATCAATACTGTTTTATTATCCAAAAATCAATCACAATTAACAACTATGAGAAGTAACAAAATAAACCCTACCTGAATCGCAGCGATGCTCGTAATAACCGTAACCGATAATTCTTACAATTTACAAGTTTATACCATTAATGTTTCAAAACGAATGCGAGCATTTTAACACCACAATTCGTACGCACATGCATCTTGATGAGCCACGCAGTGGCGCATCCGACGATTGCTATATATATATATAAATAATATTATAATTAAGGTAATATATAAACTTAAGAATATATAATTTTTTTATAAATTAAAAAAACAAAATTTGTTATATGTAAGAACTAAAATATTAAGGGTAAATCTTATTTAGTTTAAAAAAATAAATTATCAATATTACGAGTGACATTAAAAATAGAAAAAAGATCTCGGTGGAATTTGAAAAGAGATTTTTTTTTATTTTAAATTTGTACGCATTTTTTTTTATAAATAATTTAATAGATATATATTATATTGATTTCAATAGTCAATATGGTAAATATCGGTTGGTAATTTTCTTTTTATAAGAGATGACAATTTTATCAGCTTTCAACCAAAAGATCCTTTTGCATTTAAGTCGAAAAATATAAATATTTAGTGACAGAAATTCTGCCTACTAGAGAAGATTTTCTATATAAAAGCAAAAAGAAGCACGTTTCGTCCGGATGCATTTTCGGGACTCGTCAGTACAGCGTGAAAATGCACCCTGCTGTATACGTGTTGAAAAAGATGTTCAAAATTACTTACTTATTGTAGAAAAACAGATGGAAAATTGCACTGATGAAGACACACGAATAAGTATCAATGACACCTATCAAATATTTTTCTACATTTCAAAGCCTGCTGTTGCTTAGTCAATATGGTGAATATCGGTTGGTAATTTTTTTTATAAGAGATGACAATTTTATCAGCTTTCAACCAAAAGATCCTTTTGCATTTAAGTCGAAAAATCTAAATATTTAGTGACAGAAATTCTGCCTACTAGAGAAGATTTTCTATATAAAAGCAAAAAGAAGCACGTTTCGTCCGGATGCATTTTCGGGACTCGTCAGTACAGTTTCGTCCGGACGAAACGTGCTTCTTTCTGCTTTTATATAGAAAATCTTCTCTAGTAGGCAGAATTTATGTCACTAAATATTTAGATTTTTCGACTTAAATGCAAAAGGATCTTTTGGTTGAAAGCTGATAAAATTGTCATCTCTTATAAAAAAAAAATTACCAACCGATATTTACCATATTGACTAAGCAACAGCAGGCTTTGAAATGTAGAAAAATATTTGATAGGTGTCATTGATACTTATTCGTGTGTCTTCATCAGTGCAATTTTCCATCTGTTTTTCTACAATAAGTAAGTAATTTTGAACATCTTTTTCAACACGTATACAGCAGGGTGCATTTTCACGCTGTACTGACGAGTCCCGAATATGCATCCGGACGAAACGTGCTTCTTTTTGCTTTTATATAGAAAATCTTCTCTAGTAGGCAGAATTTCTGTCACTAAATATTTAGATTTTTCGACTTAAATCTTAAATGCAAAAGGATCTTTTGGTTGAAAGCTGATAAAATTGTCATCTCTTATAAATTTCAATATATATATATATATATATAGATCTTAAAAGGAACTCACTTGGATTAGCTTCACAATGTTAAGGACGAAGGATGCTCGTCTTTCGTAACACCGGAAACAAAGTGGTAAAAAAAACACGTTTCGGCCCACTGCACCTCTGGCCTCGTCAGTACAACGAAGGTGCAGCTTGTTGCATACGTGTTTTACGTCTGCATGAAATTTCACAGTTGTGACGGATATTAAATAACGAGGATGTTTCTTGGCAACAAGCCTTGAATATGAATTTAAATACAAAACTAAATGCAAACACGAAAGATCTTAAAAGGAACTCACTTGGATTAGCTTCACAATGTTAAGGACGAAGGATGCTCGTCTTTCGTAACACCGGAAACAAAGTGGTAAAAAAAACACGTTTCGGCCCACTGCACCTCTGGCCTCGTCAGTACTTTTAAGATCTTTCGTGTTTGCATTTAGTTTTGTATTTAAAATATATATATATATATATATTCAGAAATTTTTGGGATAGCAGCAATAAAGTTGTCAAATTCTCTTCGACTTTACTCGAGCTTTCAAGACTTAATTAGTTATAGGTTAATTGTCCATCATCAGAGCACTATAACATTTGGCGTTAGATCTTTAAAGGAAACATATTATATGCAAACTTACAGAAATTGAGAATTTTCTTAAGAACAAAACGATGTCGGTATGAACCGACATCGTTTTTTAAGAACAAAACGATGTCGGTTCATACCGACATCGTTTTGTTCTTAAGAAAATTCTCAATTTCTGTAAGTTTGCATATAATATGTTTCCTTTTAAAGATCTAACGCCAAATGTTATAGTGCTCCTGATGATGGGACAATTATTATAACTAATTAAGTCTTGAAAGCTCGAGTAAAGTCGAAGAGAATTTGACAACTTTATTGCTGCTATCCCAAAAAATTTCCTGAATATATAGAAAAGTCAGCAAATATCACTTCAAAATATATATATATATATATATTAAAATTGAAGTTATTATTTCCTTGGGAAATTAACACTTGTATTGAAACTATTTAATAACGAACAAACATTAGAAAGAGTGTTCCAATGATTTATTCGTTCTTCTCTTACATATGTTTCGGTACAATCGCACCTTTTTCAAAGAGACTGCATCCTACAAAATAAGAAAATGATTCAGAATCATGCTTAGATAACAAAAAGGCAAGTATCTTCCGATGACTTACATGAAAGTAGCTGACACAAATCACAACTGAAGAGCTCATATATAGATGTTATACAATATTTAAATTCAAGACTTTCGCTTCCGATTTGTTTTCAAAAATGGATCGTTAAAATTATCGAGGCATGATAACGTCTATAAACACACAAAAAATGTTCGATATCAAACAACTGCATACAATATCATTCTTCGAATTATTGAAATACCTAATGACATCTATTAACTGGTCAGATATTATAATTTAGATTTTACAGTTAATTGGTTTTAAGGTTCCCTATGTTATTTCTTTTTCTACGAGGTGACGAAACCAACTTATCTGTTTATTGTTCTATCAAATCAAAATAAATCTGCGCTAAACCCCCTGTATCTGACCTATCGTTACATGAGTTCTTTTCTTTTCTAATGTGGATCATCTCAAGCAAAGTTCTTGTTTTTAAGTTTTTTTCTTTACTCAAAATTTCGAAATTTTCAAAGTCAAAAGTATGTCCCTCTGATTCATGTTT